>OX638073.1:25908320-26508320 GCA_951804385.1 Trifolium dubium
AATTTCATGCTTTGGTTGAGAGACAGACAGGCAAGAAGCTGAAATGTGTTCGTTCTGATAATGGTGGTGAGTATTGTGGTCCATTTGATATCTATTGCAAGCAGCATGGTATTTCACATGAAAAGACTCCTCCTAAAACTCCTCAGTTGAATGGTTTAGCAGAGAGGATGAATCGAACACTTGTTGAGAGAGTTAGGTGTATGCTCTCTGAAGCTAAGTTGCCTAATCATTATTGGGGTGAGGCACTGTACACGGCGGTGCATGTTATTAATCTTACTCCTATTGTTGCTTTGAACAGTGAAGTTCCAGATAAAGTTTGGTTTGGTAAGAATGTCAAATATGATCATTTGAGAGTCTTTGGTTGTAAGGCTTTTGTGCATGTTCCAAAGGATGAAAGATCCAAGTTGGATGCAAAGTCGAAACAATGTATCTTCATCGGCTATGGGCAGGATGAATTTGGATACAAGTTGTATGATCCTATAGGGAAGAAGGTTATCAGAAGCCGTGATGTTGTATTCATGGAAGACCAAACTATTGAAGACATTGATAAGGTGGAGAAGACTACACCCAAGAAAGATATTAGTTTGTCTAATGTTGAGCCAGTTCGGTTACCTGTTCAAAATTTGGATACTATTAGTGGTGATGTTCAAAATGATGAACCACATGATTATGTTGATGATCAACAACTTGGAGAAGAGGTAAATATTCCAGCTGATAATGATGATGAGAATGATATAGAAGATGAGAATCTCGGTGAAGCTCCAGAATCACCTCAAGTTCAACTTAGGAGGTCCAACAGACAGAGACAACCTTCTACAAGGTATAATTCTGATGAGTATGTGACTTTGACTGATGAGGGTGAACCTGAGTATTTTCAAGAAGTCATGGAAAGTGATGAAAATCAAAAGTGGTTGGATGCGATGCAAGATGAGATGAAATCATTGCATGATAATCACACTTATGATTTAGTGAAATTGCCTAAAGGCAAGAGGACTTTGGATAATAGGTGGATATATAGAGTTAAACATGAGAGTAACTCTGAGTCTCCAAGGTATAAAGCCAGATTGGTTGTGAAAGGTTTCCGTCAAAGAAAGGGTGTTGACTTTAATGAGATTTTCTCACCTGTTGTGAAGATGTCATCTATTAGAATCGTGTTGAGTTTGGCTGCTACTCTTGATCTAGAGGTTGAGCAAATGGATGTGAAAACAGCTTTCCTTCATGGTGATTTGGAGGAAGAGATCTATATGAAGCAACCCGATGGTTTTCAAGTGAAAGGCAAAGAAGACTATGTCTGTAGACTGAGAAAGAGTCTGTATGGGTTGAAGCAAGCTCCAAGGCAGTGGTACAAGAAGTTTGAGTCTGTTATGTGTGATCAAGGATACAAGAAGACTACTTCAGATCATTGTGTCTTTGTTAGAAGATTTTCTAACGATGACTTCATTATCCTGTTGTTATATGTTGATGATATGCTTATTGTTGGGAAAAATATTTCTAACATTGACAGGTTAAAGAATCAATTGGGCGAGTCATTTGCCATGAAAGACATGGGAGCTGCTAAACAAATTCTTGGCATAAGAATCATGCGTGACAGAAAGGAGAAGAAACTTTGGATATCACAAGAACAGTATATCAAAAGAGTGTTGCAGAGATTCCAGATGGAAAATTCTAAGGCGGTAAGAACTCCTCTTGCTACTCATTTCAAATTGAGTTCTAAACAAAGTCCTTCAAGTGAAGATGAAAAGATTGACATGAAACGTGTTCCTTATGCGTCTGCTGTGGGTAGTTTGATGTATGCTATGGTGTGTACAAGACCAGATATTGCACATGCTGTTGGTACAGTCAGTAGATTTTTGTCAAATCCAGGTAGAGAACATTGGAATGCTGTAAAATGGGTTTTGAGGTATCTTCGTGGTACTACTTGTATGAGGCTTTGCTTTGGAGGAGATAAGCCTACTTTAGTGGGGTATTCTGACTCAGATATGGCTGGTGACATTGATTCTAGAAAGTCTACTTCAGGTTACATGATTAAGTTTGCAGGGGGAGCTGTTGCTTGGCAGTCTAGATTGCAAAAATGTGTAGCATTGTCTACTACAGAGGCAGAGTTCATTGCCATTACCGAAGCATGCAAAGAGTTGTTATGGTTGAAGAAATTTTTGCAGGAGCTTGGTTTTGTTCAAGACAAATATGTGTTATTTGTTGATAGTCAGAGTGCTATTCATCTTGGTAAGAATCCAACTTTTCATGGTAGGTCCAAACACATTGATGTGAGGTATCATTGGATACGTGATGTTTTGGATGCTAAGTTGTTGGAGTTAGCTAAAGTTCATACTGATGATAATGGGTCTGATATGATGACCAAAGCTTTGCCAAGAGGGAAGTTTGAAGCATGTTGTGATATCACCGGTTTGGCGATTTCCTCCACATAGTTGTGAGGGGGAGATTTGTTGGGTTTGGGCTCCCTTCCTATGTGGAGAAAAGTCCAATATTGTTAGCCCATTATGTCTCACTTATATAAGTGGAGAGTGGTCTTTCTAGGGTTTAATAGTGAGTAAATTTTGTGAGAGAACAACCTACAAAAAGAGAGAAAAGAAGAGAGAAATCTGCTCTCGGTTTTGACACAGCAGTCCCACTAAAACATCGATTCCCGATTCGTTAACCGTTGGATTTCGCTCAAATTTGGAGGGCAGGTTCGCAGCTCCAGAGGCTATCTTTTTGACCGTTGGATCGTCGAAACGAGGTCTGGTTAGTGAGATATTCTGTTCGCAATACAGCAGGTTTTTGGGGAAATTTTCATCTTCTTGTTCTTGTTTTGTTAGCACTTGTGCTTTGTTGTTGATTGGTTGTTAGCACTTGTTTGTGCATCACTTTGAGACTCTCTTGTAACCTTATTTGATTATAGTGGAGCTATTTCTTTGGTCTGGACGACCCGTGGTTTTTTACTCTCACATTGAGGGTTTTCCACGTTAAAACTCCGGTGTTCGATTGTGCTTTTACCTTGTTATATTTGCTGTCATATATTTGTTGATTGATCCTCATAGGTTCTTACAAGTTTGGGGAATTATATTTCCGCTGCATATTGCTCTGTTATCGTTATTGTGTGTGAATTCCCCATCAGGTTCAACTTCTGAAGAATGTTGCTGCTGAAACGGTTTATACTCTTTGAAAATATAGAAATAATGTTTGCTTTGGCAACACCATACAAAATACAAGTATAGAAGAAGATATTATACATGCTATAGTGTATAGGGGTTGGACCTCTCTTTTAGACCTCTCTTTTTTTTGTTTAACTTGTCTCTTTGGAGAGTTGGATCGTCTCTCTCTGTGATCACCTTGTGTGATTTTTTTTTTATCTTAGTGAAAGTTTTTGATTCAAAGAAAAAAAAATCATCCTCATCCTCTTTTTGGATGAGCTTAAAATAATTGTACGGCATCTATCAATTTTCCACAAGTATATTTAAATGAAACACCATTTTAATTTTTTTTAGTGGAATTCATTTTCACAATCCTTCTTTGTATATATTAAAATTGCAAATATATTATATATGTCTCTTTTATTAGTATTTTAGTCCTTTAATCTATTTTCATGTACACAATTTGATCCTCAAATATATTTACAATTTCAATACATATAAGGATCAATATGAAAACAAGATAAATTCAAGATACCAAAATGTAGTAAAATGTTATTTTATCTTTCATTTTTACATTTTTTTTAAAATGTGAAAATTGGACAATATAAAGTAGATTATTATGACACAGAGGAGTAGTATTTTGCCCTTTTTATAAAAAAAAAATTGTGTAGTTTTTCCTATATTTAACAAATTTAATGTTAAAATATTTATTTATTCATAAAAATATTATTTTAATTTTCTACAATAATAATAAAAAATATTAAAAAAATATATACTACGTATTAGTTAAGCCGAATGTCCATTTCATCTACATGCATTAAAAAATAAACTAGTAAAAAAAAACATAACAAATATTTTATGGGAGATACTACGGTACAATTAATAAATTATCATGTACCGGTACAATAAAATATGTTGACCAATAGTTACTTGACATTAAATTTTCTATTGTACCGTACATTATGTTTTAACAAGAGTACCATAGAATTTTCCATATTTTACGAATAAAAAATGATATTTTTACCCTTTCACAAATTAACCCCTACTCTACCTTCTTTTGAAGAGCATATCCAGGTTTTATACCTTTTTTTCATCGTCTCTACTTCGTTTTTGCCCCAAACAAACACCGCAAAGACTCAAATCTTCAATACCTTCTCGTTTTCTGCAGCAACGATTTCCTTTCATCATAACTCAGGTATTTTTTTCGCGTAAATTTCTTCTATATTTTTAGCTGAATATTTAGGTTTCGCGTTTTTATTCATCAATTACATGGTCTCGTTTTTATAATGTAGGGTTATCGTTTTATCCTCTATATGTTTCAATGGTGTTATTTCGGTTCATCGTTAAAACCCTTGAAAATTGTTATTTTAATTATAATTATAATTATTGGTTCTAAATCATTTGAAGCTTTGCCCTATTCCATTAACTAGCTGAAGATTTTAATGTTGCCACATTGTGTGTGTATTTTTGGTGTTTTGATGTGTAAAAACATGATTTTTTTTATTTTTTTTTTGTAAATGGGTGATGAAGGTATGAAGAGAGATGTGGGAGGAGATACCCCTTAATAAAAATAAACATATTTCTACTATAAAAACCCTAAACCAAATAAAACTCATCAACTCGGTCAAAAAAAAATAAAAGCAAAGCAAAATGCAGCTGCTGCCGAGTTCCAGATAATGGTTGAATTGGTTTTTATAGGAAGAAAGGCTGTCAGAAACAGCGAAGAAGTCTAGGTTTTCATTTCTTTTTATTTTGGGAGTTTCCTTCCCCTCTCTTGTAGTGCGTGCGAGGATGTGATTCTAGCGTTATTTGCGTGCATTTGACAACATAGTTCTAACTCTAAACCATCTGAAACTTGCCTCTATTAATGAGCTGAAGATTTATATGTATTTGGAAGTGTTGCCAAAATGTTTAGGCATCTTTAGTAAACTATTAGTTTTTTCGGTGTTTTGATAATAAGTTAAACTTGATAATGAATTTAGTTAAAATTGTCGGTGATGATATGAAGAGGGATGTTGTAGGAGGTAACCTTTTAGTACTACATTATGAGAAAGAAATACAGATAAAGGGATTTTCTGATGGAATTATTTTCTTATTGTTTATTCTCATGTTTTTAACCTTTGTAATAGTTTATACCAATTGAATTGAATTGTTCTTAAAGGGGCTGTTGGCTAAGCTGCAGGAATATGGGTGACATGGAGCAAGGCAATGACAATAACAAAGAGACTATGATAGAGCAACTTGCTCAGGCATTTCTTGAATTGGAAGCTCAGAAGGGCGCTTTTGATGATAAGATTCAATGGGTTGAAATCAAGCAACATTTCTCTGACCTTGAGATGAAATTGAACAAGAAAAATGAAGAGCTCCAGGCTAAGGAGAGGGAGTATGAAGAGAAACAATCAGAAACGAATACATTACTAACACAGAGAAAGGTGGCGGTTACTTCAAAAGAACAAGATCTATTAGATCGTTTGCAGGAGCTTAAAGATGCTGCTGTAGCATCCATTGTAGAGGCTCGTGCAAATCATCAGACTACACCTTTCGAGTTTGTGTATGATGGGGAGAACAAAGATAACCAGGTAAGCAGCTCCCCTGAGGACTCTCCTTATAAGTCAGGTGAAAAGTCTGAAGGTGTGGCTACTGAGGTTAGGTCACATCTAGAGTTGAAAATTTTTTGTGAGAAAAGGGATGCGCAAGGTCTTCTGGATTATGTTGTGGCGCATAAGAAAAAAGTATCTGTTTTTCGTGAAGAAATTTCTGTTGCATTAGAAAGTGCAACTGACCCAGCACGTTTGGTGCTTGATTTACTAGTGGGGTTTTATCCCACCAATGAGACTACCCAACAAAAAGATACAATGGGTGCTGCCCTTCAGGGCAAACGTAAATCCTGTATTCTAATTTTGGAAGCCATGGCCAGCTTATTGGCAAGGGTTGACCCAGGTGCAGACCACCTTTTGAACCCTGAAACCAAGCAGCAAGCCAAGGCAATTGCTGATGAGTGGAGGCTCCAGTTAGCTAGTACGGACATTGATGCTGCCAATGGACATTCATTGGAAGCAGAGGCATTCTTGCAGCTTCTTTCAACTTATAGAATTGCTTCAGAGTTTGGTGAAGAAGAACTCTGCAAGCTTGTACTTGCAGTTGCTCAGAATAGGTCGGCACCTGAGCTCTGCCGCTCTATTGGGTTAACTCACAAAGCGCCAGGTTGGTGTTCTTTTAATAAACTACTGACCTGTGAAAACTGCAGTGAAGGATTGTCCTGTCAGATATTTCCCCTATACTAGATGAGTAGTCTTCTTTAGGGGCAGTATAGCTAGATTATCTGACGAAGCATAGCCACGTTTGACATATATTTTGCTGTTTATGTTGTGATATTACATGTTTGGTGGTGAGTGATGACACAATTTTCAAATATTGATTATTCTAATTTTCACTATTTATGCAGCTCTTGTCGATATATTAATCAACAATGGGAAACACATCGGGGCTGTACATTTTATTCAACTCTTCCAGCTTCAAGAAAGCTTTCCTCCTGTGCCCCTCCTGAGGACATACCTCAAAAACCAAAGGAGAAATTCACAAGTAAGGGCTGATAATGTCCGTGATATTGCTACTGCAAAGGTATGCTTTATTGCTTGACTGAAATTCAGATTGAGTGCCTATCTTTGTTATTGTATTTTCTTGCTTCACATTGCTTACATATGTACATTCTCGTTTATTTATTGTTATAGATTGATGCTAATGCACAAGAGCTTGCAGCACTAAAAGTTGTAATTAAGTGCATTGAAGAATACGAGTTCGAATCCGAGTACCCACTTGATACACTCCATAAAAGGGTTCATCAACTAGAGAAATCAAAGACAGATAAAAGGAGAGGCGGAGAGCTTTTTAAACGTCCGCAGCAATCAAAGAGGCCAAGGCATAACGAGAGGCATTTCCCACTCCGTTCATCTGGTCGTGGTGGTGCTTCAGCTGTTGGTATGGGTAGGCAGGTTCCCCCTGTTAGGACAGCATATGATTATGCAGGAGGTGCTGATAGGTATCCCCATTATGGTGCAGTCGCACACGATTATCAAATTCCTCAGCCATCTATATATACTCAGCCCGCTAGTGCAACACCTTCTAACTATGGTCGTTATATAGGAAGTAGTTTGCCATCATCACACCAACATTACATGTGATTTGTTTAGATCCAAGCATTACAGCAAAGACTTGAGACATGCTAGCTGATCAAAAACATTAGTGATTCTGCTCCTACCTTTTTAATATGTTTCCTTTTGTTTTTGTTTTGTTTGAGTTTCTTATGATACCAGAAAACAGCTGTAACTCTTATATTTATATCTAATTTATCTTTTTTGTTAAATAAAGTGCATGTTAAAATTTGATGACAAAACTCGTTTGGTCCAATACAAAGGAGTTGGAAACCAAATTGTAGGTTGAGTCTGAAGACACAGCATTGATGATTATAATATTGGAATCCATTAAAATTCTCAATTGAAACTTTGAATTAGAAATTATGTTTAAATCTAAATATTAACTTAACCTCTTTTTTTTCCAGCTTGACAAACCAAAATTTATCCCTCCTATGGACAGATAAGTTGAAAACAGTTTGCCTACAAAGGGCAAAAGGCTCATAGCATGGAATAGAATAGGTCCATTAGTGAACCTATGTATACTCCACTGGTCTTTAATATAAAAAGTTTTTTATTTTTTAGATTCGTTGAGAATCTAATGTATCAAATCCATAAAAAGTAAAAATCTTTTTATATATAAAATATAGGTCGATTGTAATTTGGTTGTAATCGTGATGGAAATGGAGAATTGACCGATATATATGAATTAAAGCATAGTTTTTTCTGAACCTATATGGAATTCTAAATTGACCAAATACTCCGGTTCTTTTTTATTTGTAGTTTTCAAAAAGAAAAAAATTGATTCAAATTATTTTTCGTTTTCATAATTTAAGGTTATATTTTGTTTATTAGATACCCTCTTTTTTAATTATTTTTTATTGACTAAATTTTATATAATCTTTTTATTGTATCTTTTTTTTTAACTAAACTTTTTCATATGATTTTTTTTTGTGGTTTTAATTTTTTAGAAGGAGAAAGTGTGTGAAAAATATATGAATTTATTAATTGGTGGATTAAAATTAGGATTTAATAGATTCCAACAAAAAAATAGAAAGATAAGGTGAAAAAAAATACTTTATTAATTTGGTGATATTATTCTAACATGATAAATAAAAATGAACGGAGTGACTATTTTTTTTTGGGGGAGGGGGGGGGGGGGGGACGGAGGGAGTATTTTTGGTCGAGACCGGGGTATCCACCGTCGAACGCAATGATTAATCTTCGCTAGATTGTAGGCACCTCGATGGGTGGGATAGCTGGCCAAAGGATTTAAAGCTGCTTATCGAACCCTCGACCCTTGGTTAAGGGAGGATGAGCCCTAACCGCTCAATCACACCCCTGAGTTTACGGAGGGAGTATATATTAGAGAAACTTTACTACAAAAAATAATTATATGGATTGGGTAGAGGGTGGTCCATGGATCAATCCCTAGCAAAGCAATTTATCATTCTAATGTAAAAAAAAAATTCATATTAGAGAAACAAATAAAAAGATAAGAATTTTTTTTCTTTACTGACAAAAGATAATAATTACTTATAAGTGGTTTTTTTTTACACAACTATTAGTGATGTGTTACAGCAAAATAAAATTATATCGTGTGATATCAATTGAAATAATGCAACTAACTTCTTCTCCAAGTAGTAAAAGATAAATTTGGAATTTTCTAGCAAAAAAAAATCAAAATTATGGCTATTTAAGTTCCTAAAAGGCTATTCTTTATTAAAACTATAGAAGAACCGCTCTCTCTCTATTGCCGCAACAAACAATTACTATGCCGCAATCAAATTCCTCTCATCAAGTTAATCCAAGGTATGTCACCCAAACTAAATAATCCAAACTACGTACTCCATCTCTTTAATTTAACCTCTTGCTTTACATGGACAATCTCATTAACATACGTACATTTGTTTACTATTAAAAAGCTTGGAGAATGATCAGATAATTGTCAATCCAAAACTCAATCAATCCCTTAGGTTTATTTTACCTTTGATGTTGGATTAACGATTATTAGTAATTAATCACAACTATATATATTGATATAATATCATGACCGCATATGTATATATATTTTAGGGTTAAATAAGGTTTTGGTCTTATAAATATATGAAAATTTGTTTTTAGTCCTATAAAAAATTTCAGCAAATTTTAGTCATCCAAAAATTTTCTGTCACAACTTTTGGTCTCTAGTAGAGACTCTCTACTTTTAAATTTTAATCTAACTCTTGTGTACTTTCAATTTTTTAATGATTGTTTTTATACATCTTTATAGTATTATAAGAATTTAAACTCACTTAGATTGATCTGTTAGTATTGATTTGGAACTTGAGAGTGTGATCCTTCTTAAGATCTCATGTTCGATTCTATTTTGTGTCAATTTAAGATAAAAAATTATAATTTGTTAATATAATATGAATTATTTATAAATTTTTAGTGCAAATGGCATAACCAATTAATCAACCTTGTGTTTTATACATAGGTACCTCAACAGAGACAAAGTCATATTTCGTCGAGTATTTGTGATCTCGTTGGTATTATGCTCACTAATGTTTATACTTTGTCATTCATTTCAAAGTACATTCATGGACAAATTATATGCCACATTCTTCTTCCAGAACTTTATCATTACTCCTGTTTCGGTGCTTCTAGCTTTCCTATTCATAATCATAGTTTTCCTAATGATGAACATACTGATGATATTATCTTCAATTATATCAACTATAACAACAGTTGTAAAAGTGAGTTTTGTTATCGTCATTTTCATCTTGTTGGCGCCGCTCCTAAATGCAAGTGTTGTCAATCTTAAGAGGAAGGAAGGAAGAAGAACATTGATAGTAGCTTCACTCTTTATTTCTATCTTGACCATATGCTATTTTTTCTACGCTTCACATTTTAGGGTTTTATACATTCATTTTTAATTCTTCTGTAAGGGACATACTAGATTTGAATTATCTTTATCTTGTGAAATATATGTAGAGTTTACGAATGAAGTTTCATAGCCATATATATGTCAACATTTCTAATTAAAAAGCAACAAACTCTTGGTACTTAGTAAAAGACAATAATGCTCTAACTAGTAAATAAACAATATTGTTGACTGATTTTTTAGTATAACTTATATTAAGTTTTTGTAACAAACCAACAAAGCCTTACAAATATATTAAATAGCACCAAAATAAGGCAAATAAGTTGAATGATTAATTGTTTTTTATTTTATAAACACAATTTTCAATGGACACTAAACTTATAATTTGATCTTGAATTTTGATTTAGATTCTTATGATTTAGAATAGAATTATGTACAAAATGAGAGATTATGCAGAGATTAAATTGGATTTTCAAACAGAAGCAGCTTGATAGAAAATAACGAAGAGAACAATGATATGATAGAGATATAGAGGCTTACATACAAGAGTAGAACTGTACAGAAACAAAAAAGAGAAATAGAGTAGCCAAAAGTAAAAAAAATGGAAGAAAAAAAAAACACTAATTATAAATTATAATCATAAATTACATTTCTGTCATTTAGTTTTTACATTATCAAAAAAATAAAAAGATGAGTTTTTTCCAAACAAAAAGGTCTTAGTTGCTAAAATAGACTTTCACAAAAAGAGGCGGGGTCTATTGTAACAAACCCCTTTCCAAAATATAGTACTCCTTCCGTTTCATAATATAAAAAGAAAAATGCTTTTTTTTTGTCTCAATATATAAGACAAAACACACAAATATTTATCAATATATACAATCTACTATTGTTTATTTAACGAACACATCTAATTCCAAAACCCTAAAAACTCTAATTGTTGCGTAAATATCAATATACTCGATAAATTAATTAAGAAATATATCAAACATCGTATCATATGATATTTTTTATAATATACACACAAAAAATAGAATTAATAAAACCGTGCATCGCACGGTTCTGACAACACTAGTTACACACATATATTTATGTTTGGGTAACTTTTAAGTAACGGAGTGGAGCAACGGAACATAATGAATAGAAACAGAATAGAACAAAATGTAACAAATACTCCACTCTACTGTTTGGATATTTTATGATGGAGCGAAGTGAATTTTCCATTCCATTATTTGAAAAATAGACGTAACAGAATGAATCTTAACTTGTTTATTCCGATATAATCTTTCATTTATAAAATATTACTCCATCTCTCCCATTTTAAGTGACACAGTTGAACAAATCACACACTTTAAGAAAAATGTGTAAACGAAAGAGAGAGAATATAACTTTTACTCAAATATCCTTTCTTTCTATTGGTAGTAGACATAGAAATATTAAAAGTAGATATTTTAGTGTATTTTTTTGTCACCTAATGAATGTTTTACGGGATAAAATAGAAAAAACAAATGTTATAAATAATATATGACACTCATTTTAAGACAAACAATTTTGGCAAATAAAATATTTATTTTGGAACGGATGAAATAATTTGTTAAATTTTTTATTCAATTCAACTAACATGTTTTACATATCATTTCTAATTTTTTAATTTAATATTTACCCACAATTGAAGATTCATTAAAAAAACTGTAAAATATATAATGTATTTAATTTTTTGAGGGTTAATTATCTTTTACTCTCTGTAAAATAGACAAAAGTTGTTTTATTTTTGTAAAATTATTTTGTTGCTTTACCCTTTGTAAAATAAGATTTTGTGTTTTACCCCCTCGACTAAGTCAACTATACTAATATAATTTGCGGCGGTTTAAAATCGTCCTTAAAATTTTATTTTGCATCTGCTTTGTTTTGAGTATGTTTAAAACCGTCGCTAATTTTTTTTGCGGCGGTTTAAAACCCTCGCTAAAATTATATTTTGCGGCGATTTTATTTGCTGCAGATTTTTTAGTGACTGTTATAGTACAATTGACTTGAGTCCAAGAAAATAAAACATAAAATATAGTATTAACAAAATATTCCCTCTAACCTCTTTTATAAGCAAATGTTTCTATTTGCACACATATTATGATTAAAAAGGCCAATATTAGTGTAAAATTTGAGTTGAATTGACTAAAATAACCTTATCACCATTTCAATTTTTAAGAACTGCTGTTATTCCTAATAGTTTTATCATTACTGCGAAACTCTTCCCAAAATCATTATTAGTGGAACGCCAATAGTATGAAAGCAGAACGAGCAAGGAAGTGGCAATTTGAAAGTTACTGACAGCCTACGTATTCAAGTTGGGAACAAAAGTAATGGGTTCCGGTAAAAATTAAAATAAAAAAAAGCAATAAAATTAGGGATGTCAACGGGGCGGGGAATGAGCGGATGTTGTTTCCCCGTCCCCGATCCCCGCCACGGAGGAAAATTTCTCTCCATCCCCATCTCTATGGATATCCACGGTATCCTCGGAGCTTCGAGGATATAAAAATTAAACAAAATTGTTATACATTTTAATTAAAAACACGACAGTAATGTATTTTTTCTTCCTTTTTCTAAAAAAACTAAATATTTTGTATATCTTTCATTTTTTAAAAATAAAAGTACATTTTGCATTAATAAAAAAAATGCAAAAAATAGAAAGAGAAAACAAGTAAAAAGAAACAAATATTTTTTTCTAAAACGACAAGTAAAAAGGAACGAAGATAGTATTATATTTGGATAATTGTACTTTATGGTACTACTCTGGTCTCAAATGTAAACAAATTTTAGTCAAAGAAAGTTAATGTATTTAGTACAAAATATTCCCTCTAACCTCTTTTATAAGCAAATGTTTCTATTTGCACACATATTATGATTAAAAAGGCCAATATTAGTGTAAAATTTGAGTTGAATTGACTAAAATAACCTTATCACCATTTCAATTTTTAAGAACCGCTATTATTCCTAATAGTTTTATCATTATTGCGAAACTCTTCCCAAAATCATTATTAGTGGAACGCCAATAGTATGAAAGCAGAACGAGCAAGGAAGTGGCAATTTGAAAGTTACTGACAGCCTACGTATTCAAGTTGGGAACAAAAGTAATGGGTTCCGGTAAAAATTAAAAAAAAAAGGCAATAAAATTAGGGATGTCAACGGGGCGGGGAATGAGCGGATGTTGTTTCCAAAATTTTGTAATGCAAAATTACTTTTGTAAGGTTGCATCCAAATAAATTAATTTTTTGAATGGTAAACAAAAACAGAGTAGCTTCTGATTTTTTGTAAAATCTATAAAAAATAACCTTTAAATTATTTAATGTCAAAATCACTTACTACCTCCGTACAAAAAAAATCACTTACTACCTTTGTTCCTTTTTACTTGTCGTTTTAGAAAAAAAGACCAAAATAGGAGAATGCATTTTTGCACATTATTTTCCTATTACGCCCTTTTTAAATATATATTATATTTTTAATCCACCAATAATTTCCTACTTTTTCACAAACATTATCTATTCCTAAAATAGTGTAACAAACTTTATTTAAAAACAAACCAAATTTGTATACAATAAAAAAATTATATTGTTTCAATAAAAAAAATTATACAAAATTTAGTCAATAAAATAAAATAAGAAAGAGGGTATAATAGGCAAAATACTACATCCGTTCCTTTTTACTTGTCGTTTTAGAAAAAAAGACCAAAATAGAAGGGGTGTATTTTTGCACTTTATTTTCCTATTATGCCCTTTTTTTAAATATATCATATTTTTAATCCACCAATAAATTCCTTCTTTATCACAAACATTATCTATTTTCAAAAAAATTGTAACAAACTTTATTTAAAAACAAACAAAATTTGTATACAATAAAAAAGATTTTATCGTTTCAACGTTTCAACAAAAACAATTATACAAAGTTTAGCCAATCAAATAAAATAAGAAGGAGGATATAATAGGCAAAATATAACCTAAATTGTTAAAACGACAAGTAAAAAGAAACAAATATTTTTTTCTAAAACGACAAGTAAAAAGGAATGGATGTTTTTTTTTTTTGGTCGAGACCGGGGTATCCACCGCCGAATGCAGTGACTATTCCCTCGCTAGATTGGAGGCACCTCGAAGGGTGGGATAGCTGACCCAAAAATTTAAAGCTGCTCCATACCCAAGGTGAGGATCGAACCCTCGACCCTTGGTTAAGAGAGGATGAGCCCCATGCCGCTCAACCACACCCCTTGGGTTAAAGGAACAAACGTAGTATAACATAAATTGCCAAAACGACAAGTAAAAAGGAACAAATATTTTTTTCTAAAACGGAACGGAGAACTTGATTATTTTTCATATATTTATTTTGTATGATATATTAGATTTTGACATTTGTACTTTATGCTAATTTTGTGATACAAAATTACTTTTATATAGTTATATCCAAACAAGTTCAAGATTATTTTTCATAAAAAGTAATTTTTATAACGGTTAGCAAACACAAAATAACTTATGTTTTCTTTGTAAAACATCTACAAAATAATCTCTAAATTATTAATGTCAAAATCATTTATTTTTCAATTTATAACAAACGGGCCCTTGAGGCCAAATTTTTTTGTTGACTTTTGTTTATAATATGGCCGGTGGAAGTGATTTTATAGAGTAAAACAACTTCGACCTATTTTATAATTTTTGTTTTGTCTAATAGTCTAGTGGCTAAATTCGAATCAGCCACTCTAATAATGTTAGTTACCACTTGAACTAACATATAGGATAAGAATTTGGAACATGATATGATATGTTTCCATTTTGAACAGCATCTACAGAGGTAGTCGTAGTACGTGAACATTACTGGGGAGAAGAAAAAGCAAAACGCCGCAGAAGAACTTAAATAGGTTGTGACTTGTGAGCACTGAGCAGGGTTGGGTGAAAAATAAATAGAAAAAATGGGAGGGGTAAAGTCGTATTTATTTATGTTGTATTCCATTCTATCACGTAAACTCCAAATTGTGGGGAATATGAAATTGGAGGAATAAGTGGTATTGATAACAATGGATTCTATTATGTTCCATTCCATTTTATCCGTTATTTACAAAATCAAACAATGGAACATAAGCATATTTCACTCCATTCCATTCCGCCACTTTCCATGGATCCAAACAGACCTTTGAACGAAGGGTAAGCTTTGAAAGGCCTTGTATTGTTTCTCAGATTCTTTCCTAATTTTTCTTGTTTAATTTGACCTACAAATATAGAATTTTTGTGATTTTATTGTATGTCGTGGATTTTTTTCTTTTTCGTTCTAATGTTTGTTGATTGAATGTTTGTTCCTGTGATCATTGTAGGATGTTGAATTGAAAATGTTTTTGAGGTTTCTTGATTAAAGTCTTATTCTTTGTATGTAAACCTAATGCAAAGTGTATGTTTTGTTCTTACCGTGTTATTGTAAACTAAGTTACTGCGTGATTTATTTATCAGGTGCAAAGGGCTGAGATCCGAAAGAATGAATGGAAATACTTTGTTCACTACCTTGTAAGTTTAACTATGATATTTCCTTCCGCATAGATCTGGTTTCGTCGACTTAAATTCTTGTTTGGTTTTCAGTTGGGAACATTTATATCCAATTTTTGCCTTCAAATTCAATTTGAAATGGTAGCAAGTGGACGATTGTTTTTGTAAACCTAATTTTCAAAATGAAGTGTTTTCAAACAAGTTTGTAAACTTTAATTTGATATAATATCATTTATGCCATTTATCTCTATTTAAATTAACTTTTCAAAATAATATTTATCTTTCCCAATTCAGTGAATTGGTTTACTTGTTAAGTTATAATCTGAAACACTAAGTGATTACAGGATATATAGTATCGACTTTTGGTTGATTTGCTCTTTTTTTGCTGGGTGATAGGATCCAAATAAGCCAGTTAACAGAGAAAATCAATAAAACAGTGAATAAGAGTGAAAATTAGTGAATGGAGAATCTTATTTAGTAATAAACCGTTTCAGAGTTCAAATGAGATCTGAAATGGGGAGAGAATTACAATGGGTGATAGATAAGCTGGAAATAAGCGATTATGCAGAAAATAAACTGGGGCTCTTCGAGAGGCCAAACTCTCCCAATAGCTGCTACTAGCTGCATCTCTGCCTACTGATTTACGAATAAAGTGTGACTTATATAGCACACTCATAACCATTCACTGGCTGCCAGCTGGCTCATTCACACTTCCCTCCCTTTGGTTAGTTAGAGCTGACAGCTCATTATCCCTTGTGGCCCTATGCTTAACTCTTCTTGTGTAAACTATGCTAACCTATCAATACCCTTATACCCGCCCCTTCAAAACTTTGTGTAAACTATGCTAACCTATCACAGATTCACAGGGCTGGAATAAAAAGTGAGTTATTTGTCATTTCCATCATTTTAATTCATGTAGTGTAATGAAGGTACAAATTGCATAATGATCATGCTCCGAACATTCAGTTTACAATTTTCTGAAAGTACTGTAGTCGTCCTTGTGTACGCTACTCTAAATTGGTATAAGCATGACCATTAAGTAAGAAGCAGAGTAGATACTTGACAAATATCCAAAGTCAACTTCTCATGCTAAAATTGTTTGACAAGTTATGTACACAACACAGCCTTTGTAATGATTGATCTATAGCTTTTTAGAGAGAATTATCTTCATTGTGACTTATTTTGCCATAAATATTTTGCATCAACTACATGTAAAAGGTTATTGTTGGTTTGATATTTGTCCGACAGTTGGGACGAATGGGTAGGTGAGAATCGTTTAATTAAAAATACTGATGAGAATATTGAGAAACAACATGCCCTAGACAAAAAGCAAGGTGTAGACAGGATTGTTAAATCTGGACGTTCTGGTGAGGGGGTTCCGAAGTCGGAAGTTCCCTAGTATGTGAATGAAAATGTAAAAAGTATCTCTGTCAATTCCTCTTTCAAATGGAAATATTGTATTGTGACAGTTTATTGAAGCTTTTACATAATGAACTAATATTCTGGCAAGGGGGTTCCAATGTTGAAAGTCCCCTAGCATGTGAATGAAAATGAAAAATTATATCTGTCAATTCCTCTATCAATAATGTTTGGGCTGTCCATTCAATTATTAAACCTCTCTTTACTAAGGCTTTGAGTTTGGAGGGGAGAGGAGGGGAGGGCTTTGGAGGGAGGGAAATAGAGAGAAAATTATAGAAATATGTTACATTTTTGAGAAAGTATTTTTTTATAGAGAATGACAAATAAATACGTATGATTAATATATTATGAATTTAAGAATAGTATAACAAGTTCCACCAAATTGAGGGGTTTTCGTGTTACGAAGAAAAAATAACCCTCCAAACTCCTCCCCTCCCAAACTTCTCTATTCCTTCCATTTGTTTCTTCCTTTTTTCAAAACCATTCCCTCCCAATTACCCATCCCCTCCAAACTCACAAACAAAACCTAAGTGTCTTTGCTTATATATTTATATATGTAGCAGATGTGGACACTTTAAGGCATTTTTTTCCATTTTGTTTTTTTGGGGTAGTTTAGACTGGCATGGTGGAGGGGGAGGGAACTAACAAACTGCCTTAGAATTTTCTTACATACAAATGGGACTATTGCCATTAGTTCAATTCTACATTTTTGTTGTTTTGCATGTCACGATAATGAGGTTTTCATCTCAAAATGGTCTTTGTCAATTGACCTCTGAACAGAGTTGGTTTTTATCAGGAAAAGGATACCTTATTGTTCAAACAAAAAAGAAGTATAGATCAAGCGATCCTATCAGGTGCTTGGATGTGAAGTTCTGTTATATAAGTACGTATAAACAATGTTGCATGTTTTAAAGTGCGTCAGTTTAAATTTTAGCTATTTATGGGAAAATTCTGTGATAATTACTTTTGCCTAAGATTAATCCTGGACCTAAAGTGCTTTTGAATTTTTTATAAAATATATAACATTCTACAGTAAGTTATTATGCACAAATCAATTTTATCTTCTTTTAAATACTTGACAATATGCAGGTGCGATTGCACAAGCACCAAATACTTATTCTGCTTCTGCTCTGTTTGTTTGACTTGTTGGGGACTTGGAAAGATTATACTTATAAATGCTTCATTTTGTTAGCTTGATAATTTTACATTTTCTTTGGATTCTGTAGATACAAAAGTGGATAAAGAAGACACCAAGAATTATGGTATTCACTAAATATACTATTTTCTTCATGCTCAATAGGACCAATTTTCTATCGTAAAATTTAGAGCCATTTGAGTAATAGAGGCATGGATTTTTTTTTCTGGGTTTTCTCTTTCCTGTATTTAATATCCTATTGATAACCAATATGAAACTCCCTTCTCAAATAATTTGCCTTTCAAAACCACTTTACTTATGGTTTCTTAAAATTTGGTTTTTAAACTTATGTTTAGGCCAAGGGGCTTGGGCCATCTCATGTATATTTATGCCTAGCACATGCTAGAGCAATGTGTATTTGGGTAATAAAACCCAACATAATGAGCAAACATCTGGTAATCATTTTTCATAATCCCTCCATTTAAGCACAGTAATTATTTTTTAATAAGTTGGACCTCAAATTCTCTTGTTTGAATGAATGTCTTGATTGATTTGTTGACGTAAAAATGTGTGTTTATATCAGATTGCCTTCACAAATAAGTTTAATATGTCTAACTCTGCAGTGTCAAAAAGGAAACAAACGAAAGAATGATTCAGGAGTTGAGGTTTGGTTTATGCTGTGGTTTAATTGTATTGTCTCCATGCTCTTTTGTTCTAAGACCATGGATGGGTTACCATTTGCATTGAATTTATCTTCATTTCATGTATTAATTGTTACCTGTTCTCATTTCATATTTCATATTATAGAGACAATATCATAATAAACATCAGATGTTTTAAACGAGGAAGGCTAATAGTATGAAGGAATTAGTAATTCAAACTTTTTGTACTTGATTCGAATTGCTCTAATTTTTGCCACAATCTTTAATTGCAAACATTCTGCTAAGTGTGATTTTCTAATCACTAGAAGAACAGCGGGAATGCTGAAAAGCTTTAAAAGGTTACTGTACCTGATAGAGATGCCTGAGTTAAGTTGTTTATTTTCTACTTGACAATGATCTTTAATTATTTGACAATGATCTTACAGACACCAGCCCTGGTTCTTCTCTTTAGGATATCTCGTGAATGTCTTCTCAAAATTTCTTTCATCTGCTTAGGCTTCCTCGATTTAAATGCACAAATATTCAGTTCTTGTAGCTTCTGCTGTCATTTATATTCAAATGAAAGAGTTATGTTTTATTAGCTTTCTGTAAAAATTGAAGAGAATTATTGCGCGGTTCTATTACAATGTGTCATTGCTGCCTCTGAAATATCTGACTATATGAGCCTATCCTTTTAGCTTACAAATATTTTCAATGGCATTATTTTGGTTCTGATGCAATGCTTGATTGTTTAAATCTTTATGTTTGATTACTGCTTTTAGAAAGGATAAGTTAAATTAGGGCATTAATCAGCCCATCACATGTTAATTTATGTTTTTTACATTTCTTCCTGCAGCTTGTGAAACTTCCTCGTTCACCAACAGTTCATGAAATTCTGTCAAAGTATCTTGAGTACAAGTCAAAGAAAGACGGCGTGTAAGAAATTATTGATAATTGAAAGTTGATATGCTTCCTCTTATCTACTACGGATATCTATTTTTGTTATTTGATCATCCCATGCATATAACTGTAACTAATGATGATGTCATGTACAATGCGTTTCTATGATATAGGGCAGTTGATTCAACAGGGGAAGTTTTGAAAGGAATAAGGCTTTATTTTGATAAAACATTGCCTATGATGCCTTTATATAAAAAAGAACGCAAGCAGTGTAGTGAAGCAGTTGTGGGCAATGCATCTCCATCAACCATATATGGAGCTGAACATTTATTACGCCTCTTTGGTATGTTCATGACTTTTTGTTGCTTCTTAGCGAGCGTGTGCTTGAAAGAAGAATAGTCTATGTGTGCACTTGTACTTTCATTTTATCTTGGGGCGTATTTTTCCCATCCTTGTTTCTTTTACGGATTCTTTTGACTTAATATTAAATTTGATGGAAAATACAATTTTGACATCTAAACTTTGAATTTTCAAGGGATCGTGGCTAGGAGTTTAGGTTTTGACCCCTTGTTATACTATTTGCTAAATAATCATAATCTTTTCTAGCAATTGCTTTGTTAACTGTTAAGTTACCTGAATTTTAATGTGCCTGTGAAATTTTGACATCTTTTATCTTCAATGATTTTTGGCTTGTTGCAAGAATTTTTAACAATTCTTTGCTGTGTTATTTTTATTTGTATTTGTATCTCCAGCCATTGCATCAATATAATGAAATATTGTTGGAGACATTGAAATGTTGCCATTAAGGGTGTAACAGTACATACATACCTGGGCAAAAGTTTCATAAATGTGTCCGCACAACAGTCAAGATTTTTTCTTGTGCTTGCAGTTAAGTTACCTGTTCTTTTGGCATATGCAAACATTGAAGAGGAAACATTAAATCGGCTTGCAGCTGAAACTACTAGACTTTCTCAAGTAAATGCTTAAACCCATCTCTTTATATTAGTAGATTCTTTTGTGTCTGTCAGATCCATACTTAAATGTCCATTACTTTTTAGTGTTGCTTCTAGCTGAAATAATGACAAACGCTATGAAATATGCATTGATTGATGTACTTGCTTATTAGCCAACACATTTCGTTCACATAGTTTTGTCTACAAGCTCATGAATGCACTAACACTTAAGTTAATTTCCAGCTAGTGTTTACAAATAAATTCAATGTTGCAATTTTACCCTAAATAAATTCAACTATTTCATAATTGTCCATTAGTAATTTGTATTCTTCAAAAAAAAAGAAATCAATGTACCCTAAAAAGATAATTTAATTGGTATACATATATGTGTAGGATGAACAAACGTAAACTTTTCTAAATTGCAAGGATTTGAACCATAGTGTCAGATATTGCATTACCTCTATTCATTTACTGAAAATATGCATAGGTGATGATGCAACCTTAAGATTTTGATTGAGTGAATAAAACAAAATATCTACACTATCCAATTTAATTCACTTATGTTTCTACCCATTATCTTTGAGATGCATTCTTTTCTGCCCAGCTCAATAGTGTAAAGTTGATTTTAACTGGTATGTTTCTCGTTAGAGTTTTGCTGCTATAGGTTTGATTAAGAAAAAAAAAATATCATTGCAGGTATTTGCAGAAAAATCAAAACACTTTTTTTTCTCTCATCGTATGGGGTAAAAGTATCCGAAGGAAAAAGCAAGGTGAAGGACCAATGAGAGACACTGTTGATTCCTAGTCTTGCTCATGTATCTCTCCCTTGAATAATTCACCAAAGGAACTCAGTTGTTGTTGTAATAATATTGACTCATTCATTCCTTAATTTTTCAAGTTTACGCAATATTGCAAATCAAAACATTTGATGGTTCAAAATTCAAATACATATCCTGTAAGGTTTATGCAACAGAAAAATAAACTCCTTCGAGGGGAGAACCTTCTAACAAAACAAAAATACTAAATAATTCTCATGTATTATTTCATTAACCTTTTCCTTACATATGTAGTACTCTAGCTAGCACTATTACAACTGTAGATCAGTCCAAGTTTCAGTACTGTCCTTCTAACGGTAATGCTAGGACAAAATAAAAGATAAGGATAAGGGAATGGATTCTAGATCCTTCTTGCAGCTAGCTTACATGAGATAAGGGCCTACTAAAAGGGCCTCACTACTTGAGTTTCTTTGGTATAGCAAACCCAGTCAACCATTTGGGCTTGCCACAAATCCGTTTGGGCTTGATAGCTGGGATTTCATCCTCAATGTCATTAACATCATAGTCTTCATCTTCACTCATAACATCCCCCTCCCCATCCACTCCAACCTTGTCCTCAAGGTTAAAATTGGGGTAATTCTCTTTGATATCAGCAAGTAATTCCCAAGAAGCATCTTCGGGAAAGGTGTTCGACCATTGAATGAGAACCTTGATTGGAGAATTTGGCTCATGCTTCCAATCTAAGACAGCGATGGGATGGATAATGGGGCTATTGTCATATGATTCAACAGGTAGAGGCAATGCTGCAGTGTCATTTCCATGGAAGGGTTTCAATTTGGAGACATGGAAAACATGATGAATTCGGCTAGTATCCGGGAGTTGAAGTTCAAAAGCTACTTCATTGATTTGGTGCAGAATCTTGAATGGTCCAAAAAACCTGTTACGAAGTTTGTTGTGATGATTTCCTCCCGCAGAGACTTGGCGATATGGTCGAAGTTTGACAAGCACTAGATCACCTACCTTAAAAGGATGGTCCATGCGACGTTGGTCCGCATGTTGCTTCATTACTTGCTGAGCTTTTTCCAATTTTTTGCGCAAAATTTCCAGAATACGGTCCCTGTCCAGCAACTCAGTGTGAATTGCTTCTAAATTCGTCATTCCTTCAATGTATTTGGCAAGAGTGGGTGGCGGTTTCCCGAAAACAACTTGGAATGGAGTCAGCCCAGTTGATGAGTGAATTGAGGTGTTGTAATGCCATTCAGCAAGATGCAAGTAATTTCCCCATTTGTGAGGCTCATGATGCACGAAACAACGAAGATATTGTTGAAGGGCCTTATTGACAATCTCGGTTTGTCCGTCACTTTGGGGGTGATAGGCAGATGACATTTGAAGCTTGGTACCGCAATTTCGAAACAGCTGTTGCCAAAACTTGCTAAGGAATATTGGATCACGATCAGAAACTATGCTTTTAGGCATGCCATGGTGTTTAAAAACCATAGTAGCAAATAAGTTAGCAACCTTGCAAGAAGTAAAATTGGAAGGCAACATTCCAAAGTGTGCAGCTTTGGAGAACCTATCCACAACAACCAAAATCACAGTATTTGTTTGGAACGAAGGCAGCCCTACAATAAAGTCCATTGAAATATCTTCCCACACCGCCATAGGAATTGGTAATGGTTGCAGTAAACCATAAGGAAGATGAGATGGAATTTTTGTTTGTTGACACACCAAACAAGTTTTAACAAAATTGGCCACATCTGTTTTCATACCTTCCCAAAATATGTTCTCACTAAGGCGACCATAAGTTTTCTCAATACCACTATGGCCTCCAAGTGGAGAAGCATGAAATTCCTCAAGCAAAACATTTGTGAATTTTGAATCAGAAGGAAGGTAGAGTTTACCTTTATAGAACAAGAGACCTTGGTGATGCTTATAATGAGGAAAAAAATCAGGTTCTTGTTGCACCTTTGTAAGCAACTGCTGGAATATGGAATGGGTAAGCAATTCCTCTTGAATCTTCTTAAATAATTCAAGATGTGGTACAATAATTGCGAATAACTGAACAACCGCATCAGATATTCGAGACAAAGCATCTGCAACACGATTTTGAGCACCTGGCTTGTACACAATTTCATAACAATAACCTAACAACTTTGCAAGGTAATATTGCTGCTCTGGAGTTTGTATTATTTGTGTCATCAGCTCTCTTAAACTTCGTTGGTCGGTGTGAATGATGAACTTGCGTCCTAGAAGATATGTGCGCCATTTCTTCACTGCAGTTGTAATTGCGCACAATTCCCTCACATAAGTTGAAGCCGCGAGTAATTTTTTGCAGAATTTCTGGCTAAAATAAGAGATTGGGTGCCCTCTTTGAGACAAAACCGCGCCCATTCCTAGTCCTGACGCATCAGTGTCGATCATAAAGTCATCATTGAAATTAGGAAGCGCCAACACGGGGGCTTTTGTCATGGCCTGCTTTAGAGCTTCAAAAGCAACTTGTGCCGCATCTGACCATTGAAAAGAATCCTTTTTTAACAGTTCATTCAAAGGATGAGCAATGGATGCATAATTGCAGATGAACTTCCGATAAAACCCGGTGAGCCCCAAGAATCCCCGAAGTTGCTTGATGGTCTTTGGGGATGGCCAGGCTTGCATAGCTTCTATTTTCTCTGGGTCAGGACCTACACCCTCAGATGATACGATGTGGCCTAAGTAGGAAATAGAATTTTGAGCAAAACAACATTTGGACAGTTTTAAGAAAAATTTATTGTCTCCCAAACAATCAAACACAGCCTTAAGGTGTTCCATGTGTTCCTCGAAAGTGGGGCTATAAATGAGTATGTCGTCAAAGAAGACGATGACAAATTTTCGAAGAAAAGGTTCAAAGATGGTATTCATTGTAGCCTGAAAAGTAGCTGGTGCGTTGCCTAAACCAAACGGCATAACAAGGAACTCATAATGCCCCTGATGTGTTCTAAAAGCCGTCTTTGGAATATCACCTGGGGTCATACAAATTTGGTGGTATCCGGAACGAAGGTCTAGCTTTGAAAACCATTGAGTGCCATGGAGTTCATCCAACAATTCATCGATTGCTGGTATTGGAAAACGATCCTTCACAGTGATAGCGTTGAGAGCGCGATAATCTACGCAAAAACGCCAAGTACCATCTTTTTTTCGAACTAGCAAGACTGGTGAGGAGAAAGCACTGTAGCTAGGTTGAATGATTCCTTGATCAAGCATGGTGCGAATTTGTGCTTCAATTTCTTGCTTCTGAAATTGAGGATATCTATATGGTCGCACATTTACAGGATTTGAGCCATCAGACAAAGTGATATGGTGGTCATTGGGTCGGTGTGGTGGAAGATTTTTGGGTTCAGAGAAGATGTCTTGGTATTGGGCTAGGAGGTTTTGAATTGGGAGTAGTGGTGAAGTAGGGGGTTTTGGTTCTGGTGGGTTCAGGAGGTGAAGATGGTAAAATGAATCCAAAGCCTGCGTTGCCACTAAACGCCTTAGCTGATGCAGAGAGGAATTTGTAATTGGTGTTTTTGGTTCCCCCTGAAGTTGGATTACATATCCCTCCTTAATGAATTTCATTGTTAACTTGTCATAATCAGTTAAAACTGGACCTAGAGTTTTAAGCCATTACACCCCTAAAACAATTTTAGCACCACTTAACGGTAAAACAAACAAATCCACCAGAAATTTATGTTGGCCTAACAAAAGTTCCATTTGAGAACATATGGTGTCACAAGTAAGTTCCTCACCATTGCCCACCAAAACTTGAAAAGGTTGGGTTGGTTGTGGGTTTAGGTTAAGCTGTTTGACAACCCTGTCTTGAATGAAATTATGTGTACTACCACTATCCACCAAAATAGCAACGGGGGAGGTTTTTACGTGGCCTGTGAGGCGTAAAGTTTGTGGGATTGAATGGCCCATTAAGGCATGAAGGCTAATTTGGGCAGGGTCGGGGGCATTTTCTGGGTCGGTATTTGTTTGGGCAGTGGGTGGGGCTTCTAGTAGTAGCTGGGTGAACAGATCTTGAGATGTTGACGCAATATCGGGTTCAACAATCAAAATGTGAAAACTGCGTTTACACCGATGGCCAGGTGCGAACTTGTCATCACAGTTATAACACAAACCCTTCTCACGGCGGGCTTGTAATTCCTGTGGAGAAAGCCGTTTGATGGGAACAGACGGTTGTGCTGGTGTAGTGGTGGTGTTACGAAACGGGGGTTTCGGTGTAGTGGTGGTGTTAGTGGTTGTTTGAGGCGGAGGAAGTGTTTGGTAGTGGTTGGGTCATTCAATTTTTCTTCTTGGAGTTTTGCTAAACTGATGGCATGAGATAAAGAAATGGGTTGAAAAGCTTGTACCTCGCGACGAATCTCTGGTTTTAAACCAGAAATGAAGCAACTGAGATAAAAAGGAGATGGCAGTCCAGTAATACGATTGGCCAAGGACTCAAAAGCAGTCTGGTATTCCTTAACTGATGTTGTTTGACACAGTTTGAACAGCGAACCTTGTGGGTCTTCATACTGTGAGGGTGCAAATCTGAGTTCCAGAGCATGGATAAACATGGGCCAAGATACTAACTGTCCATTAGTATGCATCCACTGGTACCAGGTGAGTGCTTCTCCTTCCATGTAAAAAGAAGCAAGGCGTAAACGTTGAGCATCAGGAGTTTGGTGGTACTCAAAGAACTGTGAGATTTTGAAAATCCAGTTCATGGGATTTGAACCATCGAAACGAGGTATCTCCAGTTTGATGGATGACGGAGAAAAAGGTTGGTGATGATTGAAATCGTTTTGGTTGAAACGGGGAAAAACCGGTGGTTGGGTTGGCTCGGAGTTGAGTGACTTCGGTGGCTAATGTAGTGAGATTTTGTTGGAAATTTTGTTGGTTTTGAAGGATTTGTTGAAGTGTTTCTTCCATGGTAGGTGTTGGTGGAGGTGAAGACATGATCAATGAAGGCACCAATGTAAGGTTTATGCAACAGAAAAATAAAATCGTTTTGGTAAGTGTTTCTTATATATTCTCTTATTATGTTTGAAATCTAATTACATTTGTAACTTAACACATCTTATGTATAATGGCGAGTTTGATATTTTTTTTGGTTATTGTATTTTTGTAGGAGTTATACTCGAGGCTTTTTACGGGTGAAATCCAAGTCTATTTTACACTCTATCAATGGTAACTTTTTTTTTTTCATCTATTGTATTTTAGTAGTTTATTCATTTTCTCAGCTATTATTTATTCATCTTATATGTTGGTCCTTTTTCTAAATGCCTTCATGGAGTACCTTATCTTTTTACTTCAGTTCATGGCCTTCTTTGGTGTGTCATCTATTTCATTATGATTATTATGAGTTTGATTGAAGAATCTTTTAAAGCAAGCACTTCATAAAAAAAATTGAAACTTAATTGGATTATTATTATAATGATAAACCTATAAGGATATATGCATGTTACCTTTTTGACATGTAAGATTGAATATTAAAGATTTAATTTATCAATCTACACGTTTTTTTTTTGCTGCTGGATTAGCAATTGCAGTCTTTGTAAGGCTCAACGAGATGTATGGCGTTGGAATAACCTGGTGGACTGTTTTGAGAGGTAGTCTTTATGTGGCATGTGTCTTAGTTTGGTGCTGTGTTTGCCGTGTTTTTTCCTTCAGCGCTCGACAATTCTTAAGCAATCTTTCCAATAGTATGTTTTTAGCTCCATTGTCCCTGCATATGGTTGTGGTTCTGTGTTCTAATTATGCGGTGTTGTGCTACATTTTTGTGGATGGTTTGGTTAAGGGTTTTAAGTATACAAGTTTCAGGTTTGTTATCTCTATATAATATATTTACAGATGTCTCTCTCCTGATCATAATTCTATGTGGCAAGCTATCAAGTACCCATATACCTATGTGGCAAACTAAGAGACCATCTTGATAACAAACAAAGTCTTCCGTATCACTCTTCGATTCCCACTCAAGACACTTTTTCAATTATGAAACATTTTATTTTACTTTTTAGAGTTCCTTGATTTACCACTCTTCGATTCCCACTCATGACACTTTTTCAATAATGAGACATTTTATTTGATATTTTAGAATTTCTTAATGTACTATTCTTCGATTCCCACTCACGACACTTTTTTAATTATGATACATTTTATTTTATTTTATTTTTTTAGAATTCTTTAATGTATCATTTTTTGATTTCCACTCATTACACATTTTTAATTATGAGACATTTTTTTAAAAGATACTTTTGAAACACATATTCTTTATAATTAAGATTAATAGTCAATTATAGAGTATAGACAAAAACAAACAAAACTCTTGGATAAAAACAAGTAAATCTCTATCTCTATCTTTATATTATATATTTACGGATGTCTCTCTCTCTCTCTCCTGATCATATTCATATGTGGCAAGCTATCAAGTACCAATATTTCTATGTGGCAAACTATGAGATCATCTATATAATAAACAAAGTCTTCCTTAATGTATCACTCCTCGATTTCCACTCATGACACTTTTTCAATTATGGGACATTTTTTTTTAAAGATATTTTTGAGACACATATTCTGTATAGCTAAGATTAATAGTCACTTATAGACAAAAATAAAGAAAACTTTTTGATAAAAACAAGTAAATCAAACCAATTTATAACAAATAACAATAATTTTTTAAGATTAATACTTTTAATGAAATTTTTTCATAATAACTTTTCTATAATTATATTTTTTTAATCATCATAACTAATGATATATCATAAAAAAATTTAGTTGATTCAAATGCTGAAATACTATTTTATAAGTATAAGTACCAAAACTAATTATATGTATTAATTTTTTTAAAATAAAGTTGAATGAATTAATATATACTATTACATAAATATTATTATGATAAACATAATTTCTCAAATAAAAGTATATTTTATTAATTTAATTTTTAACTTTTGTTCCCATGCAAAATTTAACTCATTTCTTTTTATCATTTTTTTATTACTAAGTTGTACCAAATATAAATCATACTTATTCCTATTTTATTTGTATTTTATTAAGAACATATTTTTATTCTTATATATTAATACAATAAACCCTTTTTTGTAATTTTTATGATTACTTATATTTACACTTATTTTAATATCAGTGCATGTCTTTATAATTTACACGGGATCAATATTAATAATCATATATTAATACAAGAGTTTATTATTTTTTTTAAAAAAATGAGACTTTATATTCACATATCAAAACAAGGTCCTATATTTTTTTTTTAAATTGCTACGGAGATAGGAGAAAAAATATCATATCTTTGAGAACGAAAATTGGAAGATCATTCTCCAAAATATTAACTAAGACTTATATTTGTACTCATGTTAATATGAGTGTGTTTTAATTTTGTAATTTATACAAGGCAATATTTATACTTATATATTAAAACAGATCCTATTATTTTTATAATTTCTACAAGGATGAAAAGAAAACACCATATTGTTGAGAACGAGGAGTGGAATATCACTCTCCACCATGTTCTATCCCTTTAAAATATCTAAATATATAATTATTTTTTATAATTAAATAATATAAATATTAAATCAATTTCACAAGTAATTAGTAAAACATAAATTACATGACAAAAAAAATTCATTAATTAAAAATAAGATACAAAAAATAAAATTAAAAAAAAGTTAATATTTCAACTAATCTACTTTAACTTTAATTATATATATTAATATAATTTTAAATTTTAATCCGTACATTTGTACGAGTTAGTTATATTAGTAGGGTATAATTTAGCAATTGAATTGTGTAATACTAATTAATGTGGGTTGTGTATTTTGTGAATTGGTTGTATTGTCTGCTATATTATGCAGATTTTGTAGGTATTTCTTATGTTTACGGTTGAGTTTGTAATAAAAATTTTCTTTAAAAAAAGAGAAATATGTCCATTTGTTTGAGCTGTAAGCAAAAATTATTTTATGATTATGTTGACAACAAAAATATTAGATATCACAAATATATCACTCATAAATCACAATCATATATGTCCATTAACACTAAATAAGTAACGTCCAAAATATTGATATATTCCATAAAAATGTTCCAAAATAAAATAGAAGTTTCTTTTGTCATAAATGAAGTGATAATCCACTCAAATTAAACAACTCATACAATTGTGAGGTTTTGGGTTCGAATCCGGATCTTAACATCCGGCCTAATAATTGCGGCATTTACCATTTGAGCTAGGACTTTTAGACAATATAAAAGTATTTTAATCATCAAAACATTGATTATTATTAAAAATAATATGAAGCATAAACAAATTTTAGGAATAAAAAAAATTTGAGATTATTTTCTCAAATTTGCTTGTTCAGGAATATATTCAAAGGACATAACTAAGGGGGTTATTTGATTGGGATTTCGAGGGATTATTTTGACAAAAAAAATCTTGAAGGTTTTAAAAGACTTCGTGGGATTATATTGATTTTGAGAGACTTTTTTTAAAAGATATTTTACAATCAAAATTTTTAACAGAAGATTTTTTGAAAATTATAATACAAAAAAAAAATTTGATTAAAAATCTTGATTGAATAACAACGGATTTTGTAGCATTGAAGAAAAAAAATCTTAATTGAATAACACAAGACTTTTAAAATCCATTAAAATTCCTCAAAATCCATTAAAATCCCTCAAAATCCTAATCCAATAACCCCCTAATGTTTCTTTTTAATTTTCTTTGTATCAACTTATACTAAGATCAAATAGATTTTATAAATTCAAACATACTTTAAAGTTATAGTTCTTCAAGAATTCAAGAATTCAACCCCAAATTTATATTAACATTGACTAAAGAAATTTTCAGTTTTCAATTTCTTTGAATTTTCAATTTTTAAAGAAAATAATACACATATGCTTGACATTATATTTTAAGTTCTTCAAGAACTATAAAAATAAATTTTATAAATAAATGATAAAGAAAATTTGTTTTCTTTGAGAATGCTTCACAGATGCATAAATATTGTTCTTTAGAAACTACATCTCCAATAATCTTGATAATGATAAAAAAGATAATTCATTATTTGTGCAATCTTTCACGATGCTCAATGTTAAATTCCTAGTCCTTCAAGAATCTTGTTCCAAATTTTCAAAACAATAATATAAAAAACTTCCTCTTAATTAGTTCTTCTCCGGAGATATTTGAATATTAAGATTTTTCATATGTACTCTTATTTAGTTCTTCTGAAATTATATAACGTTAAGGCTAATAAAAATAAACAATTTATATAGAATATATAAGTAATAAAGATATAAGCAATGGGAACCTTCTTTCGTAAATAATTTTTTTTTTTTTTTCTTTAGCTTCCATACTAAAAGAAGAATATATAAGTAATAAAGATACTAGTTTGTAAAATAAATACTGCTTTCGTCTCAATTTATTTGTCACAATTAACTAAATTACACACTTTTAAAAAAGTGCGTAAATGAAAGTGAGAGAATATGATATGATTTTACAAAAATACTCCCTCTTTTTATTGGTAGTAGATATTAAAATACTAAAAAATAAATTTTTGAGTGTTTATTTTTCTCACTAATGATTACTTTAAATGGATAAAAAAAAAATATTATTTATTTCGTGACAAACAATTTTGACTAGTTAATATTTATTTTGGGACGTTGTAATAAACATTCAGTAAACATAATCACTCAAAGTTATTATTTTTTTAAGTAATGATTATACGTTAGATGATAACAAAAATAATTCAAATCATTTTTATCAATTCTATTACTACCTCAGTTCTTTTTTACTTGTCGTTTTAGAAAAAAAAGATCAAAATAAGAGAGTGTATTTTTGCACTTTATTTTTCTATTATGTCCTTTTTTTAAATATGTATTATATTTTTAATCCACCAATGATTTCCTACTTTTTCACACACATTATCTATTTCTAAAAAATCGTAATAAACTTTATTTAAAAACAAACAAAATTTGTATACAATAAATATATATATTATACTGTTCCAACAAAAAAAAATATACAAAATTTAGTCAATAAAATAGGAAAGAGGGTATAATGGGCAAAATATAATCTAAATTGTCAAAACGACAAGTAAAAAGGAACAAATATTTTTTACTAAAACGACAAGTAAAAAGGAACGAATGTAGTAATAACTAATAGCAATGGTGAATCACTCAAACGCACGTTCGTGGATAATTATTGGAATGATTAAAGAGCTCTGACCACAAATATAAGCAAAATTAAATTTTTTTTGTTCATTTAACTATTCATGTATCTGACTCATAATATAGATCAGATACATTAACACTCAAATGAATCAAATAAATCATTTTTACTTATATTTATAGCTAGAGGGAGTACTTCGAGAACACTCTTTTTTTTGTTTTGTCCATCTTCAAGGGCAGACTCAAAATGAAATTGTATTTCGAAAAAAGAAAAAGAAAAAATAATTGGTGCCAACTTGTGTACCCCATCTATTACAAAAAGTTTTGAGCGATACATTTTTTTATAAAATACACTGTTGGATTGAAATTTTATATCATATAGATCATTTGTGTAAAATTTCAGACAAATCTAAAAACATTTGATATGCTATTGAGACACATAAAGATTAACGGTGTTTAAGAAATCACAAAAATTGTTAATTTTGATGCGTCTAAATAACATATCAAATGATTTTAGATTTGTCTAAAATTTTATGCAAATGATCTATATGATATAAACTTTTAATCCAACAATTTATTTTACTAAAATTTATATCGATTTAAAAAAATTTAAGTCGTTGGGGTAAATACCCCAAATTTTGTTGGAGTAAACAAGAAAATACCAAAATGATTATCTGAAATCTTAGACCTCAGTCTCACACGAACTTCACTTCACACTAGTGACTGAAGATGAAAATTATTGAAAAGGATTTGATCTAGAAGATTCAGCAGCGTGTTTCCTATATAACAGGAACCCTCTCTCACTCCTAACAAATCCCAACAAACTCTAACAAAATCATCAATGGCACGCCTTTCCACTTTCTCAATCTATGCTCTCGTCTTCTCTTTTCTCTTCACCACCGCCGTAGCCTTTTCCATCGGCATCAGCTATTCGCCGGCATCAGTTCCTGAACAGAATCCAATTTCGGTGTAGAACATCACTCTCACCGTCGATATTATTGAACAGATTTCCGTTCACTATTCTGTTGTATCGCGTAGTAGGATTATTAACTACCTCGCGTACGGGCTTTATTCCTACTTGCATTATTCTCCATATATTCCACCGACGGCAGCCATCGGAGTTAGTTATTCCACTATTCCGGCGCCATTGCCGTCACTTTCTGTTAAGCCTGAAATTGTTAGAACCGCCGTGGAAAGGCTGAAAGCAAGATCACTGCGTCTGCATGACGCATCGCCGGAGTTAATCGCAAAATTTGTTAACCGTAACTACTCGATCTTGGTGTCGATTCCGAATAACTTGATAGCTTCAATGGCGAATCGCTCCAACGCACGTTCTTGGATACAGACTCACATTCTTCCTTTCAACGACCGAATCACCACCATCTCTATTGGCAAAGTTGTCTGGAATCAATATTCGGTCGATCTTGTTTATCTGGCTATGAGAAACGTGGACGTGGTACTTCGCGAGAAAGGTATTATAATATTTCCGTTTCTACGGATTTCCAATTTATTACCACCATTTCGACTCCGTTTCCACCTTCCTCCGCCAGGTTTCAACATCCTCGCCGCCTAATTTATCCGCTCCTTAGGTTCTTGTATGATACTAATTCCTCTTTCTTGGTTGATATAAATCCCTATCAACTGTATCAATCAAGAAAAGAAATTCCTCTCGGTATGGCGCTTTAATCACCGGCGTTCGATATAGGAATCTATTTGATCTGATGCTAGACTCTGTGGTTAGTGCAATGGCGTTCGCCGGATACGAAACGATTCCGGTGATCGTTACTGAATCTGGATGGCCTAGGGAGGGAGATGACCTCGACGCTAATTCCTATTATGCCGAGATCTATCTTAGGCAATTGATGAAACATTTAAGTTCTGGTAATATTGGCGGAAGATGGCATTTGAAGGAAGTTTATGTGGAGCTTATGGATGGAGCTGAGTCCAACAATTGGGGACTAGTCTACTTGAATGGTTCTGTTCTGGACTGGCCAAAAGTCCATTACACACTTAGATCCAGGCCCACTAACATATGAGCAATCTGTCTCGCCTCCCAAGGGCTTTCCACCCTGAAGCTGCAGTATACACGCTGTAGGCGGACAGGGCTATGCCTTGGGATCTCCACTGTTGGATAAACTGTCACAAATTCCAACGGCCAGGATTCCTGCACGGAATCCTTCTTATCCACCAAGGCAGAAATCCTATAAATAGGTGGTTTCACACCACCTCATGGTATGATTTTTGAACCCTATTTCTCCCTTCTTGCATACTTACTGACTTGAGCGTCGGAGTCCCTTTTTGTGCAGGAATCCCCCCCCCCCCTTTGTCAAGGAGTTGAACTACCATAATAATCATCAATCACCACCGTAGCTTTATTTCATGGAGTTAAGACCTTGGACCAAATAGAACAGTGGCGCCGTCTGTGGGAAAAATCATTTGTTGATTTTCTCGAACTCTTTCTTCCATTTATCAGCATCAAATCTGATAAATCTGTTCTAGTTACTTTTTCCAAATTTCTTAACCATGGTGGCTACGAAAGGGACGAAACCAACCAGAGCATCATCTTCCGTCAGCTTGCGGAATGCTTATGAGCAGATTCCTCATGCTCTATCGCCAGTTCAGGAGGAAACGCATTCCACTCCCTCGGTGAGTACTCGCAACAGAGTTAGGAGTGAAATTAGAGTCATGGAAGACGACGAACGGACCCAGGAGCAGCTTCTTCCACCACCACCAACCAATGACGCAGCAGTAGTTGCTGCTACAACTGACAACAACACTTTGGCGGCGATCTTCACTCTGTTACAGGAGCAGAAGGAAAGGTTGGTGAGAGTTGAACAACTACAGGTTCAAGCTCAAAGCGAAGCTGCTGTACCAGAATCAGCAAGGAGTAAATCCGGCAAGGTAAGATCCAAGCCGGATGATGAAGCCGAGTCTAGGAAGACACAGAGAACTAGGAATGATGGTATGCCTCTATCCAAGCACCGGAGCGGTGGCGGATATGCCGGCGGAAATGGCGAAGGCAACGGCAGGGGAGGCCAAAATGGGGAAAATGGTGAAGGTTCGCCTTCCCACATACCTGGACGCGGAGAAGATCGTCCTAACCCATCGCGTCCTCCCCGCACCCGTGGTCCTTTTGCCACCAGGATTTCTAGCTGTAAAATACCGAAAGTTCTGGAGAAACCCCCAAAGCTGGAAAGCTACGATGGAACCGGTGACCCAGACGAACACATTGAACACGTGGACACCGTTTTGGATTATTATGACGCACGTGGTTCTGTTAAGTGCAAGTTGTTCGTCTTAACGCTCAAAGCTGCTGCTATGACATGGTTCAAAGCGTTACCAGAAGGATCTATAGATTCGTGGCAAACACTCTGCAAAGAATTCACTTCCCACTTCACTTCTAGGCGGAAACAGCCTAAATCTGTTGCCACCTTAAGTGCCATCGTCCAGGGGAAGAAGGAAACCCTCAGAGAGTATATTGAGAGGTTTACTTGTGCAGCGGTTGATGTGAAAGGAGCCGATGACAAGCTTAAGTGCTTCATTTTTTAAAAGGGTTTAAAGCCAGACTCCATGTTCAAGGAGAAACTGGGGTTGGAAGAGCCACAAAACATGAGTGAACTGCTGAGACGCGCTCAACCATACATCAATTATGAGGAGAAACTTATTTTTGAGGGAGTAGAAAAAGCAAAATCCTCAGACAAACACCATGACGGAAGGAAGGAACACGAAAGATACAGCAAGGGGAAAATGAGAATGCCCAGGCCAAGATTTTCAGAGTATACTCCTCTTAACACCTCCATAGATAAGATTCTAGGAGAGTGTATCAATGCGGAGTTCCGGGATGAAGGGGTGAAGTTTCCCCAGACAATCAAAGAGTCCCCCAAGGCGGATAAATCTAAATACTGCCGTTTTCATAGATGCTATGGTCATGATACGGACGATTGCATACACCTGAAAGATGCCATCGAAGATTTGATAAGGAAGGGAAAATTGAACCGTTATACCAAAGACGGATAGAAGGATAGGAAAGATGCGAGACGCTACCGCGAAAACAACAGCAGAAGCCGCAAAAAGAGTGAATCTCCTAAACAGAAACGGTCACCAAGGAGGGAAGAATCTAGCCGGAAGGCTATCGATTCGGTTTTGAAAAGGAGGAATAAAGAGAAAGAAGATTCCAGTTCCAGCGACGAAGAAATAGTTAAGAGCAAAGGCAAGCGTCCTTTCATTGGATCCATTACTGGAGGGCTCCTAACTACCGGTAGGCCGTCAAGAGGAACCATCATGAGAACGATAGCGGAAATTTTTTCCGTGTCAAAGATAGAAGATATACCGTCAACAAGCACCGCACCTAGAAGGCCCATCCTTGGGTTCTCCGACGACGAGAGAATTGGCAACAAACCAAACAAGCTACTTCCCTTAATAATCATGGCAACCATTGCCGGCTTTGACGTGTCCCGAATTTTAATCGATGAAGGGAGTTCGTGCGACATCATGTACGAAGATTTGTTTGACAAGATGGGACTGTAAAAGGAAGATTTATCCCCCTATGAAGGGTCGGATTTGAAGGGATTCAATGGCTCTCTAACAAGGCCATTAGGATTCTTAACGTTGAAAGTAACCTTTGGAGATGGAAAGACTGCAGAATCTGAGGTAACCATCCCGGTCCAGTTCCTGGTAGTACCATGCAAAGCCGTGTACAATTGCATACTTGGGAGGACTACTCTGGCTGCCCTTGGGGCAGTACCTTCAACTGTTCATTTGAAGATGAAGTATCACGGCAAGAAAAACCAAGTGGTCACCGTTATGGCAGATTTGGTAGGAACGAAGAAGTGTTATAAAGAGCTGCAGAAAGAGTTGGATGCGGTAGAAATGGTAGAGGCTGAAGAGATTCTTCGGGTAGATGTGCCAGAGCAGGTAACACCACCACGATCCGAACTATTAGATGTCAATGTCGCAAAGATCGATATACATCCTAATGACCGCGTATCTGGTGATGAGAGTTACCAACAGAAACTGCTCCCGCAAGAATCTAGTAGGCCTATACCAGACGGAGAATTCGAAGAGGTGCAGCTGAACGAACATCCGGATAGGAAGGTTAAGATTGGGACAAACTTGCCAACGAATGTCCGTAAAGACCTTATCCAATGTTTGAGGAAGAACGCTGATTTATTCGCAATTTCACCTAGTGAAATGCCGGGGATAGACGCTAAAGTAGCGTGCCACAATTTGAATGTCAGCGAAAGATACCCATATGTGGCACAAAGAAGGAGAAGACAATCCCCGGAGAAGGCAAAAGCTGCACATGAGATCGTTGACGGGTTATTGAAGGCGAATTTCATTTCTGAGCTTCACTACACGGAATGGTTGTCTAATGTCGTGTTGGTAAGGAAGTCTTCCGGAAAGTGGAGAATGTGTGTAGACTACACAGACCTCAACAAAGCCTGCCTAAAGGATTCATACCCACTTCCGAATATCGACAAACTGGTTGATGACTCAGCAGGTTACAAACTGCTGAGTTTTCTTGATGCTTATTCCGGCTACAACCAAATTCCCATGTCCATGAAGGACCGTGACAAAACAACTTTCATGACGGAAGGAGCGAATTACCGGTATAACGTAATGTCGTTTGGACTAAAAAACGCTGGAGCCACTTATCAAAGAATGATGAACAGAGTTTTTGAAGGCGAGATTGGCAAGATGCTTGAAGTATACATGGACGATATGATCGTCAAATCAGCAGAAGAGAACCTACATAGTACCCATCTAGAGGCAATTTTCCACAAAGTTAGGGAGTTTAACATGAGGTTGAACCCGGAGAAATGCACATTTGCAGTCAAAGCAGGAAAGTTCTTGGGTTTCTATTTGACTGAAAGAGGGATTGAGGCGAACCCAGATAAGTGTGAAGCCGTAATCCGGATGGAGACCCCGTCTACAAAGCAGGGGATTATGAAGCTAAACGGGATGCTCATCGCGCTAAACAGATTTATCTCTAGATCCGCACAACATGCATTGCCGTTTTACAAGTTGCTAAGGAAAGAAACAGATTTCGTTTGGACGGAGGAGTGTGAAAAGGCTTTCACTCAGATGAAGACAATACTCTCCCAACCACCAGTATTGTCCAGACCTATGGAAGATGAGACGCTGTTTTTAAATCTTGCAATATTGGGTGAAGCCGTCAGTGCCGTGTTGGTAAGAGAGACTGGCGCCAACCAGAGTCCGGTATATTTCATATCCAAGGCCCTAGCCGGAGCTGAGGTAAGATACCAGAAGATTGAGAAGGTAGCATTGGCGTTAGTAACAACAACAAGGAAGTTAAGAAGATATTTCTTGGCGCACTCAATAGTGGTAAGGACGGACCAACCAATCAAGCAAGTGTTGTTCAGACCTGATCTAGCCGGACGTATGACAAAGTGGTCCGTTGAACTTTCAGAATTTGACATCACGTTTGAGAGTAGGAAGGCTTTGAAAGCCCAGCCTTTTGCTGATTTCTTGGCGGAGATGACTCCGTCCACTAGTGAGCCATGCACAAAATGGACCATCTTTACAGACGGTTCTTCCAATAGCAAAGGGAGCGGAGCAGGCCTTATTCTGGAAAGCAATGAAGGGTTAATGATAGAAGTATCCCTAAGATTTTCGTTCACCACCACGAACAATCAAGCCGAGTATGAAGCCTGCATTGCCGGCCTGAAGCTAGCGCAAGAACTAGGGGCAAGAGAAGTAAAACTGAGGACTGATTCCCAGCTGGTGGTAACGCAGGTGAAAGGTGAAGCACAGGCCAAAGAGCCTTTGTTACAGAAGTACTTGTCGGTGATAAGGGAAACCATCAGCACGTTTGAAGATTTTGAGATTATGCATGTTCCAAGGGAGAAAAACACGAGGGCTGACGTCCTATCCAAATTAGCAAGCACACGAAGGAGCGGTGTGAACCATTCTTTTATCTAGGAAACGTTAGAAGCGCCCAACATAGCGGAGAAAACGATGGTTATGGCCCTTGACGGAGATGGCGGTAAGACCTCTTGGATCTTACCCGTGATACGATTCATAGAAACCGGAGAGCTTCCAAAGAACAGAGAAGAAGCAGCGTTGGTTAAACGAAGGGCTCCATCACATACGATTGTGTCTGGGCAGTTGTACAAGAGAGGGTTTTCCACACCCCTACTCAAATGCCTAGAAAGAGAGGAAGCCATCTACGCCTTGGAAGAAGTGCACGAAGGAATTACAAGCCAACATCTTGGCGGGAGAGCGTTGGCAAGGAAAATACTCCGTGCAGGATACTATTGGCCTACAATGGTCGCAGATGCCAAAGAATTTGTAAAGGCCTGTGAGAAATGCCAAAAACACGGAGACGTATACAATTCCCCGCCTTCAGAACTCCACAGTCTCACCATCCCGTGACCTTTTTATCAGTGGGGGATGGATATCTTGGGACCCTTTCCAATGGCAGCGGGGCAATTGAAATTTTTGATTGTTGCCGTTGATTATTTCACTAAATGGATCGAAGCTGAAGCATTAGCAAAGATCACCGCTGCAAACGTCATCAAGTTCTTCAAAAGAAATATCTTAGCCAGGTTCGGAGTCCCACATTCTGTTGTTACCGACAACGGAACGCAGTTCACTGATAAGAAAATGAAAAAACTCATGGAGGACTTCAAAATCACTCAACATTTTTCATCTGTTGAGCACCCCTAGACTAACGGCCAGGCTGAAGCAGCTAACCGGGTAGTCCTGAGGGGATTGAAGAGAAGACTGGACGATGCAAAGGGAAGTTGGGCTGAAGAATTATGCCATGTCCTGTGGGCTTACAAAACCACACCTCATTCCACGACGGGAGAGACACCATTCAGGCTTACCTATGGCACTGAAGCCGTCATACCGGTGGAGATTGGGGAGTTAAGTTGGAGAACGGCTTACCCCCTAAATGAGGAAGACAATTCCACAGCTATCCAACAAGAGTTGGATTTTCTGGACGAAAAAAGGTCCTACACGGCACTCACTGAAGCTGCCGTCAAGAGAGTAACGGCTTCAAGATACAACAAGAAAGTTCGTTCATGGGATTTTCATCCCGGTGATTTGGTTCTCCGTCGCGCCGACGTTGGCGGAAAGAATGCTCCTGAAGGAAAGCTGGCAGCAAATTGGGAAGGACCTTACAAGGTCACAGCATCTACAGGCCAAGGAGCCTACAAACTGAAAACTTTGAAAGGGGAAGTCATCCCAAGGACTTGGAATGCCACCAAGTTGAAGAAGTATTTTAGTTGATATCAAATTATCTGTTTATGCTTACCGTTATAACGGAAGCCTTTGTATCCGTCATGGAACGGAAACTATTATGTAACAACCTGAAAGATTCAATGAAGTGATGAACATTCAAAAATTTATTCTCTTTTATGTTTCAGCAAATTTAAAAACGTCTTGAGATAGATGTAAGCGTTAGCATTTTTGACGGAATCCGAAATCCAAAGCGCAAAATACTTGAATAAATATACGTTAAGAAAACGTAAAAGCCCTTCCAGAAAGGCAAAAGACCTTCTCTCAACGGGGGCAACTTAGTGAATGGCTTTTCCGGCTAGCCACCTGAAAGTAGCGCACGTTCACAGGGGAAGAAGGGAAGTCTTGGCGAGATTATCCCCTATCTCCAGTAAGACCTTAACCATAAGGCCAAAAATAAAGCCCTATAAAATTTAGGCACCCCCACACGATCATTACCGCAAAAAGAATACAATTCTAGACAGAATATTTATAAAGTCCTAAAAAGATGAAACAGATTAATTCACAACGGACAAAATTCCTAGACGGAGCAACGTTATACAAATAAATGTTCCTATGATGGAATCGTTTATAAACGAAGCAATTCTTAACGACAAAACGCTCCCATAACGGAATCTTTTCTAAACGGATTTTACACTTAGCAAATAAGTATTCCTGTGATGGAGTCATTTCTGAATAGAGCTATTCTTAACGAATTTAATATTCCTACGACGGGATCCCTTCCAAACAAGTTTGTCTTTACGAATAAATATTTCTAAGATGGAATAACTCTTAAACATACAACGCATGTTACAAAAATATTCCCATAGCGGAATTTCCTCCTTCATGACATAAACGTCAAACCGTTTCAGAAGTAGAAAATCATTCAAAAACACGAATAGGGATGGTGAAAACATTATCGCTACGAATCTCTAGGATGAAACCATAAAAATATTAAAGGATAAACCCCAAACAGGAAATAAAGCCCTTTGAGAAAGGCACCTGTGCATCCAAACGGAACTTAGATCCGTCAAAATAAATAGGAGTACCTGTTAGATGGATTCTAAAATGAAATCGAATGTAACACATCAAATACTTAAAGGTGCATATAATTGCACTTTGGATTAGAAGGAATATTGTACTTATATTACAAGCATAAACTTCAACCGAGAACATCCTCACCGGGAAGAGAAAAAGAAAATACATAAAGAACAACAACAGCACGGATCAATCTTTCTTCTCAATTTCCTCCTCAGGGATATCCGTTGCTTCACCATCCTTCGCGGATCTACCTTCAGCGGGTGGAGTTTGCTCATCTTCATCAGGAACGATCTTTCCGTCAACAACCTTGCTAAACGGATCGATAGTTTCCCGGTCAATCTTGACTCCCGGATTGAGCAATTCCACCTGGTCATAGATGTTTGGGCAGATCTTAGAAAAGATGAGAGCATTGGTATCATCCATTTGTTTCTCCAGCTCAGCTTGCTTCTCCGCTTTAAACTTCTCAAAACCCTCTTGATGTTCAAGAAGACGCTGATCCTTGAGGGCAAGTTGCCTAGCCAAGACGGGAGGTTCACCGTATAGATCAATATCCCTGACATGACGCGCCAAGGAAACTATCAGCGCATTGCAAGCATCCTTCTCCTTGGCAGCATTCTCATTGGCAACAGCAATCGCCTCATCATGCCTTTTTCGAACACCAGCCAGCTCCTCCTCATGCTGCCTCTTAAGGGACTCAAGTTTCGCCCGCGCTTCAACCAACTCCGCCTTCTTCTTCTCCAACAGAGCATCCCTAGCTTTGACGTCATCCTTAGCAGATTCAATCTCAATGTCAGCCATTTTCAACTTGCTCTCAGCCAAAATTAGCTTGTCTTTGGATTGCTTCAGACCGTCCTGGAGCTTTGTGATTGTTTGATCCCTCTTATGGACCTCCGTGATGGCCACGTTACCAGAAAAGACGTCCCGTTTTTCACTGGCCATCATGAAGGAATAAGTGACCAGCCGCTGACCCTCGAAAGCCATACGAGCGAGTTCTTCTTGACGGGCTTGAGGACTCAAAGTAGATATGTAGTCAAAATCAGGAAGGGAAGCGGTGTTCCGGAGGACCCTTTTGTCAAGAGATGCAGCACCGTCTCGGCAGGCTGGGAGTTGATAGGCAGGAGGGGGACCACGAGTCACATTGTCTTCCTCACGATCAGGAGGACAAAGACTCTGATCAGAAGTCCTACTGCTCCCGCTGTCATGACTCCGCCTACTCCGCTTAGGAGATTTCTCGACAGCGGAGTCGACACCCCTTTTGTTCTTCTTCTTGCCAGCAGCTGTAGGGGGTTTGTCAAGTATTTGGGCCTGAGGAGGGCCTTGGTTTTGTCCCTGAGATGAAGAGGGACCTTGGATTTGTGGTTTGGATAGAATCTTCACTTTTGGAGCTGGAGGAGGTTGCACCGGCAGGACGGGAGGATCTTGGCTAACCACCCGGATAGGAGCATCCACTTGCTGAGGAACCTCAACAACTTGCCTCTCGCCTTTGTCGACAACGGCGACGGGAGTGGGATCCGTGACGGCTTCAAGATTTACCGTGGAGGATTGGCCACCAGCATTATCTTGTTTATTTTTGTTATCCGTCTCTGATTTCCTCCTCCTCAACGCAGCAAGGTCAATCTTCATCTCCTCTGCAAAACAAAAGAAAAGGACAAGATAAATACCATATTACAAGTCAAACCCGTCAAGAAACGTTTTCAGAAACCTCACCAAAAGCATTGTTCCGGGCTTCAGGGGACTTGCAACCCATCAACCGTTTGGTGTTAATGAAAGCGGGAGTTTCATCACAGAATTCTTTTAGCCATGCCTTCATTTGCTGATCAGCCTCGCTGAGTTGTTCATCTTTTATTAAATAATCACCGGAAGCGAGTAAAAAATGCCTCCGATACCAAAATTTTGGGAATCTAGACCTACATGGAACGACTTCTTCATCATCTACAACTAGCGGTTGAGCCTGTTCAACTGGCGGTTGAACGGACTCCTACACTATTAGACAGATCCGTGAAGACAGAATAATCGTCAAAATCTACCCCGGAATCATCTTTCCGTTCATCCACAAAAGTATAACACAGGGCCCGGTGGGCTGATTCCGTAACAGGGGCAACAAAATAATATTCCCCCCGTGGCCACTTAAAAGAATCTTGGTACACCTCGAAATATTTTGTTCTCTGGCAGAAAGATATAAAGCCCTGCCTCATTGCAGTATTACGATTGGTCCGGGATAAGGTAAACAAGTTCATAAACAAAGGTACGCTGGCCCTTCCACCTTTATATGTACAAAAGAATTGAAAAGCCTTAATGAAACTCCACGAGAGGGGGTGGATCTGAGAAGGAGCCAAACGGAGATGTGCCAGCAACCCGGATTCAAATTCCGTGAAGGGAAGGCGCACTTGGAACGTTTTTGCCAGCACATCCGGGAAGGAAAGCCCAAATTCCACATAATTGGAACAAAGCCTTTTATTTACTGGAGGAACCCCAACTTTCCAATCCTCTTGTGGCCCTACATCCTTATAAGCCCCGTCAAGAGATTGACTCTTGGCGTAATCACAGGGAACGCCAAGAATCTCCGGGATGACCCAATCATATTTGCAGGCGTCAACAGGGAGCTCAACTTCTTTCAATGCTTTTACCATTGCTTCTACGTCTTCTGCTTCCTTCGCTGCAAGCCTGGCAAGTTCAATACTAGCGTCAGCCATGATTTCGTTCCCCTTAAAAAGAAGTTTTTGCAAGTTTATATTTGACAACTCGATACATAATCCCTCCTCAAAATAGCGTTTATATTCTTGAATCCTGTCGTTACTAAACTTGACAACGGCCATCTCACAATCATGATTATAATAAGTACGGGTCAAACCATCAGTCAAAATATACTCAGCGTCCTTGGGGTAGAACTTTTTCAAACATTCAACACTCACAGTGAAGGTGTCAAGGTCATGATAACGAGCCTGTTCGTAAGTCATTCCCTCACCATCCTTTGGCATGACTACAGGTTCAGGTTTTCTCCTATAGGTTGGTCCCTCGTAATACTCTTGCTCAAAAGACATTTCATCTTCCCTCAAAAACAGCGATGAACGCTCATTTTCAGTCGTCTCATCGCTATCGCTCAAGTTTATCAAAGCCCCTGTATTGGCCATAATGATACGAACAGGAAAATAAATTGATAAAGAGGAAGAGTTAACGAAAGTACCTCAATAAAAAAAATCTGCTGGATGAGTAGTGATTACTGATTTGAGAATCGGAATCAATGAAAATCTCGTAGATATGGGAGCAGAATCGCCGAAAAAGAGAATAAGGATTCAAGAAGCTAAGATGCGAAAAAGAATAATGAAGCTACCCTTGAAATATTTATAAACCGCGAAAAAGCACGTTAAACGGCCGGATTCAAGGAAGCTGAAAAATTCAAATCAACGATCCAGAAGAAACCTCAAAGTAACGGATACTTGAGTACCCTATGACAGCTAGTGATGTATGCGCAGTAAATGCGCAGTAAAGAGAGACACGTGTACACTCTTAATGCTACCACGACGTTTCAAGTATGCACAACTGTCCCACGTTCCCAAGAAGGCAAAACGATTCAACACTCCAACGAATATAGTTCCGTCTAAAATGACAAGAAAGAAACCCGGCAACGAGCTTCTCCACCGAAGACGGAATAACGCGTCTTCACCACACCTAGACAGATACCGTACCCGGGGGCATATAAATAGGGTACGGGAATCGAAAACGGTATGATTAACCTTTTTCCCCAAAACTTTTTCTTTACTTCACCATCATTATGGAACCAACTCTTGTAGGAATCCCTTGACGGAAACACGCAAAATCAAGTCAATGCTTAGACTTCATCTACAGCTATTGACTTCGGGAGCAACTGTTCTGGACTGGCCAAAAGCCCATTACACACTTAGATCCAGGCCCACTAACATATGAGCGATCCGTCTCGCCTCCCAAGGGCTTTCCACCCTGAAGCTGCAGTATACACGCTGTAGGCGGACAGGGCTATGCCTTGGGATCTCCACCGTTGGATAAACCGTCACAAATTCCAACGGCCAGGATTCCTGCACGGAATCCTTCTTATCCACTAAGGCAGAACTCCTATAAATATGTGGTTTCACACCACCTCATGGTATGATTTTTGAACCTTATTTCTCCCTTCTTGCATACTTACTGACTTGAGCGTCGGAGTCCCTTTTTGTGCAGGAACCCCCCCCCCCCCCCCCCTTTGTCAAGGAGCTGAACTACCATAATAATCATCAATCACCACCGTAGCTTTATTTCATGGAGTTAAGACCTTGGACCAAATAGAACAGGTTCAAAGAAATTTCAAGTAGATTTCTCCCGGTCAGGTTGATAAATTTTCTTGTGTTTAGTTTTTGTAACTAATAAATAATTAGTTACTTAGTTGATGTAAAAAAACAAAAGTGAATAATTGTTTAGTTACTAGATCATGGTGATCATATGTTGTTCTATAGAGAGAGAACTTTTGTGATGGAATTGTTGAATTGTAGTTATCTTGAGAATTCTTAATGAACCATATTAATACATAGATTCTTTTTTGAAATTTTTACTTGTCAGTGCATATAACTTTTTATTCTTTTGTGACTTTTGCATTGTGAATTTGGATTCTGAGGGTAAAGGGAATGTGGTTTTTATTAAAGATAATAGGTCAATGTTTTTGGTGTTTGATGATTTGAAGATTGTACCTAGTTCTTTGATGACTTCCACAGACCATTTGATATAATTGGGGTATTAATATTTGAGTAAATTAGAGGTATTGGTGTTTTATTGTATTGAGAATTCGATTATATAATGTGACAATTATGATGATGTTCTTATTACATCGAATTTGTTTTTCTTTTGAGTTTGGAGTAAACATCATGATGTCATGATAGTTTATGGTTTAAGAACAATTTGAAAAATGTTGTTGAAATTGTTAATCACGGTTCTAAATTGTGGTCACGGTTATGGTTATACTGCGAAACTTGATATTGCAGTAAAATATGACTGACGTGGCTGAAATTGTGGTTGTGATATTGTTGTGGAGACCTCTAAAACCGTTATATGGCTGCCGCAAATGCAGTTGAAGAGTACAATTTAGAGCTATGATGTCAATTATCAGTCATTTTAGTCTAAGGTTAGTTAGTTAGTTAGACTTAGAACTCAGGTATTAATATTTTAGTCCAGGGTTGGTTAGAACGTTGGGGTTAACTATGAGTATCAAAATGCCTACTCGAACGGTAATCTCTTGACCAAAATAAGTGACAAATTATGTTTTTTTGAGACATTTTCTGAATTGGTCTGGTTTCGGGGACTATTTAAACTTGCATTAGATCTTTAGACTGTTCTAGAGTTATGAACCTTCATCCTATGACTTGTTTTTAGATTGATGCCATTGGTGTTCATGGTTAAAGAAAATGATCATCAACATCTTCTACATCATTCATCAAATGAACTTATAGGCCAACTGAAACACATTACTATGGATTACCCTTTCACGAGTCAGTTCTCCTCAAAAACCAAAGGAGAAATTCACAACTACAAGTAAGGGCTGATAATGTCCGTGATATTGCTACTGCAAAGGTATGCTTTGTTACTTGACTAAAATTCAGATCAAGTAACTATCCTTGTTATTGTACATTCTCGTTTATCTACTGCTATAGATTGATGCCAATGCACAAGAGCTTGCAGCATTGAAAGTTGTAATTAAGTGCATTGAAGAATACGAGTTCGAATCCGAGTACCCACTTGATACACTCCATAAAAGGGTTCATCAACTAGAGAAATCAAAGACAGAAATAAGGAGAGGCAGAGAGCTTTTTAAACGTCCTCAGCAATCAAAGAGGCCAAGGCCTAACGAGAGGCATTTGCACCCCGTTCGTCTGGTTGTAGTGGTGCTTCAGCTATTGGTATGCGTAGGCAGATTCCCCTGTTAGGACTGCATATGCAGGAGGTGCTGACAGGTATCCCATTATGCCGCAGTCGCACACGATTATCAAATTCTGCAACCATCTATATACACTCAGCCCACTAGTGCAACACCTTCTAACTATGGTTGTTATTTAGGTAGTAGTTTGCAATCCTCACACCAGCATTACTGAAAAGACTTGAGACAGCTAGCTGATCAAAAACATTAGTGATTCTGCTCCTACTTTTTTAATATGTTTCCTTTTGTTTTTGTTTTGTTTGAGTTTCTTATGATTCCAGAAAAACAGGTGTAACTCTTATATTTATATCTAATGATCACTTTTAATTAAATAAAGTGCATGTTAAAAGTGACAAAACTCCTTTGGTCCAATACAAAGGAGTTGGAAACCGATTGTAGGTTGAGTCTGCAGACGCAGCATTGATGATTAGAATAATGGAATCCTTGTCAAGCACATAGGAAAATTATTCTAATAAATTTTTTTGAACAACTATAGTTCTAGGATAGAACTTGCGATATTTGCTTTAGGTTGAATTAATGATTTGATTTTCCTCCCCCCTTTCATTCGTCCTCTTTTTATAATGTTCATCTCACACAGTAAGATCATGGACTGTGTATACATATTGAGTATCATCTGCCACACATCTATATTTTATCTTAAACTTTATTGGAAGAAGTTATTAAACTTCTCAATCTTTAAAATTGGTTTGCTTCTAATCATCATTGCTTTTGAGAGGTTTATCGATGGACATAACTCGAACAATGTGTACTTTAAGTCTTTTGATAGGTAAGTTTGATAAGGCAAGTTTTATAATGAATGTGTACGGTAATTTGTTATATAAATTGCTTAGCTTATAATCAAATTATAAATAGGAAAGTGATTTGTCCAATTCTTCGATTGAGTAATTTTAAGAAAGTCTAAAATGCAAGAGTTTACAAAAGACTCAAAGTAAAGAATACTTTAAAAATTGTAAGAAAAATAATACTTTAAAAATAAAGTGTTATGAACTTGAACTCAGATTATAGATATCATCCGTTAAAATTTAGGATCTAAATTATGTACTGAATTTGATAAATATTTTACTCATTTAGTCTTGACTAAATACTATCATTTCCATATACAAAAAATATCTCAAATTATTTGAGAATTGAAATTAATAATTTCATAATACTACAATGCTATTTTTATAAATGACTGTAATAAAAGTGATCATACAATACCAAAAGGTTGTTGTTGTTGGAAAGCTCAAATGATATTAGCCGAAAAATTTATGACTTAGGTAAGGAGAAGTCTAAAAATAAATTCTTAAAAGAAATGTTTTTTTTTCGATGTACGAAAAAACACAATACCAAAAGAGATAATATTTGCAAAAAATCAAAAATGTTACTAGTAGTTCTTTTTTATACTTAATTAATAAAGTCAACCAAAAAGAGCAAATATGTTTTTCCTTTCTAAAAAAAAAAAAATTACTCCCTCCGTCCCTAATTATAAGACCTTTTTTGATCACTGCACGTACGTCAATGCATAATTTTGATCACAATATTTTTAATTATTTAGTAGTAAAAGTTATAAAAATTTGATATCTTGAAAATAATCATCAAAACAAATCAAACAAAATCTTATATGCTAATATTTACATATGTATATTATTAGAAAAATACGATCAAAACATAATAAATGAATAGTAAAATTTAGTCAAAAATGGTCTTATATTAAGGGACGGAGGGAGAGGGAGTAGTACATACTATCTTTATCTCACTATAAACGCTGACTCACCTTTTGATAGAGACACTCGATACCGACCACCCTTCCCTTTCTGTCTCATTTCCACCCTTCCCTTTACAACACAAACCATAACTCGGATCCTGAATCGTTCCACCACCCCGAGTCACCAACTCATGGCACGCCCACTAACTCACCTCACCCTAATCCTCCTAATCCTACACATTGCCCAACTCGCTCCTTCTCCAATCGCCGCCGGCGACGCCGCGTTCCTCCATAACCGCCACCATGACTCTCGTCCATCAATGATTCTTCCTCTGTACCTAACCCCTCCCAATTCATCCGCGTCAGCACTCGATCCTCGTCGTCAGCTTCATGGATCCGAATCCAAACGCCACCCTAACGCTCGCATGAGACTCCACGACGACCTTCTCCTCAACGGGTAAATTTCTTTCGAAATCATTGCACGCATTTTGTTCTTCTTCTTATTGGTTTCAATTTCAATTTCAATTGAATTCGATGATTTGAGATTAGTTTATGATTTTGTTTAGGTATTACACAACAAGGCTTTGGATCGGTACTCCTCCGCAGATGTTTGCTCTTATTGTTGATACAGGGAGTACTGTTACGTATGTTCCTTGTTCCACTTGCCAACAGTGTGGCAGGCACCAGGTAACCATCGGTTGCATTTTTCGCTCTTTTTTTGTATTTGATTTGATGTGTGCATTATTTGATTCTGTGTAGTTGTATATGGAATGTGGTCTTATGCTTTTAGTATGTTAATTAAACAAGTTAGGCTTGTTTGTTTGATTAAGTAGGTTAAGATTTCGTCTTGGAAAAAGCCTAGTTTGCCTAATAGGACAACTCAGTTGTTTATATATATGTAGGGGGCGTTACGTATCTAATTAGAGGTGATAGTACTTAACCTTGAACATAAATGGATGATAATATAATTTTAAAAAAAATCAGATCTTGATCGATTATGTTGTATTCTCATGGTTTATTTCTCTCACGAGATGAGAGCATAATTGCACATGTAATGCTTTGCACACACACAAGTGTATCAGGGTGAGTGCATCCTAAGTTAAATAAAAGAAATTTATAATACAATTTAATTGATAATTTATGCATTCATCAAGTTTATTAAATATACAATAATTTTAATTCCGTGTATTGTGTTTCTCAATACCATGAATTTTGTGATGGAAGAGATGTAAGAGAATGGTTTTAATTAAAACTTGTATCTTCTGTCAAAAATTTAAAATTTGTACCTGTGGGTGTGTTAATTGTCCTGTTAATCTCAAGTATATTGGATTTGTTTCAGTAATTCCATTTTACTTTAACAGGATCCGAAGTTTCAGCCAGACTTGTCAAGCACCTATCAACCCGTCAAATGTTCAATTGATTGCAACTGTGACAATGACAGAATGCAATGTGTGTATGAGAGACAGTATGCTGAAATGAGTACTAGCAGTGGTGTGCTCGGAGAGGATCTTATATCCTTTGGAAATCAGAGTGAGCTTGCTCCACAGCGTGCTGTTTTTGGTTGTGAAAATGTTGAGACTGGAGATCTTTATAGTCAGCATGCTGATGGCATTATGGGTTTGGGCCGAGGAGATCTTAGTATCATGGATCAGCTGGTTGACAAAAATGTAGTAAATGACTCATTCTCACTATGCTATGGTGGAATGGATGTTGGTGGGGGCGCAATGGTTCTTGGTGGCATATCTCCCCCATCAGACATGGTCTTTGCCCAGTCAGATCCTGTGCGCAGGTGTGTATTTCAAAATTTCTTATATCGTGAATATGAGATCTAATGCATTTTCACAACAAATGCATTTTATTAATCTCACACATTTACTCTAGTTTCGGGGTGGCGACAGTCCCTATTACAATATTGATTTGAAGGAGATACATGTTGCGGGGAAGCGTCTGCATCTAAAACCAAGTGTTTTTGATGGAAAACATGGAACAGTCTTGGATAGTGGTACAACTTATGCATACCTACCCGAAGAAGCATTTCTTGCATTTAAAGAAGCTGTAAGTTTTCATAAATATTTTCATAGAAGCTTTTCGATTTTCATTTTTAAATCTCACCAGCCATTTTGCTTAACACGTTTGAATAATTTTCTAATTTGAGTCTCGCGTTATCATGCATGGAACTAGAATAAATTGACAATGGGCCAATATAGTACTACTAAATAAGAGTCTGAAAAAGTGAAACTTGTGAGGAGCCACTTCTACATTCTTTTATCGGTGAATCTTTTTATGGTATTGCTGCTGAACATATAAGTGGAATTGATTATTGAAGGATTTAATTTAAACACATAATTATTTTCCAGATGACATTTCTTAGGAATTTGTTGGGGATTTATCTGGTTCATTTGTATTCTGAGGATATGTTTTTAGTTTTTCCCAATACTATTAAAATCATTGCGTGTTGCATGTATTCTGAGGATTTGGTTGGTTTCTCTAATACTTGATGTGGATTTGCTGCAAAAATTTTGAATGCCAACCTGTTTGTTTCTTTAGGCTGCTAAAGATTGATGCTGTTCACAGCCTTTCTGAAAAATTTCATTTGATAGCATAAATGAATCAATGAACAGTTGTTGGTTTTCTTTTTTTTAAGTAAGCAGAATATGTGTAACTATACTCTTAATTTGGCACACATGAATTTTTAAAGTTAGAGGAATCTCCAATTTGTTAATTGCGGGCTTCATCAATGGTTGTCTTTGTCTGCGGTCTCAAAAAAATTAGATCTGAAGTATTTCATTTTGCTTTTAGTGGTGTAGGTTTAACATTTATTTTCTTTTATTTCAAATCAAGATGACAATAGAATTGTATCTTATTCACCTAATGATAACTCTGATATACTTATTTGTTTGCAGATTGTAAAGGAACTTGAATCTTTCAATCAAATCGGCGGTCCAGATCCAAATTATAATGATTTATGTTTTTCTGGTGCTGGAATGTATGTCTGTAACATTACTAGTTCATGTCACTCTATCATTGCAGTTTAACTAACAGTTTGGGTTTACTTGTATTTCAGTGAGGTTTCACAACTCTCCATAAACTTTCCAGTGGTTGACATGGTATTTGGAAATGGTCAGAAGTACTCACTGTCACCTGAAAATTACATGTTCCGGGTAGTTATATAATATCATCTGTATCTTTAACTGTGTTTAGAGACTGGTGCAATCATTTAACGAATTTACTGATTTCATTATCCCTATTTGTGAAGCATTCAAAAGTAAAAGGTGCATATTGTCTGGGAATTTTTCAAAATGGAAAGGATCCAACTACTCTTTTAGGAGGTAGTTTCATTACTTTTGGTAACTGTGACATTTCATGTTTTGCCTTAATGTGAATTATGTTCCTTTCTATTAGTATTATGTAACTAGCTTATGTGGGATAGATTTGTGCAATACTTCAGTGATTATTCCCATGTCATCTTTTTTTGCATAGGTATTATTGTCCGAAACACTCTTGTTATGTATGATCGCGAGCAAACAAAAGTTGGTTTTTGGAAAACTGACTGTGCTGAGTTATGGGAAAGGCTACAGATATCCATGGCACCACCACCAATGCTTCCAAATACAGAAGCAATAAATTCAACCAAACCTGAGGGGCCTTCAGTTCCTCCATCTGTATCACAACATAATGTACCTCCAGGTATCATAAGCTTCTATTTTGAAGTGTATTTGGAATCATCATCTCTTAACATGGCTCAGGCGGGTTGTATGTCTCAAGAAACATAGTTTGTCATGCTTTTTATTTTTCTCTTTAACCAGTGCCAATGCATATGTTTATTGGTCACTGATGTTCGCTAATCAATTTAATTCACAGGTGAATTTTCAATCGAACAAATAACAGTAGCAATTTCATTTAACATCAGCTATGTGGATATGAAGCCTCACCTTACAGAGTTGGCTGGACTCATAGCTCACGAGTTAGATGTTAATACTTCCCAGGTTAGAAAATAGTTAATATGTTGCACAAATATTTTATCGTATAATTACAACTTGTGTATTTAGGTAGCTAATCGGGAGGTTAGGATAGGGTTTCAAATTGTGGTAGACGTCCTAAGTTAAAAGTTAAAAGTTGTGATGAACACATAAATGATGCATTTTCTGTATATATTCCATGTGATATGTTTTATGGTTACTTTATGATAAATTGGAAATAACACTTTGGTTGGATGTCCACAGATCCACTTACTGAATTTTACCTCCGTTGGAAACGATTCCCTCTCTAGATGGGCCATAACCCCGAGGCCATATACGGATTACTTTTCTAATGCAACTGCAATGGTAAGTTAACATTTGTGCATCTGCATTTTGTTTGGAGACTTCCAATATGACCGTGATTTTTATGTGCAGAGTATAATTGGCCGGCTTGCTGAACACCACATGCAACTTCCTGATACCTTTGGAAGTTACAAGTTGATTGATTGGAATGTTGAGCCTCCAATAAAAAGGTAAGTTTTCAATCGAACGAATTTTTGCTTCCACACTTATGCACATCAGGTATTAATTTAACAACACTCATGTCTGATATTTTTGCACATCTGATTTTTGTATATACATACGCAATTACACGGTCAAAATATCTTATATCAATTCTCAATGCCTTACATATGGGTTACGTCTATTATTGTATGTTTATTTTGTGTTTTTTCCTAATTGGGTTTTACTCGGCGTTGTCAATGGTGGATGTCGGATTATTGCTGCAAACCAAAAATACGCCATAAAATTCAACACTTCAAAATATGTCCAAAACCAAAAACCATAGACTTGATAGAAACTATCATATATCATATGTCTCCATCATAATGTCATAAACAATTAATAACCACTTCTCATTAAATTCAACACTTCAAAATAGCAATAAAAGTATAAAAAACAATGCAGACACAAATATCACTAATCGTCTTCCGCAATCCCAACATTATCATCTTCAAAGCCACCAAGTGGAGCATCTCCCTCATCCTCATCTTCAAATTCCTCCAGAAGCATATAAGCTCGTTTTTTTTATAGTACAATAGCATTACTTGTTTGTCAAGCCAATATCTATAATAAGCTAAGTGAGCTTTGAAACTTAAGATTTGTGAGAATAAGTGGGAAGTGAAACTACATGTACTCGTCTTTGATGATTTCAAAATATTCTGTTTAGTTAATGTCTCCTACTTCAAAGTCTTTGCTGAGTTTTGGCTACTTCAAAGTCTTTGCTGAGTTTTGGCTATGGGCTTTATCTATAATGTATATAGGTAGTTCCAGATTATAATCCTTACACTTTGGGGGCAATGTTTGCACCCTTATTGTTGTCAGGTCATCATTGGAATGGCGGAAGTGTATTGTTGATTGTTGAATATAAATTCATTGATAGGCAATTAGGCAACCTTGCAAATATGTCAGTTTTCTAATATTGAATTGAATGTTTATGGTGAACAGAGTCTATCCCAAAATTTCTCGTTATTGAATTCGACATGTCTGCAACCACTTGAGATATTAACGCTTTTTTTTCTTTCTGAAATTATTCAGGAATTGGGGGCAGCGATATTACATGGTTGTGGGTTTAGTTGTTCTGCTTATATTGCTTCTAGGATTATCAATATTTGGAATATTCTTAATTTGGAAAAAAAGACAGCAGCAAAGTGTGCATTCATACAAGCCTGTTGATGTGGTTGTTCCTGAACAAGAACTCCAGCCATTATGAGCTAAGTTAATAATACAACTGCTTAAATATCATTCTTCATTAGTCTCAGTAGCACGTTGACTTGCTATCAAGAGAAATTTATGTAAACCATAGTCACTGAGCTGGTCAAGTTTTTTGTTTGAAAGAAATCAGATTGTTCACAATATCCAGTGATAATTGAACCTGACATAGATACACAGAAAGAATTCTCTAGATATTCATCATCTGTAAAGGAATTTTGTTTGTGAATATTGTAATATACAGGTGAATCAAAGGATGACATCTTAAGTTTGAAATACAATTTCATATATTGTAATTTTTACCTTTCATTTAACCTGTTGTTTACTGAGAAAGTTCATACTTTCTACTTTTTTGCCTGTGGTCTAAGAAATCAATCAATCTACTTCCCTCACAAGTTACAAGCTAGGCACACAGCTGTCCAAATGCAAAGAGTGAACAGTTGAAAAGATCAGCTTGAGCTTTTAATTCCTTGATAAATGATATTTTATAATCTTGAGCTATATGATATTGCTGTCCATTCCTGTTTGTGTACATTGTGTCTTTCAAATTAAATTTGAAGTTATCTGTTAGTTTTGAATGATATGTTCAAAACAATTTAGAGCTTATGTTAAAACTGTATTTTAATTTTTTATTTAAAAAAATTGCTTATACACTAGCAATTATATCCAACCATAATATTATTTTGTATCATGTATATTCAAACATCGTCTCATGGGAATGTATTCCTATAGTAGTCCTATAGTACTAACTTTCTTTATTTGGAAGCCAGGAGGATATGCCATGGGCTTGCAAATAATTTATGTCGAATACATAGGAGTAGACGAGTTGTACATTATTAAAACACTCCTGTTTTTCTTCTTCTTCTTCTTCTTCGTATAAGAACACGCTTTCCTCTTTCTACATATAAACTCAGGAATTCCAGATACTAGCACTGCATTATATCAAGCTATTCAACTAAAAAACTTTAATATAATGATTGGACGCCATTTCAAAACATACATACAGTTCAACGCAATTGTTTTTCGAGATTTTAAAGTGGATGGATATGAAACTAGATAACTTGTACTGAATTTTATCCAAAGGTTATATTCTATACAACAGAAGGGTTATGTCTATATATACAACAGAAATACATCGTGTGTGTTCATTCATAGCTCACAAGATTAACGGTAACAAAATTAAAAAGACAAAGGATGATTAATAATAGCAATATTCACCAAAAAAAAGAATTATAACAATAACATTAAATATTAATAGTAAAATAGGAGTCTGAAGGTAACAAATGTAAATTAATGTAATGTGATGCAATGTGTACCCATAACATGGCCAAAAAAGAGCAAAAAAGGGATGGAAAGAAATTATACAAGAGTGTAAGAATTAAGAGCAAGGAATTAAATCTAGAAGATCAAAACAGCTGCAATCCAGCTCAAAGCTAATCCTCCTACCAGCTTCAAGCTCCTGATGGTTTCTGCTCCACTCTGTAAAATATAAAATGGAACAAATAAGTTTCAAGATTTGTTTGGTCCAATTAACATTCTGTATTACCCACATTCTTTATTTAGAGTACAATTCTCAACACAATCAAATTCAATCTTTAAAACCAATAATCAAATTTCTTCCTAAATAATTAGACATAACATCAAATCAAACTATTGTAAAAAAATTCAAATCGAATTATCAAACCCAAAATACATCAAACAAAAATATTACATCAAATAGTATCTATTTAGCGATTACTTTTGCAAGAATCCAAAACTATTATATTTCTAAATATAAAAGCAAGAAACACACACTTTATCTTTATGTCTTTATTTATCTTTGAATCTTGGATGGAAAAAAATAATGTAAGAAAAAAAAGAAATCTCTTCTTTTTCAGACTTAATAAAAGAATAAATTATGTTTCTACATTTTTTTTTTTATATTTTCTAAAAATATAGACATGTTGTAATTAATTGTGTGTACCAATTACCAGTATCTCTTCTTTTTATGGTAAATAAAATATTTTCTATTTCAGAGCTGGTTTGTGTTTCAGTTCCAGAGAGTTAAACTAACCAAACCCACCGTCAAAGGTGGCGCGTGGAACACATTAACCTTAGATTTGAGTTCAAGTTACCGTTTAGACATAAAGTTGGGTACTGAAAAACCACATAAACTTAACAGAAGTGAAACAAAAGTGTATGCATGTAACAGATCTGAAACAACATTGTACAAAACAAGCAGAAACAACAAAAGACAAAAACAAACCTCATCGTTCGCAGTAGATGCGGGTCCAGGTGAAGACGCAGATTCACTTGGTCCTGGTGCTTCTGATGGTGGTGCAGGTGGACCCAACAACGTTGGTGATGGTGCTGGAGAAGTACTGTGCTTCTTTCCTTTGCTAGGTGCCGGAGCTGGAACCGCCGGTGTGGTGGTAGGAGCAGCAACGGGTGTCACTGCTGGTGGTGAGCTGACTGGAGCTGGAGTGGGTGGTGATTTGACAGGAACAGGTGCTGGTGGTGTGCTGACAGGTGTCACCGCCGGTGGTGTGGTCACCGGAGCTGGTACGGTGGTTTTGGAAGGAGATGCTGCTGGTGGAGATGATTTGGGAGAAGCAATGGGAGCTGGTGATGTTGGTTTGGAAGGAGTGGCAGATGGAGATGAAACGGGTGTTGTTGCGGCCGGAGTTGATGGTGAGGTGGTTGGAGCGGCTGAAGGTGACTGGCCTCCGACGCCGGCGACTATAATGCAGATGAATGCAAGAGTGAAGACATTGTTACGATCCATTTTGAAGATTGAAAATCAAAGTGTTTTGTTTGTTGTGTGTGTGTGAGAGAGAGAGAGAGAGGGAGAGAGAGAGAGAGAGAGAGGGTTTGAGAAGTTATATGATAGAAAGGTTTATATAGGACTTTGATTTTATTAAAGAGACGTTGAGGATGAATGATACAGTTGGAACTTAGAATATAGAGTAAATTTCATGATTAATCAGGACCGCATATTTGTTAAGTGGGTCCTAGTATTATATCTTGGGCCACCATTAGCCGTTGGATCAACGTGTCTCAAGTATGGTTAGGGCCTAACCTAAGGCTCAAGGGTGTGTCTCGACTCGGAAATGGATCTGGTGTAGTCGATGAATACTAACCGTTTTATCTATATCGGATGATTGAGAATTTAAGTTGAGATTTTAAATTTGACAATTCGATTTGTATTAAATGGTTTAGATGTGTTAGAATGCAATGCAGTCAAGCTGACGACACCGAATGAATCGTGGTTCATCATAACTTGTGATATTTGCATCAGCTTAATGGTTTTTAGTTTGTCTCTTAACTTTATGCATGTGCTGGTAGAGTACTAACTATTTGTGTCTATAAAGTTTATTCTATTGATAGAAACATCATATTTTATTTGTAAGTGTTCGAACGACAACACTCTATTTTAAGTAGCTATTTCTTTATTTTCACTCAAATTTTTGGCACATAAAATAAAATAGATAATGCATACACACTTTAGTCTTTAGCCATATTTTCACACAATACTACTTGCATTAAACTTTCTTAATTTGAAAAGAATACAGAAAATTTACAGTATAGTGTCCGTGGCCATGGCGCTAGATCCAGTCTGGAGCGGGCCCATTTAGGCCAATAGGCGCATGTGATGTAGGAGAATTCAATTTTTGGTGACACTTTAGCTAATGTTCAAATGGTTTATGTGTCTATTGACTATTGATATCAAAAATGGTTTATATGTCTTTTTAAATTATTATTACAAGCCAAATTCCAATATATATTAAGCTAAAATCCTTGTCAAAAAGAAAATATCTTAGTTCAATTATAAGAAATTGACTTTTATTTCATTATATCGTTATCTAATTATTTATGTTTGTACTCTTTGAACTTTAAGATATGCTAGTTTGATATGATGAATTTCAAAATTCAACTGACTTAATTATTTTTCATCTAAAAAACATTTATTACTATTAGTACTTGTTTCTTTTTGTGGGTTGTGTTGATTTGGTGCTTTGTTTGGGGGACCATGAAGCAGTTGGTGTTGGTAAAGAAACAGCTGGATTGCTTTGGTGGGAGATATCCTATTGTAACAAATAATATTTTGCCATCACACAATTTATCAACAATCATTCCTGCTAGGACGCAAGAATTTTCACAACAGATTACAACTAGCACCACACCACCGCCAATTTGTGGACCCTCACGAAAATACCATATATACACCACCTTTTGTAGTCGGAAATGATTTAGTTAGAAATAATATAAAATTATTGATGTGATATTTGTTAATAGTTTAAATTTTTGGGATAATCGGTCATTTGATATGATATTAGAATTTTTATGACTAAATGATTTAGAGTTTGATTCCTACTTGTTAGAAATAATATAAAACAGTTAATGTGATCTTTCCTAACAGTTTAAGTTTTTGGGATAATCAGCATATGACAGATTTGTACATGTGTTTGTGTTTATAAGTAAAAATAATTTTCAATTTATAAGCCGAAGTTTAGTTAAGTTTATCTCTCAATTTTAATATAGTATTAGAGTCATAATATTCTACTTGATGCACAATTCTAAAATAACTACTATTAAAACTCACACATAAATAGGAGATCTCAAATTACATTTTAGATAAAAGCGTCCAATCTTACAAGAATTGTTATTTTAACTTGAATACATTCTTATAAATAAAGTGTAAAACAAATCTAAATGGAACAAAATCAATTGAAATGACTTAATTTTCTTTGACTTTCTTCTTTTGTGAAGTTCAAACCGATCTAAAATGCATGCCATCAATGAAAAAAAAATACTGTATAAAAAATCATCACACAAATGATTCACTATGAATTATGATAGAAAAAAGAAGTTTGGCTTGATTGGTTTTCTAAATGATACACTGTAAACTGACTTGATATCCTTACTTTATGAATTGAACCTTTGTTTCCTTTGCAAAAAAATGAAAGACATTTGTAGCTCAAGCAACAATAAGCTTGTGGACCAATACCCATGCAATTTTAAAATGTTAATGAGTGGAGAATAAATTATACAAACATTTAACTTGAAAATTAATCTTGTATAAAATAATAATTTTATACATTTTAGCACATAGCTAGCTTATTATGTGCCATTCACATTTTCTTATTGGTAAAGGTTTACACATCTTTATCTTATGGTATATTTGGCATAATTTATCTGCTAGCTTATAAGAGATTTTTTATCAAAAGAGATTAGTGATTTGCAAATTTTAAAAAGTAGAGCTATTTGACAAAAGAAATAATCTCACTAGCATATATACATAATTTCTTTTGCTACATAGGAGTTTGGATCTAAGCTAAAATTGGCTTACTAAAAAACTTTGTAAGCCTTTTGAGATTCTTCCTATGAGTTCTATATAATTAGTAGAACAAAGTGACAAAAAAATAAAAATTGAAATGTATATTGATAGAAAGAAAAATTTAATTACATCAAAGAGTACAATGAAGCTTATATATTCTTAAAGGTAGTATAAAACTTTCTTCTTAGACTCTAGAGATGAAGGCACCACCAGTTTTCAACTTAGAAGAGGATAATTCTCTGTTTGGCACAACCTCAATAGTCTATCTTATCTCCTTTAAAGACTAAAAAGTGTGTTGAAGTTACTCAGACAGTGAACTCACTTGGCATGGATTATTCGCTTTTTGATGAAACTATTTACAACGAATCCATATTCATCATGAAGCACTTGAATAACATTTTGATCAAGTGATTCTACTCATGCATGTCCATAAGAGATTACTCTTACTCACTCGAGTGTCGAGTCATGTAGTAAACATACAAAGATTGAGCTTCCACAGGCTATGCAATATAATCCTTGTCGCTCTCAACTGATGAGGCTAACTTTCTTCTTGACTTACTTGGCGAGCAAGAAATAAATGGGACTAATGTACTAGATGACTCTATGAAAGATTCAGTTGAGGGGGGAACATATATTTGGGAAGTAGGTCAGGATGAGGTAAACATTGAAGGACTAGACTGTGATTAAATAACTTAATCAGTACAACACAATCTGCGTAACAGCTAAAGAAATCTACCACTAACAACAATTATAAAATGCAAACTGTTGATCCAGTTTCTTCTAGTTCAAAACATGAAATTGAAGACAATCCTTATGAACCTATAGCTGCAACAGAAAGAAATCAAAGACGGAACAATCTTACCAATGTTATTTTAATGGATATCAATCCAATTGAGAGAGGAGAGGATGAGTTTTCAATGTATTAGACGCAGTATACAGAGGTGCTATCTTGGCTCTGAGATGACCAATTTGCAAAGGAACAACTATGTTTATCCTACAAAAATTAGTATCTGTACACCAAAATCTGATAAGAGGAACACATGTCCTTCCTTAAACCATTACGAAGGCATAGAAAATGAAACAATGTCTTCTGGAAGAAAACCTGAATTGCCGAGCTGCACTTTTTCTATGCATCTTTGTGCAAGGCAAGGGAATCACATTCACATTTGGAGCCATCCGAGAATGAAGATTTCACCAAGTCATCAGTTCACATTCCTGATGAAGACTTATGTCGGACTATCCCTAAACTGAAGAGTAGAGTGCAACTTAAGGACCTAACCAATAAACAATTGGATCAAAACAATGAAAAGGACGCCGAATGTGCAGAGGAAAGGTTCGATTGATCTAGTTTCTTCTCGTTCAAAACATGAAAAGGAAGAGGAAAGTGCCGATTTCCATCAGAGTATCCCTAAAAGGAAAAAGAAAAGTCATATTGAACCATGGAAGGAGGGGCATGCAAACACTGTAAATGTAAAAAATCAAGATCCACAAGGAAATCTTGTGAATTTTTAAGGGCGGTGTTGCTTGCTCCCCAAGTTTTAAATGTCAAGGCCGCGAAAATGTACATGATAGAAAGGATAGTACAGAAACAAAATCTAAGCTTCAAGGTACAGAAGCAGCATTACAGAATTCAAGGCCATGTCTTCCATTACCTTGTTCATCAAGATATGTTGAATCTTTAGCAGCCAAAAACAAGAGGTTGTGGAACCAAATGATGTTGGATCAATAACTGTTTCAGATTATGTAATTTGTATCAATACTTTGATTTTTAATTTCTTCAACAAGCCAAATGAAAATGGAATAGAGGATGAACATCAAATTTTCTCATCCACTACTAATTAAAACATTTTTCAATAAATTATTCTCTAAGCAACTTGATCCAAAAAAGTATATAAAAAGGCCCAAATTGAGCCCATCCATGATATCAACATTTTGATTAAAAAGACTATCTATCAATTGTTCTCTATTGTTTTTTTGTCCCTCATGGTGTCTTCTAGGTGTCCGCAAAATATATTTTATTTTTTGGTTCTGTTTGAGAAAAAATAGTGGTTAATTTATACAATACTCTAGCAAAAGAATTTATAGCGGATTGGATAAGTCAAGTAGTTTAATTTGTAGTATTTAGTAAAGTTATCTGTTGAACTAATTTATAAATATGAAATGAAATAAAAAATATATATAACTAATATTTATTTATTTTTTAAATAAAATTAGAAGAGTAAACAATAAGCTACATAAGTTATATACTGATTGTTAGCAATATCATATCCATGAATAAAATTAATCAATTACTTTGAAGAAATATCATATCTATAATCTTATAATCTACTTAAATACCTGAGTGTTAGCAATCCACTCTCTATCTAATTGAAATTTAGTACCATGCATATAAGTTTTAACAAATTAATGTATGTTAAAAAGTGTGTCAGATAGTGTTTTCTTGTGATAAAAAAATGTTGTTGAAATATATGATAAAAATTCAATTAAGGAAAGATCAATAGTTGGAGAGAAAATGATTTGTGATATACATATAAACCATTTGGAATAGTACAAATTTGATTTGGCAACACCCAACAAAGCAACAAACTAGTATTTATTTATTATTCACAGCCTCCATCTCCACATTATTACAAGGATAATAACAACACATGATGCTCATAACTATTGAATGGCATCACCACCTACCAAAATTTAAAAAAACTACCATACAATTAACAACAATACATAGTTGATGGAAACATGTGTTGCCAACCCCTTTTCCTTTGGTCATCTACGAAAAAGACACAAAGCTAAAGTAACCATCTTTCATGTTGTTTCATTTTTTTATTTCTTTATAAAAACCTAAATTATACAACCATTCACCACCCCACACCTACCATACATTAACATCAAGCCGCAATATCATGCCTAATGTGTTTGAGTATCACCGGAATAACAACATCCGGTGAACTCAATTGCGGTAAATGACCATCTGTCGACATGACTTCGACAATCGACTCTCCACCAACATGTTGGTGGAGATACTCTGCAACCACGACTGGAACCGCTAAATCTTTCATACTTTGTATAATGTGGCATGGGATAGTGACTAGACTTAGTATTTGTCTCATGTCACTTTTAAAAATGGTTTGTAATACGCTTAGAGCTATATCTGGTCTCATGTTGAACAATGTTCTACTGAATTCTTGTACTGCCACTGATTCCATGTCACCTCCAATCGCCATTGGAGCAAAGCCAGAACACCATGATTTGTAATTTGATGACATAGCATCGAATAATTGATCCAAATCTTCTTGTTCAAATCCTCCAAAGTAATCCCTATCGTTCAAATACCTATGGCCACATATTATAATGATCAAAATTTTACATAGACTACCAAAAAAAAAAATTGTACTATCTTATTTATCTCAAAAATAGGATCTTTACAAATTTTTAATTGTATCAATATAAGTTTTTTATCAATTTATTTTTAACCGTTGGAGTATGTCACTTTTTCTATAAATAAGTGATATTAAGCAAATTGCTTAAAAAAAAAGTGATATTATAAGCAAATATTAGTACTATAGTATGATGAGAAAATAAATCAATTATTTCATTATTTGAGGGGACATAATGCACGTAATGTGACTAACTCTACTATACGTCCACTTATTCTTAGGTAGAATTCTAGTCATTAGTCTACTTAACAAAAAAAAATCATCCCTTGAGTTAATTTTGAAAAAGTAATACTTCTTTTAAAACATAAATATTACTAATAACATCGGCCATCTTAATTTTATGTGATTTTTAATCAACGAAAAAAAGCAGAAAAAAAAACTATTTCAATGGCTAAAATTAAAAATTACTCCAATGTTTTTCTTAAAATATATTCCAATGTTTATGGAGACAAAAAAAAATGTATTTAAATTAAAAAAAATAATTGAATTGTGTTGTGTCTAAAGAAACAGAAGCACTGAACTGAATAACAAAAGTCAAACTAACCATTATTGCATAATGATTGTATCAAACTTTGTCACAAAAAAGACACTTCAAATTACTACTAATCATGAAAGACTAATTGAATTTAACTAGTAGTATGTAGTACAGTATATATTACCTTGGTGAAGCAGAAATCAAGATGATTTTAGTAAACAAATCAGGACGAGAAATTGATGCAACAGTACCAATCATAGCAGAAACAGAATGACCAACAAAGATACAAGAATCAACACGAAGTTCATGTAAGATAGCAAGTAAATCATAAGCATAACCTTCTAATGTTGAATAACGTTCGAAATCGAAATAATCAGGATTCGTTGTACCGGATCCCATGTTGTCGTAAACTATGACGCGAAATTCGTCTAGAAGATGAGGTACAAGGTGTTTCCATACGGATTGATCTGTTCCAAATCCGTGTGCTAGAACTATGTAACGTGATCCTGTTCCTAAAACTCTTACGTTATGTGCTTCTTCCACTATTCCCATTTTTTTTTTGTATGTTGGGTTAGTTAAGAACTATTATAGGTTTGTTCTTGTTTTTGTTTTTGTTTGATTTGGTTGATGAGACTTGGGAGGGTGGTGGATACGGTGTTTGTGATTGTGACTTTTAAGCTTCTTAAGTTTTAGACCACGTCGTACTATTTTGTACCTAAGATGAAACCTTTGAATTATGGCAATTGACAACCGGGATGATAGGTACCAAACCTATATAAGATTTTTTATTTAGGTGAAATGAGAAGTCATTTTGAAAACTCACACATAAAATAAAGGGATCGAAATTAGTACTAGCAATTTTGCTATTTTTTGTCGGATGAATTAGAACTTAAAAGACTATAAGATTTGTTTAGTGGTTAAAAATTCATTGTTTAAACTAAGTGGAGAATTTGATATTTAAATTTCGGCTCTTACATATATAATGTAATGTTCCTATCAAATATCAATTGATGTATGCGGGTAAGTACCGGATAAAATAACATGACAAATTTTAAGATATCGAGCAATTTGTTGTCCGTATAATATTTGATGCACCAAATGTTATTTTAGTAGTTTTTTTTTTTGATACATCAAAATTATATCGTTGAGGAATTGAACCCACGCCGTGCTTGCAAGGAAAACAATACATAACCACTAGTGTACGGGATACAGTTTTTGGTAGTTTAGATAACTTGTATTTGAGGTAAAAAATTGTCATGTGGTTTAATGAATGACAAGAATTTAAGTTTTTTATTATTATGTTTCTTGTCCCCATTTTGATCGGTGGTTTCATAATTTGATCAAACATTTATTGGTCTAGTAGTGATTGACGCTGAACTTGATAAGAAGGACTACAATTCGATCCTCACAACTGCATTTGGGAGGGAACATGAAGCCCTTGATGTCAGAACTCACCCCAAACCGTATTATTCGGTCCAACGAGACACAGATCTGGTGGTGAAAAAAAAACAATATAATTGGAGATATTTTTTGTCCGGTCTTTTATTTTTGTTCTTGGAAGAAGGGTCCTATAATAGTCCAAAGTCCGCGAGATAAATAAAATATGGTCAAAAAATTATTTCATCAAAAAATTGAACTCAAATTCTACCGAAAATCATTTTTGGTGAAGTTCATTAAATAATGAGTCCAATGACTTTGTTAGAAATCAACATTATTTTCCAAAAATTGATTTCTCATACATTTAACAAACAAATGAGTTTTCATGAAGTACTATTGATTCTAGCCTATTCAATCCTATTCCTAAAAATCGGATTTAATAGATGAATATTAAAATGATTGATGAATATAGTCATCTATGAAAGGAACATTCATTTAGAGGCTTTTATAAAATGGAGCCAATAAATTCTTATTAGGTAATAATACTATATTGGACTATATGTCATGTACATATTTTTTCTGACTAAATAATTTTCTTTATTAAGTTGTTAAACAAACATTGAAATATGAAATGGGATGTAACCAATGTATTAAAAAAAGCAAGTTCATAAGATTCTCCTTTTCCATAATTTTTTATATAAAAAAATTCCTTTCTCGAGTATTAGAATACAGGAAAGTGAATGTACCAAAAAAAAGAATACAGGAGAGTGACATTCAATTGCACTTGCACCTACACTTGAGGAGTTGAGGTGTTAGTTCAATGCTAAAAATCTAACATTGTAACCTTAAGATATTAAGTTTATATTCTGTCAGAAACAGTTGTAATATGACCATTAATGCTAATGATTAATACAAAGTTTTCATTTTCCCAATTTAAAAAAAATATTGCACCTGCAATGATATTCAATAAATTAATGGTATCCAAATTCATTATTTCCAACTTTTTTTATTTATCTCTATTAAATTCATAAGTCAAGCTCAAGGTTCAAGTGTTCATGTCTCAGCTCATTTACATCCCTCTCAAATGATCGCAACTTCAGCAAAGTACACTAATTTTCACATAATTTTCAAAGCAATATGGTAATTAATGAGATTCAAAGAGTAATCTAAAAATTAATCATTAACTATGAAGGGTGAGTCTTTCTGGTGGCCAAGGCTCTGTGCGGTTCTGGTCGCAAATGCGGTTGCAATTGTAGTTATTGCAGTTGTTGCTACATCTCATAATTTTTAATATTTACTAATCATATATTAAGTGGTACCACTGTACCAACACTATTTATGCACTATAATAGAGTCTCCTTTATAAATACGAAGTTGACACACATTTGATTAAAGATTACATCCCAATTGCAGCGTCATACAGTCAGCAATATTACGACCGCAATTGCACATACTTAGTGCAATTACAAACCGAGTTCTATCCCCCATTTTATGATTTCATTCATTCACCATTCTACGTCATCTCCTCACTAAATTAATTATCTTCTATCTCACATATATTTTCTCTCATCTTTCTACCACCATTATTTCATATATATTCCTCTCATCGAGCACCATATGAATGTTTCTCATCTCCATATCCCCTTTTTCTTATTTTCCTACATTTTTTGGATATGGTTGTCATTGGAGCTCCCAACAGAGTACTAATCTGGTCCCAATACCAAAGCTTCATATAAATGACACTATCAACCATCAAGTGAGCCATATAAATAAGTTGTGAGTGTGACTATATTATATTCATCATGTTCAAATTAAGCATTTCATGTGTTACAAGACTATTCGTCAAAAAAAAATGTGTTACAACTTACAAGACTAGTCAAGAATAGAAAAGTACTTGCATTCGCTACATGTGAATACGCTACATGTGAATATGTCTCATCAAAATCACCTACATGTTTTTGTGAAAACCGATGAGCAATAAGTCGAATTTTGTCTTATAATTTCATCATTCTCATTTTATTTTCCCACTAAAACACGTTTGTATCTACTCGGCTTCACACCTTTAGGTGTATGAAACTACAAGTCTATAAATCTTTATCTTATAAAACAAGTTTAATCATATTTCAAAGGCATATTCACAATATGTTTGCTCATCCACAACCTTTAATTATCTTTGTAGTGTCATTAATATTAGTTTTTTTTTTATTACTCATTAATATTAGTTTCTTGTAGCACAAGATATGATAAATATTTTTGTCCTTAATAATTGTGTGAATAGTTGCAGTACTATGAGCAAGGCACATATATTCATTATTGATGTTAGTATCATTACTTATTCTATCTAAAAATAAATAAACAAGATAAATAAAACTAGGGTTAAATATGTTTTTAGTCGCTATAAATATCTGACTCTTCTACTTTTAGTCCCTATAAAAACTTTTCCCACTTTTTAGTCCTCCAAATATTTTCGATCATGATTTTTGGTCGCTGCTTTTCACTCAACTATGTGTACGATTCAAATTTTTTAACGAGTTTTTGTGATCATATTTATAATATTATAAAAATTACTCAAACCAAAATTCATAATTTTTTAACAAATGATGAATTCACTATGAATTTTTAAACACAAACACTTCAAAAATTCATATTTAATTTATCACTAATTAAAAAAAATTAAATTTTGCAAATCAATTCAATTTTTAATATACTAAACATTACTGCAATACATAATTCCAAATTTTAATTAGTATACATGAGTTGACTTAAAAGTAAAGACCAAAATTCATGTTAGAGAATTTTGTAGGGACCAAAAAGTGGGAAAAAAATTTAGAGGGACTAAAAGTAGAAGAGTCAGATGTTTATAGGGACTAAAAACATATTTAAACCATAAAATTATAAGGATAAAACTTTAAAAAGTACTATAATCACACTTAAATAAAATAATAAACCTTACATCACAAAGGGTTACTACGACCTTACATCACAACATGCAGTGAAATTAAATTTTTGAGTGGATTACAAATAAGTTAAAATTGGGTTGGTTAGTAAAAATGGACTTGGATCTGGTCATGATTTGGGCCACATAACCGGATATTTTGCATAACCCTCCAGTTAGAAATTATCAATTGGTAGGGTTTTGTTGGTGTATGCATGACCAAGTGAGGGGGTACCCCATTGTCTTTCTCTTGCTGCTATTATGAGAGGAAAGAAATGCATAAACATGTGGGAAATGTCCTCAACATTTTGAGAGCAGAGTACACATCACAAATGATAACCAAAATGTTATACTTATGAAATTACATTTTATTTGCGTTCCGGTCAAGTACAAGGCCCACTAAAGCGATCCCTTTTCTATTAGCCCAATAATAATATTTAACCCGAAAGCGAGGACTATACATGCTAACTATCGTGTTTCTCACTATAACATATCAACACCCTCACCTAATCCAGATTGTCATATACATCTCAACAGTCACCCACAATATCCGTGCAACAGATGTGTTGTTTGGTCAATGGATCCTCCTATATAAGTATGGCTAACGGGAATTTGAAATGTGAACTTCAACTCTTATGGGTGTGGCCGTTAGCCATACTTCAATGCAATATCCGTGCAGTAGACGTGTTGTTCGGTCAACAAATCTTCCTATGTAGAATTTATCCTAATTTCCATTCCTTCACATCTTTCATATACTACTTGAGCGTCAAAATATAAATCTTTTTTTCGTTTATCTTTATACCAATCACCACACTATAAGTCATCACCACTGTGAGACTTGCCACACAAGAAAATAGTTATATTTCGTTTATGTATATTTTTAACATATGTGTACCATATAGTTTTTGTTAAAAAAATCTTGCATCTTGTACCCAAACATATACCTCAAATTGTTCTTGTATTCAGGATTGGTTCAACACTAAATGAGATCTAAAGCGAATTTTAAAGTGAGGTCTATTTTGTTTTCTTTCTCTGAGACATGTTTCTTCGATGCCTAAAGCAAAATCTATTTAAAATTTCTAGAGGAGTTACAATGTCTCATTTTTATAAATTTTTTTCTAAGAGACCTTTATGTTTTTTTCTAGACGTTTTCTATTGAACTTATGACTTATAACTTATAAAAAAACATTTTTTCTTTAATATTTTTGTTAAAATTTTTTGAAAGTTTGAATCTTTATATAAATTGTCTTCCTCTTGAGTCGGCCATGTATTTATACTTATGCAACCTAGTTGAAAAGAACACCAACTTCATTCAATATAGACCTTTAAATCACATTTGATGTATATTTAAGATAGACGAAGCATGTAGCTCCCATATCTTATTGAAGGGCCAAGAGACATCACCACACTCATTTTATGGATTACATGTTATTGGACCATCCATGATATGTTGAATCCCATCATACCTTAGCTCAATATTTGATCTTTATCACCTCCAATTAATTCCATGACCAATACCAATAACTGTTTTCATGTATGCAAAACAATCCTTTTGCCTTCTACACAAAAGCTCCATCTTTTACAAATCTTTATTTCTAAACTTTTGTTCCCTCGCGTGACTTTGAACAGTGCCATAATTTCTATTCCACATTCTCCACTCATCCAACCATAAAGCATTGAAGTTCACATTTCAATCATGACTACCATAAGCACTCATTTTCACTCATTTTGGAGCTTACTATCATTTTTAAATCCATCATATTCATGACCACAAAACATCATTCACATAATATAATATCTTAACCAATTCAATTATTATTGATTAATTAACACCCTAATTAACACAAAACATTAAAAAATACTAAGCAAAATTCATTACAGCGTCATTCTCACAAGAAAGTAAAGAAATTTTGATTGCTGAGCCTGCACTACTACAATTTTATAATTAAATTCAAATTAAAGGTAAACAAAAGCAATAGCCAAAAGGCAATCTAATCTTAAAATCTAAAATTAAACTACAAGCATGCTACACTCTAATAGATTGCCTCTAATCACATTTTGACTTTTGTCTTTTGAATCCAATCTACGAAATTCTAAATACAAATCATTTGATTAAGACTGAACGATCAAGATTGTGTAACTCCGTAGAAAATTCTGGTCCGTGAATGAAAATCGAATGACTAAATTGCATAATTGCATGATTACAAGACACCTAAAGTCCAACAACATTGGACGTGAATTTCTTACAACTACAATATAGTGCTGCAGATATAGGAACGGTTAGATTTAGAGATAAATTTCTCGAAATCTAACTGACTTATATCTGCAGCCGTAGAAAATCCGAATCACCACTACCATTCACGACGGATTTGATAACAAAGCAACTTCATCAAGATGATTTGCATGTAACTCTTTAAGCCATTCAAACGTTCTACGACGTGACATAACCTTTTTCCCCTGCTTTTGCTTTTGCTTATGTTTCTTCCTAGTATTTTCTGCATTGTATTCACTTTTGTTTCCACCTTTGTTCATCACCATGTCAAATTTAACCGATTCAATAGAACAATCACAACCACTCAACAAACCACCTCGTTTACCAACAAAATGTTTCAAATTCAAAACATCATTTTTCTTACTCATTTTGCTACTTTTATCATTAAAAGTAGTACTATTAGTATTACTACTACTGCTACTACTATTACGACTGACACCATTTTTATTATTATTACTACTACTACGACGAACCTTGAGGTCTTGCAATTCTATTTCTGGTGTAGGGACCACACCTAATCGGAAAATTTCCCATACCGATGATTTTCTACTTTGAGTTATCGATTTTCTCGGACAAGCTGATTTTAACTGAGGTTTTGGACTCGGATGTGTGTGAAATTGGTTTCTAAATTTGGATTTTGAACAAATTGAAACTATTGGTGTTGTAGTAGAACTAGTACTACTTGATGTGGTTGAGTTTTGACTTGTACTACTATTGCTTCGAAACTCGTTGAATTTGCAGTGTTTGAATTTGAAATTTTGCTTACCATGATCATCATGGTTATCACCATGTTGTTGTTGTGATCTTGTTGTTAATAAGCCAGCTTCAGAACTGAATGAGAAACGCGACGGAAGAATTTGGCCTTGGAAGAAAACTTCATCGGCTACACACATTTTTTGTTCTGTTGAAAAGAGATTACTCCATGAATGGAAATTGAATTCTTCTTGTTTTTCCTTGATGTGAGAGTGTTCTTCTTTAGTTTGTTTGTTGTTGAGAGATAGTGGAAGATCACAAAGTGATAATGCTTCTTCTTCATCTTCTTCTTTTGGTTGGTTATGTTTTTGTTGGACAATGTTTGTCGCCATTTAAGAAAGGAATATAGTTTTGGTTTGGAATGTTTGGTGTCGGGGAAGGTATGAAGTGGTGAATAAATAAATAAGATTAAGGTTTATATGAGGGTAAAATGAATTTGGATGTGGGTGACAGAGTGACATAATAAACATATGAACATTTGGAATTGGAGTATAAAAAGAGGTAAAGTAGGGTGGTGAGGAGCACTAAAGTTAGAAATAAGATGGAACATAGGCTCTTTTTGGAGGATATTCTATAAGGTAGTTTATCTAGTATAACTTATAGCGAGTAAACATTGATTGAATTTGTATTGTTTAATAAAATTAGCAGTTAAATTAGTTTATAAATGTAAAGGAACAAAAATCATTTTTGATAAAGATATAACAGGGGTTTAATCAAAAGAAAAAATAATTAGTTATACTAAGTTGTCTGAAGAAGATTATGAAAAAAAAATGCAATAAATTAAAGATACTAAAATAACTTATAAACTTGTAAAAAAATGTCGATTATCATGTTGAAGTTGTTTAGAGTCCCATATTTTTTCAAATTTTTGAGTTATTGAGTGTATAAATATATTTTGCCTCTTTATCCTTTGAGCTGGTTCTTAAGATGAGATTCAAATTTATTTAATATGGTATCAGAGAATTTTGAAAATAATTTTTTAGCAGTTGAATGTATAACTGTACTTGGATACCCTCACTTTTTTTTGAATTAATTTTTAAGATAAGATTAAAATTCATTTAACATATCAAATAATTCTGTTTTATTCATATGAGCTCCTAAATTAAAACCTAAGAAAATGACAATAATCTATTTTATTTATATGAGCTCCTAAACAAGAAGCTATCAACTATAATATAAACAACTAGCTCATTTGTTTGTAAATAAAAGACTGTAGTAGTGATAAGTGATCATGGGTTGATGACTGATCATCGGTTATCAGTCTAGGATACTGAACAAAATGTTGTCTTTTACTACTTAATTTTATTTTGTTAGGGACAACTTGTGTTGGAGTGGAAATAGAAAAGCAAAGGGTGCTTTTTGGGCCTGCTACTAGTACTACAGAGACACTACCTCTAAAGATGTTGTTTTTATGATGAGCAAAAGATAAAGATGTTTTTTTCTTCTGGAATCTCGATGGAGGAATAACAAGTCGACCTTGTCATATGGAATCCTCAAGTTGGGGACTCTATTGTTGATTTTGAAATTTAATTTAAGGGAGAAATTGTGTTTGTTTTTTGGGATGATCAAAATTGATAAGAATAAAAATCAAGATATCGTTGATACTATGAACTTGGTTAACATCGCAAATGAGCGATTACAAATTCTAAAATGAGATTATAAATGATAATCTTTATTAAAATAGGAAAATTTATTTTGTATTAAGTATAAAATATCAAAACATAAAACCTTATAGGGGTGAGGTTGAGCGGCATGGGACTCATCCTCCCTTAACTAAGGGTCGAGGGTCGATCCTTACCTTGGGTATGGGGCAACTTTAAATCACTAAATCAACTATCTTATTCTTTGAGGTGCCTTCAATCTAACGAGGGATTAGTCACTGCGTTCGACGGTGAATACTCCAGTCTCGACAAAAAAAAAACATAAAACCTTATAACGAACATAGGGCCCGATTGGTCCAACACAATTCAAGGCCTAAAACAAAATTTATTTTAAGACGTTGTAAAACAAAATATTGCATGACTAAAATTAATGACTAAACTTATGTCTAAAAGAAGATTTAGGATCTTCAACTTTACATATTTAAATAAAAATTATTTAAAATTCACATATTCAAATATAGGAATTCTTTTTTATGTGGTTTGTTTTTATTTATTTTAATTTTTTATAGGCGTTTTTATGTGGTTTGTTTTTTAGTCTTTTTAGTATTGATTTGTTTGTCTTTTCCAACTTTGATTGTTTTGGACTACTACTTTGATGTTTTTGGTATGAACATGAAATTGTATCTCAAAATGTTGGACCACTCCTCAAAACTTTGGCAAATTCAGATTTATTCCTTTTTTTTACAAAATTAGATATTATCATTTCAACAAGATTATTAGTAGCTACAAAAAAAACAAGATTATTAGTAATAAATTAATTATTACTAAATTTTTTATTTTGGAAAACCCACATCCAACAAGAAGCCAAAAGAAAATCTAAAAAGTGCAATAATCTAAAAACTCACAAACAAATAAATAAATAAATAAAAACTAATTACAATAATTTCTGATCTTATTAATTATAACTCAAACTAAGAAATGAACTCTAGATGATAGTACATAAATCAAGGAACTCCTTTGCTATTAACAACATTAGCAGCATTGAATTGAGCCTCAGATGAAACATTAGCACCAGAAAGAGTTGGTGCATCTGTAGTACCAGCTCCACGACCTTCTTTTGGTTCTTGGTGACCTTGTGTACCATAACCTTGTTTCTTATAATCTTCCAAATCCTTGTATTTCACGTAAGGACTGTCCTCTAATGGAAGCCCTTCAATGTTACCTTTATCTTGTTCATTTGTTGGTTTTGTTTCCTTTTCTGTTGGTTTCTCCATCTTGATCCTATGTTATGTTGTTGTAAATTGGAATCTAATCACCACTATTCAACAATTGTTGCAATATATATATATATATATATATAAGATAAAAATATAACAATTTGTTAATTGCTAAGGTGTATAGTGTATGTAATACACGTGGTGGTTCATGAGTATTTCATGGACACATGGCAACTTTTTAATTTAGATAAGTTTTCTATTTTTAGCAACACGAGATGATTAGATAAGTTTTTCTATTTCAAAGACGGTGCAGTGTATTTGAATTTTGAACTGTGATACTTATTGATAGTGATACACAATAATGTCACAAGCATTTCATCTAGAGAAGGGCTTGATGGTCACAAGTTTACAATTAAATTTTTGTTTTGCTAAAAATAAAAATAGATGATGTTCATTTATTTAAAATCATTAAAAAAAGACAAAGTTGGAAAATAGATACAGTAATTGGATTTATAATACTTCTTTCGATCTTAATTATAAACAAATATCATATTTTAAATATTAGTTGTTTAATGTATTTAAAAAATGATTTTTTTTATTAAGGCGGAGGGAATAATTGTTTATATAGATGGTTGCTACAAGAATATCATTAATCTAACACGTGATTATAAAAAAAATTGTTCGGTCATTCTTTCGATAACGATAAAATAGTTCTGGTTCTCGTATACTTAAAAGTCTCATATTACTTGAGAATCGAGATTAAATAATATATATATATATATATATATATATATATATATATATATATAATAACGAGATGTCTTTTACAAATGACGAAACTATGATAGATAACATGCGGCTTAAAGCGGACAATATCTTCATAACATGTTGTAACATATTTGAGGGTTGAACATAACATTTGCACTAAAAGGAGCTAAGCTACATGTCTTAGCCCCTTAGTCTCAGCTAGAGGCAACTATTCCAATACACCTAAAAGTCTATATCGCTTGAAAATCGAGGTTAGGGTTGGCGTTAGAAGGAAGGAGTATAAGCTACATACCTCGCCCCTTAGCCTCGACTGAGAGCATTGTTCTTGTACAGTTAAAAATTTGACATCGCTTGAAAATCGAAGTTAAGGATAATTTATACAATACTTTCATTATTTAATACAACGCGGCACATTTTACAAATGACAACATAATAACATAATAGACTTAATGACAACACCTTTAATGAATCTTGAAAGTAAATTCTCTCTTGAAAATAAGTAAGAATCGATTAATTGAAAGTTTGTACTCAAAAAATGTCTCACACCATAATAGTGGTATCTATTTAGTTTGATGCTATAGAAATAAGTCAAATAACCCATATCATATAGACTTAATATAGAAGCTGCTAAGTTTAATATTGGCCAAGTGTTTTTGCTTCATTATTATTATTAGGCCTAATTGCCGCCAATTTTACGCATTACAATTGCGTCTCTGAACATGCACAGTAAGTAGTAGTATGAGTTAGAGCACTTGAAGATTAAATTAAGGAGGTTCAATTGCGTTTAGCAAATTCTCACTCCCCTAATAAACTAGTTATCAATATCAATATTATGCTATAAAAGTTGAAACATTACATATATGCATGGAATCTACAATACTTTGAAAGGTCCATATTGCGCATTTAGATTAGATGGTGGATAGGAACTATAGATTGTATTAATTGAATTCAATACTGGTAAATAACACAACCCAAACAGTCCGACTTATTTAAGAGTATGTTTGGATTCAAGTGACAAATATACAATTGAATTCACACCTGCTCCATCTAACCTTTTATTTGGTCAAATGACCAAATATAATAACTTTCTTTGATTCAATTTTAGTTACAATTATTGAAACTAGAGGAGTACATTTTACATTTTTTAAGCCAATGAATCATACTCTAATTAACCAAAAGGAGTGAAGAATAAAGTTCATCCATGGAGGAAAAAACCCACTTACTCTCTTTAGGAACTGAATTCTCTCTAGGGATTGGGATATGAATTCGCTGCTATAACTGCTACACGCAAGATCAATATTAGTCATACAAATCAAATTGGATGGATATGATGCATCTAATACAAATTTTCACAGTTTTTTAATCTTGCAAGTTAATATTTAATAGGGCAATTTGGAGCAACCGCAGGATATCTGTTTCCTAGATAATGTATGGTTTTCTTCTTTTTTTTTGGACAAACAGATAATGTATGGTTTAGATCAGTGCAAATTAAGAAATATGAGGTAATTGATACGAGGTAATTGTAGTACTTTTTTTAACATAAATCTCTCGAGCCTAATACCTTGAGATGATCTTCACACAACTGTAGAGACTTATCCATCGAAGGGATAGAGTGATGGATATCAAACTCTACCTAAGAGTTTTAATACTTCTACATGTCTAAGACAGAGATCAAACCTACCTTAGTTAAACTAGAAGAGACTCGCGCCATCTCATTTAAGGGCTCTTGATAAAATTAGCCAATAGCTCCCAAGAACGGTCATATTGTTCTATGATTGGATTGCTGTTTAAATTCAAAAGGAAACTTCATTTTCCTTCACTGTTTTCTCCTAGAGAACAAAATAGTCTCACCCACCCAACCAAACACAAGGTCCAGTCTCAGCTACTATCATCAATCTCCCATTCAATTCAATAAACAACATTTTGTTTGCAAATTCAAATATATAAATATATATATAATTAAAAATTTAAAAATACATAATCATTAGTCAATCAAGACACACCCCTCTTCGAGTGAGTGATGAACCCTTGATCAACCTACTAATTAAACAAGATTAATTAATTTATTGTTCAATTTTCAATAATCAATCCCAACTAATCGAGATTGGGCTTCCAACCACATTCTTCCCGTTACTCCATTCCAACCTTTCAAAACTATTCACTACCTTCGGTTTCGAACCCAAGGAAGTAAATGTTACGGTAAACATTTTCTTCTCATTCTCCTTAAAACTTAACACTTCCGGTTCAACTGAAATCTTAACGGCTTTCGAATCCGACGTTACCGAAGCTTTGTAAGTTCCCGCGGGTCCCACATTAGTGAGAATTCTCGTGTGTTTAACTACATTGACCCCACCAATTGTATCAAAAACAACCGCAAATGAAGGGTAATTAAGATCAGACACACTGTACTTTTTACCCGCGTCACACTCAAATTTTCTCCTTGCTAAAGCGGTTATTTCCGTTGCTGTGTAGTTTAACGCACAGAGAAAATTTAAATAATCATCCACCGTTAAATCATAAACTAATCCAGGATTAAGTGCAGCGATTGGGTCCACGTGTCCAGATCCATGATCAAAAGGTGTAGATGATTTTCCAGTAGCACTATCTTGCAATTTGTTACCGTTTTTGTAAGCTGTGTAAGCCGTTGTCATAAGAGCCGACCTGATCGCGGCTGGGCTCCATTCTGGATGAGCTGATTTAATCAAAGCGGCTAAACCACTCACGTGAGGACACGACATGGAAGTACCAGAGATGATATTGAAATCCACGCGTCTTTCATCAACTGGTAAACCAGTGGGTCCTACTGCCTTTGACCACCCAGCTAAGATGTTGACACCTGGCGCGATTAGATCAGGTTTCAAGATCTGCGGTGTGATTGAATTAGGACCACGTGAACTAAACGCCGCGACAACTGGTGATGGCTGAATCCCAACTTTTGTTCCTTGAAAAACAATCTTAACCGTTGGTTTCGAATCGGAAAATAAGTATTTCTTGATTGCATCTCCTTCTTTCTCCCCAACTGCCGTCGCCGGCAGCAGATGTGTATCCGCCACGAGCTCCTCGCCGTTGGCAGCGGTGTTGCTAAGTACCATGCCCAATCCACCAGCAGCTTTCACCACCGCGCCTTTTTGAACCCTCGCATTCATCCCACGGTCACATAACACAATCTTCCCAGCAACCAACTCCGGCGATAAAGTTCCAGTCATACACAAGTTCCCATTGGTAGAATTGGTAGCATTTCCTGCGTAAATCAACGGCAACGGAGAATCCGGTAAAGCGTTGCCTCTGTAAAGAGACACACCGGAATAATTAAGTCCGTTACCGAGACCAACAGAAGCAGGAAAGTCGCGATCAAGTGTACCGGCACCCACGGTAGTAATCCATGGAGCTACATTTGATAAACTATAAGCACTTGGACCAGCATTCCCAGCTGAACAAGAAACAAGAATCCCTTTCTCCATTGCTGCAAAAGCACCAATAGCAACACTGTCTCTGTAATAATCAGACATGCCACCACCGAGTGAAAGTGACAGAACATTAACGTTATCAGCAATAGCTTTATCAATAGCAGCCAAAATGTCTGAACTGAAACAACCACCTTTCCAACAAACTTTATAAGCTGCAACTCTAGCGCGCGTGGCCATCCCACGCGCCGTCCCGGAAGCGTAACCAAATAGGCTTGCACCGGAAACAACAGAACCAGCTGCTGTTGTTGAAGTGTGAGTCCCATGGCCATCGTCGTCTCGCGGAGATTTGGACTCTGTTGTTTCGTCTATAGGACCTAACATAGCCTCAGCTCCTTTTGAGAAAAACCTTGCTCCGATCAGTTTCTTGTTGCAGTTTGAAGCTGTGAAGTTAGTTCCTGATTCACATGCACCTTTCCATGTTGTGGGTATCGGACCAAATCCAGTGTCGTCGAAGCTTTTACTCTCCGGCCAAACACCAGTATCCAAAATACCCACAACAACATCGCTTCCTGAGCCAGACTCAGGAAACATATCAGCAGCTTTATCAAGGCCAAGAAACAGAGGAGTTCTTGTAGTATGAAGTTCATATTTCACTTCAGGCCAAACACCTAGAATCCCCGTTTGGCTTTCAAGCAAACGCGCTTCTTCATCAGTTAATCTAGTTGAAAAACCATGAATCGCGTTTTCGTAAGTGTACATCATTTCAGCAGATTCAGATACAGATTGTAAAGATGATTCATACCACAAAGTATGGTGTTCGAAACTCTCTGGCATTTCAGATTTTGCCACGTGAACTATGTAAGTGTTCTTCAAAGATTTTGAAGATGCACCACATAGACCCATTAACAAAACCAAGCATACCAAAGAAAAAGATCTCATGATGTTATTTTTTTTTCTCACCCTAAAGATTTAGGAATGAGAGTGGGTGAGGGTGGAGATTGAAATGAATGAATAGATATATATTTTATATAAAGATGATAAGAGTATATAATACTTTATATTTTTTGAATGCAGATATTAATGCAGAGTTTTTGTAACTTTTGTTCACACCAAAGTGTGAAAAGAGGTAAAATAGTGGCGGTGGGTGGTTGTCTGATTCTATGAATAATTGTGTGGAGACAAAAGCTGGAGAAAGAGAGAGAGTGGGGATAGTGGAAGTAACGATGGCACCATCTAACTTTGTTGATTGAATTCAATTTATATTTGATGGATTAATTCATTTGAATTTGATTCACATGTTTTGGAGAGGGTACTATAGTGCTATGTATATATCCGTTGCTAAGTGCGTGAGTCCTTTATCATTACTTTTAATTCTTTTTTTCTGATTTTACTCATAAAAATTAAAAAAAGTTATAAGTTATTTCGGCTTTTTAATTTGACAGTAGTGCAGGCGTTCCGTCACATAATCACGTTCCCCAAACGTTACTCCTTACACCAATCTTTTACCTACCATCTTGAATCAATAAACTCTCCCAACTGTGTGTCTTCTTGTTGATATTTTATTTTAAACTTTGTATATGGTGCATGTTTAGTGTACCTGTTAAAGAGAAATAGATAAGATCGATCAGATTGAACAAAATGACTTTCACAACGTAAGTCTTCGTTTTCATGAACAGGTATTACTGTTCTGAACAGAACTCGGATTTATTTACAGAGGATAAATGAGAGTTATATTGTTCACTTTGGGGTTAGTCCATAGCGGTTTGTCTTTTGTAGAAAAGACAATTGCTAGATTAAAGAGTATCGAAGAATATGAATGTTGTATATAAACAACTATTTGCCTCAATTTTCAAGCAATTTGAAACTTATATATATCCATAATAATTTATATTTATGATACGTTTTACATAGAATTATATTCCGTAGAAGATATATCTATCAAAAAAAAAATTGTAAATTACGAATGGTGATTCACGGGTATTAATTTGTAATGGACATGAGACAATACTCCCTTAACCTTATTAAATGAGAGAGATTTTAATATTGGACCTACTCGTTTCTTTCGTCAATACCTGCCAACCAATTGAGTCTATTATTTCTTCCTTTGCTTAATTTAGTATGTTAAGAGACTAACGGTCATTGATGTTCCTAAAGGATAATTCATGATCACGGACTTTATTACTTTCTTTTTATATATAGAAAATAAATACTAGGACATTATTTGTGTGCTGGAAATATATACTACCTTTAAGGCTTTATTCAGTAGCGTATTACAGTTACAATAGATTGTATTTATGGATACAAGTTATTTAACAACATTGCGTATCCAACACTTGCATATCGTTGTTGCCAAGATAAAAAGAGGTAGATTTAAGAAGAAGAAAAAAAAAGAGTTTAAGCGTCTGTTTGAAAGATTTTTAAAATAATATTTTTAAGTGTTTAAAAATTTAAAATGAGAAAATATATTTAGATGACCTTTTTTCAAAAATGGTTTCTGAAAACTATTTCTAGTTTTATAATCTTAAAATTTTAAAAACATAAACAAGTTTCACATGTTTTGTTTTTTAAAAACCGTTAGACATTAGTTTGTGTTAAGTGTGTGGCATGGCGAGCAAGTGATGGCTGAGCGAGCAACTTGTGCTTAAGCCTGCCTTGTAAATGTGCTCGCGCGTGCGTGTGTTGCTGTATATTGCCTATATAAGGCTAGTTGAGATAATAGAAAAATATAGAGTGTTGTTTACTCTACAATTGGTATCAGAGTACCGGTTTAAACGATCCTTCTTTGTCTAATAACCGAAGTTAGTTACACAAAGAAACTACCTAAATAACCACCACGAATCACCAAGAAACCTTCATTGATCCTTTCCATGGCTGAACACAACAACTTCATGCAACCTGCAATTCCACGTTTTGATGGTTTCTATGACCATTGAGCAGAACTCATGGAGAATCTTATGCGATCCAAAGATTTCTGGAGTTTGATAGAGAATGGGGTTACTACAGCACCTGCAAACGCAACACAAGATCAAATTCGTGCAGCAGAAGAGAGCAAGAACAAAGACTTGAAGGCCAAGAACTACTTGTATCAAGCCATTGATCGTTCAATTCTTGAAACGATCCTTGTTCGCACAACATCTAAGGATATATGGGACTCCATGAAACAGAAATTTCAAGGCTCAACAAAAGTGAAGAGAGCACAATTGCAAGCACTCAGAAAGGAATTTGAAGTGTTGAATATGAAGATAGGAGAGTCCATTGATGAATACTTCTCAAGAACACTGACAATTGCCAACAAGATGCGTTCACATGGTGAGAATGTAACTCAAAACACCATTGTTGAAAAGATCCTACGTTCTTTAACCTCAAGATTCAATTATGTAGTCTGCTCCATAGAAGAATCCAACGATGTCACATCATTAACAGTTGATGAATTGCAAAGTAGCTTACTTGTGCATGAACAGAGAATGAGACACCAAAAAGAAGAACAAGAACAGATTCTCAAAATCACCAATGGAGGAAGGGGTGGTAGAGGACGAGGTGGTGGTAACAGGGGAAGGGGAAGAAGTGCATGAAGAGGAAACAGATTCAACAAAGAGAATGTTGAATGTTTCAAATGTCATAAACTAGGCCACTATCAATCTGAATGTCCAAATTGGGAAGAAGAAAATGCTCACTATGCCCAATTTGATGAAGAAGAAGAAATCTTACTTATGGCGCAAGAAACCAATGCCAGTGATTTGAAAGAAGAAATTTGGTTTTTAGATTCAGGCTGCAACAATCACATGATTGGAAACAAAGAATGGTTATTTGACTATGATGATTCATTCAAAGAATCAGTCAAATTAGGAGATGACTCCAAGATGGAAGTAGAAGGAAAAAGGATCTTGAAGCTTCACATTAGAGGATTCATTCAAATCTTCACAAATGTTTACTACCTACCAGGTCTGAAGAACAACTTGTTGAGCATAGGACAACTACAACAGAAGAATCTCACAATCATTTTCAAAAATGATGATTGTAAAGTGTATCATGAAGATAAGGGATTAATCATGTCTACTCACATGTCCTTGAACAGAATGTATGTGATAAAAGCACCAGTGATTATGCCAAAGTGCTTCTCTGCATCAAAAACTAGTGATGCTCAACTGTGGCATCAAAGATATGGACACTTAAGTTTCAAAGGAATGAATATACTAGCTAGAAAAGAAATGGTGCATGGCTTACCAATAGTTAAAGAGCCTGAAGAAAAATGTACAAACTGCATGAAGGGAAAACAACAGAGAGAAGTCATTCCCAAAAAGAGCTTATGGAGAGCAACAAGTAAGCTGGAACTGATACACTCAGATATATGTGGCCCTATTTCTCCAGAATCTAATGGTAGAAAGAGGTACTTCATAACATTTACAGATGACTTGAGTAGGAAGACATGGATATACTTTCTTAGGGAGAAATCTGAAGCATTAAGCACTTTCCAAAAGTTTAAAATTGTTGTGGAGAATGAAACCAACCAAAAAGTTCAATGTCTAAGAATAGACAGAGGAGGTGAATACACATCCACATAATTCAATGAGTTTTGTGATTCATATGGCATTAGAAGACAGCTCACTGCAGCTTATACTCCTCATCAGAATGGGGTTTCAGAAAGAAAGAATAGAACCATAATGAATATGGTTAGGTGCATGATTAATGAGAAAAATATTCCAAAGAAGTTTTGGCCTGAAGTTGTGAACTGGTCAGTTCACATTTTGAATAAATGTCCTACATTTGCAGTGAAAGATGCAACCCCTGAAGAAGCATGGAGTGGAATCAAGCCCTCAGTAAGTCATTTTAGAGTTTTTGGCTGCATAGCATATGTTCATGTTCCTGATAACTTGAGAAAGAAACTAGACAATAAAAGTACAATTTGCATTTATTTGGGTATTAGTGAAGAATCAAAGGCTTACAAATTGTATGATCCTGTAAAAGGAAAGATACTGATCAGCAAAGATGTAAAATTTGATGAACTTAAGGAATGGAACTGGGAAAGTAGAGAAACTGAGAAGTCAACTAAGAAGAGTATCTTAGTTGACACAGAAACTTGTGATACAAGTCAATAGAGTAATGATGATAATGAGAGCATGCCTGAGCTTGAAGACATACCACAAGTTAATGGAAATAATGATGCAAATGATAATGAAGCAGAGAGTGAGCCCAACTCTGAAGATGACATTGAACAAACTAAATTGGGAAAGAGAATCCCAAGAAAACCAAGTTACCTTGATGATTTTGTGACTGAAGAAGAAGAGTTATAAGCACATCAAGATTTGAACAACTATGCCATGTATAGCACTAATGATGATCCAAAATCATATGATGAAGCAGCAAAGCATGATGTTTGGAGAAAGGCAATGGATGCTGAGATCTCAGCCATAGAGAAAAATGAAACTTGGGAGCTAACTGACTTACCCATAGGAGCAAAGAAGATTGGAGTAAAATGGGTCTACAAGACAAAGTACAATGAACAAGGAAAAGTAGAAAAACACAAAGCTAGACTAGTGGCTAAGGGATATGCTCAACAACATGGAATTGACTACAATGAAGTGTTTGCACCAGTAGCTAGATGGGACACTATAAGGACAATACTTGCCTTAGCAGCAACAAACAACTGGTATGTGTTCCAACTTGATGTTAAAAGTGCTTTCCTCCATGGAAATCTAGAAGAGGAGGTGTATGTAGAACAACCCCTTGGTTACAAACAACAATGCAAAGATAAAGTATACAAGTTAAGGAAATCTCTGTATGGCCTAAAACAAGCTCCAAGGGCATGGTATAGTAAGATAGAATCTTATTTTCATCATGAAGGATTTGAAAAGTGTCCTCATGAACATACAATGTTTGTAAAATGCTTCTCTGGTAACAAAATACTAATTGTTAGCCTGTATGTGGATGATTTGATCTTCACTAGAAATGATCAAAAAGTGTTTGACAGCTTTAAAGCTTTTATGGAGAACAACTTTGACATGACAGATTTGGGGAAGATGAGATTCTTTCTGGGAGTTGAAGTGAAACAAGACAAAAGGGGTATTCATATTCATCAACAGAAATATGCAATTGAAATTCTCAAGAGATTTGGTATGAATGAATGTAACAGTGTTTGTAATCCTCTTGTCCCTAGTGCAAATTGAAGAAGGGAAAGCTAGTGACTCAACCATGTATATGCAGATGATGGGAAGTTTGATGTATCTACTTGCCACAAGACCTGATCTTGCTTTTTCTGTATGCTTGGTAGCAAGATATATGGAAACAACCTATTGTCACATTGTCCTCTACTGAAGCTGAGTTTATAGCAGCAGCAAACTGTGCATGTCAAGGTGTATGGTTAATGAGAATTTTGAAAGAAATTGAAAGAACTGATAGGAAGTGCTTAACCATATTTTGTGATAACAATTCTTCCATTAAGTTGTCTAAAAATCCAGTTATGCATGGATGTAGCAAACACATTGATGTTAGGTTTCACTTTCTCAGAGACTTAACCAAAGAAGGAGTTATTCAATTGGTGCATTGTTCTTCATTTGACCAGAGGGCAGACATAATGATCAAAGCTCTTACTCTTGATAATTCCTGCAGAATTAGAGGCATACTTGGTATACAAGTTATGGATTTAATAAACTGAACATGTGTAATTCAGTCTAGGGGAGTGTTTGTTAGATATTAGTTTGTGTTAAGTGTGTGGCTTGGCGAGAAAGCGATGGCTGAGCGAGCAACTTGTGCTTAAGCTTGCCTTGTAAACGTGCTCGCGCGCGTGTGTGTTGCTGTATATTGCCTATATAAGGCTAGTTGAGATTATAGAAAAATATAGAGTGTTGTTTACTCTACAAAAACTGTTTGTGAAAACTAATTTATAAAATATATTTTAAAAACTAAAATCCAAAATTATTTTAAACAGGCCGCAAGTCTCTTAATATTTTGATTCACAATGGTGATGATTGAGAGAGGCAAACAAACGAGTTACCCTTGTGTGCAACCAAAGCAGTAGAACTAGAATTCTGATTATTCTAACACCACCTGAGAAAGTCTTTGTAACTTGCCTGAGAGCCTTGGGGAGAAGACGTGGTCTGATTGGTGCGAGACTGATCAACTTGAGTCATATTAACCCAACATAGAGGTCGTCCATGCAACTCCCAACAAATGGCAATATCATGATTTGAACGGTTACAATGCTCACACTTGGTCTTGGAACGAGGCTTAGAGTTGGATGGTCCTCCATGAGAACGATTCTTATTATTTCCAAATGATGCAAGGGCAACAAGTGGTGACAATATGCTCAAGTGAATGTTTTGCAGGTACTCGAAGAAGGATAGCGGATGCAACAGACAAAATTGTTGAACCCAAAATCTGATGTCGAATGGCAGAGTATTCTTCTGGCAAACCATAAAGAGCAAAAAGCATGAAAAAAGTGCTACCTTGTTCACGTTCGTTGTCTTGTTCAGTTGTAGTGCTTGCAGCAGGGAGAAGCTCATTAAAATCATGAAGTGCATAATGAACATTACCGAGATATGTGGAATAGAACCTTCTATCTTTTCGGTGTAATGATATTCATCAATTTGTGACAAACTCTATAAAGTCGCTGAGTGTTATTAATGTGGAGTTTCTTAGCCTGACTCCAAAGTGACTCACACATGACATGAGGGCGGAAGTTCGGTTTGATATTAGGGTGAAGTGTCAATTTGATAACACTACACAATTGTGCATCGATCTTCCCATTTTAATTTCTCAGCTGTAGCTACTGTATCAGACTTCGTAGTGAGATGGTCCTTATAACCTTGACTAATAACCCATAATTGGATATCGGAGGCCTAACTATTGTAATTGGAACCATTTAGTTTCTCTGTAAAGAGAAGAGATGTGACATAGTTGGTAAAAATACATGTATCACTAGCACTTGCCATAGTAATAACGAAATATGAAATTAACGCACAAATAAGGGTTGTGCGAAAGAGCACCTATTTCGGTCAAACGAAACATAAAATTAACGACGGATATTGAATCAGCACGGAGAGGAGACTCTGACGAAGCAAACGGCGACCGGAACGATAGTCGGACACGCTGTCACGCGCGGGTACGAAGGCGGCGCGTGGGCGAAGTCGCCAATGATATAAGCGGCGCGTGTGAGTGCGTGACTGGGTATTTTCCGGAACTGTTTTGGGGACGGGCCGGATTGAATATTGTGATCCTGATGGTGGGGTTGGTTGCCGGAAAAGTCACCTGAATATGTTCCGGCGGCGACAGTTGCAATATGTGATGATACCCACTAGAGATAATAGGCAAACTGGAGTTAACACACAATTTTGCCGAAAATTTTCACAGGAGGACAGTGGGTCTACCGGGTAAGCACGATGTAAGGTTGCCTCTTGTTAGGCTCTAGATACCATGTTGAAATAGAAAGAGAACACAAGAGACATATGGTGAAACCGTGTGTTTTAGAGCACCACGGGCATTTCATTGTATAACTAATAGCATTAATTACAAAAGAATATTTATTGGAATATACTACACTAAGAATACCCTAGAATATATTTATAATAATATTAAATATCAATCGTTACTATTAGTACTGTAAAAAAACAATTACTAGTAGTAATTTTGTTTTTAAAATACAAAAAGTCTCAATTTTTTTTATTTGTAGTTAAGTCTCAATTTTTTATGTGAATGAGAAATTGGATTGAATAATTTTTCTTCCTAAATTGAGACCTTAAATTTGTTTAGGAGACTTTTTATTTTTCCATGACACTACAAGTTGATAGACTAATTATTTATTGAAGATCCTTTTTATTTTTTCTTCATATTTTTGTTTGGAAGGCCTAAAGCGAAAGCTTGGGTGACTCATCCTTGCTGACTTTGTTGTTCTCTTGAAAGAGTTTAACAGACCACACACACTTATGATATAATTTATTTTACAGATTAGGACCGACTCTAAGCATAGACTCGGGAAGCGACGGCCTAAAGACCCATAGTTTTAAAGGGCTCAATTTCTTTTATAGGGGGATTTTATAGTAAATAGTATAAAAATGATCCGTTACCAAAAAAATTTAAACCCCTTACCAAAAAAATAAAAATGATAATAACTTTTATCAAATTTGAGCTCAATAACCCTTTATATTTTATTTACTAACTCACCATAATTTATTTTACACCCTAAATTCAACCCTTTCATTTTTATTATATCCTAAATTTCATTTTCCTAAACATAAAATTGAGAATTAAAACTTAAGGTTTTATCATAACAAATGTCCGAAATTATAATTAATTTGTTTATAAAAAAAATTGTGAGTTTTTTAGTATTATATAACAAATTTTTTTCTTCAATAATTTAGTTTAGGCCTATGAAATGTGAACGGAAGTCTTACAAATACGTCTAATAAAATTGATTTAAATATCAATGTCGTTGTCAATGAAGAGATGAAGAGTTCATTGAACATTTAGAGAGTTTAACTGTGTTAGAACATACTCCCTCTAGTCTTATATATAAGAAACAATTTACTTTTTAAATACATTGATAATTGAATGTATGTAGTCAATAATGTAGATTAGATACATCAAACTTTCAATGTATCTAAAAAAAAGAATATTTTCTTATATATAGGACCAGTAGACTAGTTAGAGTTTTGTTGAACTGATGACCACACGTGGACTTGATTAATTGATGATCCATCAAGAATCTAGAAATACCATTTCATTTCATTTCATGCTAGTTAGTTAGTTACAACTTAATTCCCAAATCCAAATGAAACCAAAAACGGTTAAAGGAAATTGGAGCTTAAGAACCAACAAACTCACTTTCCCTTACGTTTTCTTCATATGCATCTTCTTCTTCCTCGCTGGTTTCTTCGCTTCTACTCTCTTCTCTCACTCTCAGCAGGTATTCACGTTCTTCTTCCAATTTTTTACCTTTTTTTTTTTTTATTTATTATTTTGCTGGAAATTGTTCAAGTGATTAACAATCGATCGGCGGTGATGATCGATGTGGTTTTACAGGAAGGTGACGATGGATATGGATTGAGACCGAGATCGAGATTGCTTGAATCGACCAAGTATAATTTGATGACTGCTGGAGAGTTTGGTGATGATTCAATTACATCGATTCCTTTTCAGGTAATTAAGCGATTTTGTTATGATGATCGAGTTTTTGTGATTGTGAATGTTGAAATTGGATTGATTTGATTTGATTTATGTTTTTGATAAGATAATAGATAGCGTTGACTTGAAGTATTTTGTTGAATAGGTGGATTTCTTTCCAAATTTAGCAATGGATTGGTTGCTTATTTGAAACTGAAAGCAGTGTTTTATTGGTTTGATGTGGTTTATGACTTTATGTGTATTTTCTTTCCTTTTATATTTTATTTTGAATTATTGCAATATTTTATTTGTAGAATCTTTGTTTTGAATTAATTTATGATATATGTTTTTGAACAAAACTTTATGATATACTGTACCAAAAATAAATCAATTTAGGATATATGTTAATTTTGATTTAGTAGATGTTAATGTGAATTTACTGGGAATTTGGAATGTATTGGTGAGTTTTGCTAACTTATGCCTAATTAGTCACTGATTAAGGAATAAAATATTACTAGAAGTTTTATGTTGAAAAGAAGAATTATGATTTAGTAGATGTTAATGTGAATTAGCCCTTAATAATAAAATTAGAAGTTTTGTGTTTTTTTTTTATAATGGCAAAATTTTATTACGCAAACCCCATCACAAGCCGTAATGGAGAAGCAAAGAGAATATAAAACAATACACGCCGACACCAGCAACGCCAAAACAAAAAACAAACCTACCAAAATACAACACCGTCAACACCACATACGGCAAAAGCTACCCAAAGAAAAACCAACCAACATGCAATTACCGTAAAAGACAATCTCTAGGATCCCAACACCACTCATATAGAAGGCAAGGCATTAACTTCGTTCGCGCAAGATGCTAATGTGACTTAGTAGATGCTAATGTGACTTAGCCCTTAATAATAAAATTAGAAGTTTTGTGTTGAAAAGAACAGTTATGAATTTTTATTTGGTACAAGAACAATTATGATTTTAGTAGATGTTAACGTGAATTAGCAGAAATTTGGAAATTGTTATTGGGTCTTGCAAACATGTGCCTTTAAGTCACTTATTTAGGGATAAAATATTACTTAGAAGATTTGTGTTGAAAAGAACAATTTTGATTTATTAGACGTTAATGTCAATTAGCAGAAATTTGGAATTTGTTATTACATTTGCCTTATGTTGTTTGATCAAATATCAAAGTTATGCGTACTCTTTTGTTTTTTCATAGGCAACTATTAGTTGGTTAGTTGTTATTGTTAGTATTTTTTCTTCGTCGTTAGGACTTGAACCTTGATCAATGGTCATTTAACTCCTTCATACCTTGGCTCAAACCAGTCGAGCTACTTACGGTCAATGATGAAGTGGCTGTGTTTTTTAGGTTTTGAGCTGGAAGCCACGAGCTCTGTATTTTCCTAATTTTGCAACTGCTGAACAATGTGAAAGCATCGTTTCTGTGGCAAAGGCAGGCCTCAAACCATCGTCCTTGGCTTTGCGCAAGGGAGAAACTGAGGAAAATACCAAGGGAATTAGAACAAGGTATTGTGTGGGTGAGTTATGAACTGGAATATGTAGAATGGTTAACTGTATGACTTCATCACGGACCCAACAAAATTAAATGGTTAACTTGATTTCTATTTCTTTCACAAACTTCACAAAAAAGTTTCTATGATTTGTCCAAGTTAAAAGTTGTTAGAAAGAATTTGCCAGTGGAATTTGGAATGACAAAGTAACAAACTTATATAAAATGTGAGGTATCATTATAGGCTAACTATGTTAAAAGATTCTTAGCTTGTCCAAAAGTCTAGTATATTTCTGTTGGTATTATAAATTTATAATGAATCTGACACATATTTTCAGCATTTCATAAATTAAGGTGCAATCAATTTGATTCCTTTGTTCAACTTGCCTAAAATAGACATTATGTTACATTTCCTTAATTTCATATTAACTTTTGTATTATCTTTTGTTTATACAGCTCTGGTGTGTTTATTAGTGCTTCTGAGGACAAATCAGGGACTTTAGATGCCATTGAGGAGAAAATTGCAAGAGCAACAATGATTCCTAGGAGTCATGGAGAGGTAACATCCCTATTCAGCTCGCCCTCTCTCTTTGTCGAAAAGGCATTTAGTATGACCTTGACAATCTAATGTGCCCAAGATACGTCTTCTATGTTTTACTAATTTATTGTTTTTATATCTATATATGATATATGATAGTAATAGGTAATCGCTGTTTGAAATCTTATGATGTCACTGTTTTCTCTTTGTAACAAAATTCATGGGGTGACATCTGGACTTGTAACTTGTTAAAATAAACGTTAGAGTTGAACCTAGGAAAATTTAAAAAGTAAACTACATTATCTACTAAAACTCCGACCAGATTCAAGAGATCTATGATCCACAGAACATGGCATGAATTTAATCCTATAGCTTTCCTATTAAACACAGGTTAAAGTAACAAATATTTATGCACAAAGAACAGGCAAACCTTCATGGCAGATATCCAAAGACACGGAAAGGTATCTTTTTATGTCAGCAGAAGAAGCCCTAGCCCATGGAATTGTTGATATGGTAGCGGATTCTTAGTAATTAGAAGAAAAAAAAACTAGCCTAATTATTTGGTTAGGATTACAGTTGATTACTGGTAGTTATGCAAATTAAACAAACTTAACATACTTACTCATTTTCTACAAAATGAAAAGCATATGAGAATATAATTTTAGCTGAAGGTCTGATGCATCCTAATGGGAATCAAAGTTGACTGATTCTTGACAAAAATATTCGCTTGTCGATTGATTAAAAAAATGATAAAAATATTTATGAATAAATTTAGTAAAGTTATCTCGATGAATGTTCACCCGGTGTTCTGTGTGTCCAAGCTAAAGAGAATGGTACTGCTGAAGCTGAATCAGCGACAAAATTGGACACTAAAACAGACAAGATTATTGAACCAGAAATAATTTTGGCTAGCTGAAAGGTCACATAGGCTGCTGGCAAAGAAAGACAGTATTTAGTACATTAAAAAAGTTTGATTGTTGAGGGTGCTACTTGGGATGATGAAATACATTTGTGCCACTTTCCTTATTTCAGCCTTGGGGACAAGGTGGGTCTTCCAGTGTTAGGAATTAGTAGTGGAGTACTCGATATTGAACCTCATGGGAAGCTCAGGGTCTGGAAAATCTATTCATGTAAGGAAAGAAGGAGGAGCAGGGGAGAATTAGTTTTCATCTTTTCGAGTGTTGATTTTGGGAAGTTTATTATAAGAAGTAGTCTAATTATCGGGAGAGGGAATAGAGTTAAGCATTCAGCCACTTGGGTAGTTTTTTTTTTTTGCAGATTATTACTTTTCTTAGAGGAGCTGAAGCTCTGGTTGTAGCCGTTGCAAGAGCTTAGACTCTCACTTTTTATAATCTCATTATCAGCATTCTATCATGAGATTCATGACCCTTCTCTGGACCTTGCTATGGAAGAAGTTTTATAGCACCATGTTACCCTTTTAGTGAAATCTAAACTTGTATCTAGGTTAAAGACTAAAGAGTATTGTTTGGTGCTGTTGTCTCATCTTTAATAAGACATAGTCATTTATTTTTAAACAGAAGAAAGGAGAAAATGAATCTAATCACACATCTAAGACCATTCTTTTGTAAACTTAAATTGAATACTTAGGTTCCCTAAAGTTTATGTAATAAGCAATTAACGTGCTTTAAAATTCTGTTGAATTTTTAATGCTCTTATTTTCAGGGAGATTTTAAATTGTCTGAGGGATTACCATGTTTCAGGCGTTTAATATCCTACGCTATGAGGTTGGTCAAAGATATAATTCACATTATGATGCATTCAATCCTGCTGAATATGGCCCACAAACGAGCCAAAGGGTATGTCTGAATTGAAACTCATGTTCTGGTTTGCACGTTATTTTAGTGATGAAATTTATGATTACTTGTAATGAAGATAGAGTCTAGCGTTGAGGGCTTTTCATTTTACAAGTTGATATTCATCGAGTAGCTACATGATGGGGCTTGGATGAAATATAAGCAATTGATGAGTGAAGTAGAACATTTTTCTAATTGTACTTAAAAATTGTTGGCTTTTGTTGCAGATGCTATAAACCTGTATCATTATACTGTAGGCCCTAGGGTTCTATACGAGCACAAATCACTTGCACCAAACACATTTTATTTAGTTCATTTCTTAACTTCAGATTTTGATTGAGTATGCAGATGGCTTCATTTTTGCTGTATTTAACTGATGTTCAAGAGGGTGGCGAGACTATGTTTCCATTTGAGGTAACATCAAGTTTGTTACCATATGTTTTTTTGACTCACTCTTCAATTTCATTGATTTCCTGCTTAGTTAGCACACTGTAAAGCCTATATACTCCAAATTTTGCTCAAGTATTATGGTTATGGTCATATCTGTATCTGATACTAAACATTATGTTTACACCTGTGGACTCATCCAAGGATTATCCTCCAATATTTGTCCATTGTTCAGAGAGAAAACATACATTAATGTAAAAGAATGTTTTGTAAGGCAAATGGTAGTATATTAGCAAATGTAAGTAAATTAGTAGGTTATATTGGTTTTCAGTGTTTGAATCTTAGACCACCTGCTTAGTAGTTAGTAGTACTCTTTCAAACGTCCCTCAATTTTCAACTGAGTTGCCTTCTTTGGACATCACTTAAAAGATGTAGTACTTTAAGAAGAATATACAGGAGTGTTGGATGGGTCTATGCTTTATTTGTTACGATCAAAGTATATTTTTGTAAATTGTCATTGTCATCCACATAAATGGTTATATTTTAATGAAAAATGTGATGTCTCTTTACATTATGTATTCATGTGAAATATGTTTATTTTGTAAATTTGTGTTAACATGTTTAGGCCTGGCCTTATTGTTTCTGTAGTTTTTATGAATTTCTTGTATCCTCATACCTACATACGAGTATCTGGATTTCATAGCACAATATTGTTCTGCAGAATGGCTTGAACATGGATGGTAGCTATGGCTACGAAGACTGCGTTGGATTAAGAATAAAACCAAGACAGGGGGATGGACTTTTATTTTATTCGTTGCTCCCCAACGGTACAATTGATCAGGTTAGTATTGCTCTAATTATAATTGACCGTCTTTTCGATTATGTTGCGTCAGTTACTGTGGTAGACTTGTGTTGGTGCAAAATCACTTGTGGCTGTATGATATGACTTATGACTTATTGTATGTATTCATTCTTTCGTTGGCAGACATCACTCCATGGGAGCTGCCCTGTGATAAAAGGACAGAAGTGGGTGGCTACGAAATGGATAAGGAATGTAGAACAGGATGATTGATTAGATAATTGGCCTCTGCAATTCTGATTCTGTCTTATGCAATGGTTATTAATTAATATATTCTCTTCCCATGTTGTAATTTATGGTTAGTTCAGATGAATAATCAAGGGAAAAGTTTGATCAGATCAAGATCAGATGTTCAAAGTGTATAACAAGAGAGTAAATTTTTGTTTAATGCATGTGCTGGTAGGCCAGAATTAAATTGAGCGGCATAGATGGGTCACACTTTTTAACTTTTCGTATTTGAGAGTCTAATTAAACTCGTGGAGGTTACTTAGATTTGACTTGTAAACTCGTACAAAAATTATTTAGTACTAAAATAATTTATATACGACTTATAGATAATATAATATTTGAACAACAATTTAATATTTCATCTACATAATAAAACATGAATATAATTTTAGAAAGAACAAACTGGCATAATAATTGTCACTCATACACAACAACATTACCTTACCAAAAAAACCCACAGCATTAAAATGTAAGTTAAAAGTTTTATTTTTGGTTAAAAGTTAAAACAAAAATATATTACAATACATATAATATTTTGGGAGTTTATATTTGTGTTAATTTATTTTTCTGACTCAAAAGTTTAAACTCGAGATATTTATGTACAATTGTTGGAGAAAGTATATAAATGGTTTCTAAGAGCAACTTTAGTGGTATGTTTTGTAAGATCGTACGCCAATCTGTAATCACATTAAATATGGTTCTTTGAAATTTCAACATTGAAACTATGCCATGTTGGCGCAACAGGTTCTTTGATGAAGCAACGGAACTTTGAAGTTCATTTATTAAAATAATATTATTTTATTTTGAAGCAATTAATTAAATGTTGAATGTTAATATGCGATGGAGATTCAATATGAGTTTTTGAGAGTTACACTAATAGAGTAAAAAATAAGTGAGTTATTTTAAAATATTGTGACTCTAATAGGACTCACAAAATAACATTGATATGGTTCACCAATAAAGATACTCTAAGATACCACATGTAAGTTTTGTCCCTTGCAATTTGTTCTTCACCTCTTCTAAATTGATTAGAATTACTCCATATTCTCTATTTATGGGAATATATCTTAATATACCTTTCTTTAAGTACTACATAGTTTGTCAAAAAAAAAAAAGTACTACATAGTTTAGCAATTTTACTATAATATAATATATCTTTCAATAATATAAATCTTACCAAAAAATACCATCTCATGATACTTTTTTGAGTATGAACAAATAAACAGTGCAGAAGACAAAAACACCCTTCAAACTTAAACTGATAAATGTGTCCAAAATTTCCTATCTAAGCTCTATACGTAAGTCACCGATAACCATCAATATTGGCAAAAGCCACATTGGCAATGGTATCCAGCTGTAAAATATTATTTCCTCCGTCTTAAATTAAAAGTACTTTTTCATAAAAGTCTAATTTTTAAATATAAACTCATTAACAAATTAATATTTATATCACTAATTATTACAATAAAATATGTTAAAATACAAAAAATTAAATTAAATTCACATAAAAACAAAATACAATTTAGTAAAATTTACACACAAATCACACATAATAATTATACTATTAACATTTTTTAATAAACGTAAAATTAATCTGAGCACTAATATAAATATATAATGGAACGGAGAGAGTTCCATTGACATGGCCACTTATCCACGTCAGCATCCTTACATTACATTACCATAGTTAGGTGAGAAAAATAAAGAGAAGAATAAATGAAAAATGAGCTAAATCACAATTAATCAGAAAACGCGGCACATATATAAATCCTCTATTATCAATCACCCATTATTCTACTTTTTCGCACACACATTCACACTCATTCGCTCGTTAAACAAATTAGGGTTTTGAGGGTCTTTCTCTCTCGTTTGGTCCTAACCCTATCAGCCATGGGAGGAGGTAACGGCCAAAAGGCTAAGATGGCTCGCGAGAGAAACCTCGAGAAGCAGAAACAAGCTGGCAAAGGTAACGAAATTTGGGAAAATTTGATTCTAGGGTTTCATTAAGAAATTTGGAATTAAGCCGAATATAATTGATTTTTGTTAGATCTGGTTGTAAGAATGTTGATTTCAACATTTTTTTTGGTTTTTGTAGGAAGCCAGCTTGAAAAAAACAAGAAAGCTATGTCGATTCAGGTATAATTATGTTGTTAATTTCATTTTGTTGAGAATTATTGATATTGATTATGTGGTATTTGCATAGATTTTGATAACAAAAAGATTGTTCCTTAGATCTGCTGTATATGAGATTGTTCAAAAATCTCTAATTGTTTTTTTACTTGTTATTGTTTTATATTTGAGATTGAAATGATAGTTATACCAACATGATCTGCTGTTTTGAGATTGATTCTAATGTTAATGACTATGGTTTTGTAAAATTAAAGCTTTGATTAATAGTGTTAATTCAAACTGAAGAAATGCGTGATCATGACTTGAAATAGGTAATTTTCAATGGTTAAAAATTTGGGGAATTTCATGTGTGCATCACAGAAATTCTTCATATTATGTAGTAAATTGAGTGATGCATGGAAATACAGTTGAAAACAATTCATTTTAAACAGTTTGATCTTTTGTTGACATGTAATTAAGTACAAGAATGAAATTGAATATCATCGGTGATACTAACTTTACAAATATCAATGAAGGTATGCTAAAGTAACATAGTGTTTTATCCAAAAGCTTTTGTGAGATTTTACCAATTGAAACATGTAGAATAAGAAGCACAAACGTGGATAGACACAAATTTTTTGTTTTTGATGTGGATTGAACTAATTCTTTTTAAGGAATTCAGACACTGTTGGCTGGAGTATTTTGGAAGGTTTTCTGCTAATTACATCTTCCCTTATAAAAATTTCTAGAACATAACCGCTGTTGAATCATTGATGTCCTTTCATCCTTACATAAGTATTTTTATATTATTTTTCTAAGCATGGTCACATACTCAACATTAATGTTGTTTATCCTTAATACTCTTTTAAGTATTCAGCAATTGGTGATTTTTGTAATTATTCAGTTTGTTTGGTATCCGTTTGCTTGCTAGTGTAATGCTAATTACCTGAGGATTGGCTCTTTACTTGACATAGTATGTTTATTCGCTTAGCAACATGTAGTTGGTTCAGCAAGTTTTCTGTCGAGGTCTAATTGTTTCTATTGATACATTGTGTAAACTGCATAATACTCAAATAACCCAATGTTAACCCATGAGTTTTCCTTCAATGTGTCTTTAAATGTGTTTTGTAGTCTGATTATTGTAATATACTCTTCATGAGTGCTGTTCTGTCACAGAGCTGATAAAATTTATTCACATTTTGAAGTCTCCAGTACAGAGCTTAAAATTCATCATGACAATGGTTTTGACTTTTGAGTGTTAATTCTTACCGTATTGTTGTAGTTTCTGCATTGAGTGGATCCCTTTACTGATTATATTGTTGTGATTGATGATTGCAGTGCAAGGTGTGCATGCAAACATTTATCTGCACCACCTCAGAAGTGAAGTGCAGGGAGCATGCTGAGGCAAGACACCCTAAATCTGATCTCTTCACCTGTTTTCCTCATCTCAAACCGGAGTAGAGTGGAGGGCATGTTGATACATTATATATCATATTATATGGATTATGAGTTTCTTTTATATCAAAAATGTGTCTGTGTTTGTCTTGGTGGCTAGGGAGAGATTAAAGGGGATATTAGTATGTTTTTCCCTTGCTGAAGTGTGAGAAACTGTTAATTTTCTCTCTTCTCCATGTGTAACATTTTAATGATCATTAGTGTTAATATTGTGTTAAAAAATCGTGGTATTAAATAAAGTGCTTGATTATATCAGTACTAATAATATCTAGCCTGACTAAGAATGTTTTATAGCTAGTAACTCCACAATCAACTAAACCTGAATTATGGTGGAGTGCTTATATTCTCAGCTACATCATTATGGTGATTGAATTATGCTCCATCCGAAATTCTTAAAACCTGAATTTTATTGTGAAGCAGTTCTAGCTAGCCCTAAAATAGAATTGTTGTATCACATGAAGGTTTTCGCCTATGAACTTCACCGACGTGCACATGGGCTTTGAATAAAAGTTAAAACAGCAATGCTATTTTTTATGATTAGAGACGAAAAACACAAGCAAGTGCTGAATGTGTTTACAAAACTACACATTGTATGCTTTTTAATTTTTAAACATTATATTATCTACAATTGTGGGTGTAAGTGTAACCTACTCTCTCACAGTAGACTATCTCTACATTCATATGATGCAATTTGAATAGCCAGCACCAATATTCAAATTTAAATCTTATTTGCAACGACCATGTTTTATTTTTTGAAGTAGAATTGATTTTGCTTCTAGAATATATATTCTACTTAAACCTAAAAAATGTAGCTTCTGAATTTAGTTTTACAATTGATTTTTACACTTAAATTTAATGTTAAATTCACTTTTAGTGAATAAATTTAAACAATATTGTGTGTCCCAAATATGTAAATGTGGTATTTAAGCGAATTGATTTTGCAATTCAGAAGTAGCGGTGCAGCTTGTTGTCTGTTTACATTCGACACATGTAATTATCTTATTCATATATAAATTGAATGTGATTCCTGATAACAATACAAAACAGACAAAGAGAAGATTGCTAGGGTTTCAATAGAATATAATTAGCTCTGCATTCAATAAAATAAGGATTACAAAAGAATTTATAATAATAATACATAATGTACTCTAACTTACTAGTATAAAAACCCGATAACTTGAGTCCGATACTTTATTATCTAACAATTCCCATTTTAATTAAAATAAATTATACAGAATCAATTCATTTAAAATCAATTTTTCTACCAACATAGTGTGGTACAAGTGATAGATACTTGGGTCCCTTAACTATTTGATCCTAGGTTCAATCCCCAGCTGGTGTGTATGAAGAAATATTTGTTGAGAGAAGTTAACCCCTTAAATAAATCTCAGTTACTTCGAGGAATAAGTCTTTACACTTGCAAGCGGAGGATACTTTTGATTTATCAAAAAAGAAAATTAAATTTTCTCAACGTAGAACCAAACATAGACTAAAATTGAAGTATTTTAATTTTTCCTCTCAAAAATTCTATTTTTGTCACCGTTGTTTTTGCAATCAACCGCATGCCTATTACATCAGCATCTTAGAAAGTAGGCTTAAATATACTTTTGGTCCTTTAAATATTTTCAAAGTTTCACTTTGGTCCCTTAACTATTTTTCGTTCCATTTTGGTCCTTTAACTATTTTTTCGTTCAGTTTTGGTCATCTAACTTTCATTATGTTAATTTATTTGGTCCTATTTATCATTAAAAAAATGCCAAAAACGTTAATTTTGCGTACGTGACACTTAAGGACTTGGTAACTTTGATGTGAGATCCAATAGAAAAACGTCACGTGGCCAGAGATCTTCTTCTTCATCGCGTACGGAGCTTCCTCCATCACCATCTCCGTCCACATCACCGATGATCTTTCCGGTCACAAAATCTTACGAAACGATATTCTAAAACCTCTCGTTATTTATGATGAATCCAAATCTGATATCAGTTTTCTCATTAGAGACTTCTACCTCGTTTTTGACATTTTACTAACGGTTAGGACCAAGTAGTTTAACGGAATGAAAGTTAAAGGACCAAAACGGAACGAAAAATAGTTAAAGGACCAAAGTGAAACTTTGAAAATACTTAGAGGACCAAAAGTATATTTAAACTTAGAAAATAATTACTACCAAGCACCTTACCAAAATTGAATATATTTTAGTCTTATTCAAATGTAATGAATCGTAACAAAATTGAAAGAAAGGGTATTTGGATAAAATGAGATTAGTCATCGCAGTTGAGAATGGTTTGGACTTGATTCTAGTATTTGTCCTTTTAGCATTCTGTTTCTAGAACTAAAAACTCATTGGCACTTTGTTCTGCTTTTTTCGTTAAATTAATATTCGTATGATTGATCATTCTCCTATTCTCAATGGCATTACTGAACTTTTTTTGACCTTGCTATGAATCTTAGGGAGAATCATCTGTTACCAATACAATATATTACTCCCTCCCAGTGCTGGTTCCGACATTTTGGAGGTCCGAGGCACATAATTAAAATGGATCCTTCATAAAAAGAATTGTATCAACATAAATATATATTATTCTTCCTCCGACCTTAATTATATGCAATTTTTTACTTTTTAGATTCATCGGATAACTAATGTATCCGATCTTAATTATATATCAGATACATTAGTTGTCCAATGAATATAAAAAGTGGAAAGTTGCTTATAATTAAGGCTGGAGGGAGTATTTTTTTTTCAAAAGAACATCATCTATTTAAATTATAAATAACATCAACAACTTCAAAATTAATCATTTATCTCTGTAACTAACATAATAAAAAAGATCATATTCTAATTAATATCAACAAAATATATTTTAGCTACTTAAACATGAAATGTGAAACAACACTTTTTTTTATTAAGTATTTCTACATTGTTTAGATCAAATATGATTGAGCCTAATAATATAACTATTTTTTTTATGAGACCCCTGAAATTTGGAGGCCCGAGGATGAAGCCTAGATTGCCTAGACAAGTATGACACTTATTTTGTGACGGAGGGCGTATAATCAATTTCCTAATATCTTGGATTTCTTTTATGTAATTGAATGCTTCACTCACTTTTAGGAAGCAAAGCATTCGGAACATGTTGTGTAGGGGGACAAACCATTTGCTTCAAAAGGGAATATGTTAACTCCATTGTTGTTTTATTGCCACTCTAAATGATATTTGATCAAACTTAATCACATAGTGCTCATATTACTAATTTACTAGTATCAGTCTCAATGAATATTTTGATCGCACAACTTGAATTAAAAAGATTTTGTTAAACTTTCATTGGGCACGATTTTACTGAAAAAAGTTTAGATTTTTGGAGATTAATAATCTTCAAGAAAAGATGAGTTAGTGAATGAGCAAATAGATTATCAGCAATAATAATGAACGAATAAGGCGAATGAGTATCTCCTAATCTTAACCATCAACCTAAGTTGATAAACAAACTCAACTATTACTGACTAGCACATTATAGCTGATAAACCTAACACAAACAAGCAATTTACCCATTTACTTGCAAAACCCAACATTTGTATGTTAAGATCATGTAGAAGTAGACAATTAAACGGTCCTAACAAATTTGCAAAGTAATATAAGCACATGCAAGTTTCACATTGTAACATCTCATAGAAAATATTTACCGAGCATGAATCACTGGTAAATGATAGGGGCACAATTATTGTGCTTAAACTACCCAATTTTGTAGTAGTATTTGACATTGAAATAATTTGCAACCAAACATCCGCTTCAAGTATAGAGTTTAAATAACTTTTTAAGTTAAATTTAGTTTTCAAAGACAGATTAACAAATTATTCGACCAAACAAGATAATGATATTGTTTGTCAAAATTAAAAAAGAAAATGATATTGTTACATTCCACAAGAAAAATATAACCAACTATAATCAACAAAATGCAATCATGCCACATGTTAGGGTTTTATAAAACAATTCCCCATAATCGAACTTAGGTTTACGGATCCACACATAGATTTAAGAATCCATGCATGAAGTTACTGAGTCCTCATTCTGCTGCTTTCTGCTGCCCTTACCTGAGAGAAATACGGATGTGCCTACAAAACACACATCAAGGAAACAAAATGTTAAATCAACAGATCACAAGTGCAGACAGATTGAGGAACTAAATCAGCAGAAGAACCATGTTAAGGTGAATGAGTTATTTATTATTACCATTGCTTCTCTTGCTGTTAGCCTGTCCTGGTGGTCATATCGAAGGAGCTTATCAAGAAAATCAATTGCCTGCATGTAGAATATCAAAATATTTATAATCCAGATATGTGGACTGTTAAATTGCAGAATAAACTAAGTGTTAAGTCCCAATTCCATAGTGGAAAGTGAATTAAATGACCTCCGGAGACACAAGATGCTGATTATCTGGATTGATGAATTTTGACCAAGGTTTGCGACTGTGCCTGTAAAGGAAATAGCAAGACATCACAAAATGATGTACAAATAACAGCAGCAAACTTCTAAGGAGAGGGCTACAGGAGGAACTATAGCATTGCCATGGAAGATATTCTGAGAAATCTGCTATGATATGTAGAAAATCAAATCGAAGATTATACCTTCCAACTAGTGCATCAAGTTGAGGATCTAGCTCCAGACGATACTTATTCAGATATGCATTCAGTTCATCAGTCCCAAGCACCTATATACCACATACACAAAAGATATGGAAAATGAAGCTTTTAAGATCTAGAATGAAAATATTATAAAAGATCATATTTTTTGTTGGGGGAGAGAGGGCACTAGATTAGTGTAGATCTTTCATCATGTAAAAGAGGAAATAAATAGTATAGCCATACTTAGGAGTAGGACAGTTTCCAGAAAACGTTTTCTATTTTCACTAATTATTAAAAAGTGCAGCCAAATATTTTGTATCACCTTTTCACTGAATGCAGAAAATTTGTATATAAAATAGTAAAGATTATTTAACTATAGATTATATGTTGAGTTAAAGAATCAACCACTTGCATAGATGCAAGGTAATACTGCCTACAATAGACCCTGAAATGAATCTTAATCTGACGGTTCTGACCCTTCCACGAGCCTTGCTTGCTTTGAGGGAGTTTTGTAGTATGAGACTACCCCCTTTCACTATTTTTCTATACAATACAAAAAGCTAAAAGGGTTAAATAAGTTTTTCGTCCCTAATGACTAATTTTGTTCAGGTTAATGTCAAGATTATGACCCCTTTATGTTCAAGATGTGTTCATAATATTATGTTCAATTATGGTGTAAAACCTTTGTATGTCCATATTATGTTCAAGAAATGTCATCAACATGTCAAAATTATGTCCATTAGGGAACAAAAACAAAACAGAAAATTTTGGGAGGACAAAAAATCCCGTTTTTATTTTTAAGGAATAAAATAAAAATTCACTATATTTTTAGGGACGAAAAACTTATTTAAACCTAGCTAAAAATAAGAAATGATGTGATATATTTTGTTGTTATTAGTGAAAACCTAATGTGAAACAACAAAATGTTCTCATTTCATTTTTCCTTTGTCATCTATCATCATTCTGTTTTATATTTTCAAATATTCAGAAAATAGCAAAATCAATTTGGTATTTGATTCTTTCAGTATTACAAAAATATTTAAAACAAAGTGAAAACAATGTAACAATTTTGACCTCTGCAATTAAAAGTAAACATAAAAAAAAACCATTTTCTACAAAGTAAATAAACTCTAAATTATTCACACTTGTTAAAAACAATCCAGTTATTTAAATATTTATTTTATTGTAGTCTAAAACAACAACATGACATTAACTTGCATAGCATCAACAAGATAACTCTGTATTTCATATATATTATTATAAAGCACTGTGAATGTTACCTTAGCTATTTTTACAAGCTGGTCGTGGTTGTCATGACCGTAAAAGAATGGTTCCTTGCGAAATATCTACATTAAGTAAAATTGTTACAAGCCAGAATTACATGATTTTCCACATGTAAATTAGAAATTAGAACTCATACAGAAATAACGCTAAATATATGCTTGCTATAATTCTTACCATTCCAGCAAACATGCAACCAAGGCTCCACATGTCTAATGAGTAATCATAATCTTGCAAATCAACTAGAAGTTCGGGCCCCTTAAAGTATCTGAGAAAGGAAACATAACATTTTTATGGACACTGTCATTCAGGGAAATGAAAAAACATAAGTTATCCTCACATAGCAATAGCATAACAGTCAAGGAAAATTTACACAATGGTTTTCAGTTGTCAAGTTTACACCTAACTAACAAATATATGCAAATAAAACAAAATCCAGAATAACTTAATGGACTGTGACAGGCAAGTTAATGCTGTCCTAGAAGGAAGCTAAGAATGTTTTTATATGATAGTGGGACCTGAAACATGATGCTAAGGAGAGTTGACAGAAGGTGACCAAACCATAGGACTTAAGAACTTTCAGCTGGAAAAGACAGAGAGAGAGAGAGAGAGAGAGAGAGAGAGAAGTTCTTCAGAACTATAAACAACAATACCACTAAACTAACACCAAAATCTCAATTTTAGGATCCGAAATTTTTATTGCTTCTTGTTTGTCCTTTCTGCTCAACATCCTTCACACATAGAAAACATGACTTGTTTTTTGTGCTCTGAATATATTCTGCAGCAAGGCCTAATTGGCACAACTATCCCTTTAAATTGCTGATTGTAACATCCAGTTGAGAATTTCATTTTTATGCATGTGTTTATGTAGGTTCAGATTTAAGCAGAACAAAGAAATAAAGTTGGGCCATAAGCATGAGTAATATGACAATGTAATTATGTAAAACAGGTGGCACATCCATGCTTAACACTTAAACCAAAATTTTGAAAACAACACCTAAGAAATGAGGGACTCCTAATATCATCAAATAGGGCGATTTATTCATAAACAAGGTGAATTGATTTCAGAATTTGTCAGTAACATTTATCTAGCACAAGTAAGTTGAAGTGATTTACAGTAACCTTTGTACAAGTCTCAAGTAGTCAAGTGGCAATGTTTAGCAGCAGTAATAGCAATGGTGGCCATATCTCAGTTGAAAAAGAAAGGAATTACTTTCAGACTTGTATCTTATATAAGAAAATTGTAGTACTAAAATTTGACTTTTAAATGTTTCACTCGTTTAAAATGATGTTTGTGGATATCAAGATACTTTGGCAAGTAAAAAGTATAATAATCTATTCTTACTGGAAAATCCTTGCTTTAAACAAACTAATGATGCCTAAGGGTTTCACTGTATATTGTATATTAAATTCATTAATATTATTATACACAGGCTCATTCGTTTACAAATCTTTCTTGGGTTTTAAATAATAGAATTGAGACTCTAGTCGATTGATTAGAAAACAATACCTTGAAGCTACACGGACATTATATTCCTTTGCAGGATGATAAAACTCAGCAAGACCCCAATCTATCAACCGAAGTTTTCGCAATTCATGATCAATCATAACATTGTGTGGTTTGACATCTCTATGCATTATGCCTTGAGAATGGCAGTAATCCAAGGCCTGCAGTAAGAAACCACAACATTCATGTAACAATAAAAGGTTCTCAATACATCTTTGCACTGATATGAAGTAAATTTTGTAATGCCACATAAGCAAAAAATCTATACATGCCAATCAGATACAAAATTCATACAGGCCTCATCCAAAACAAAAATGTTGCAATGACTTTAAAGTTAGAATATACTGTTATAGAAAGAACACAGAGTAACAGCAGTCTATGTATACCACAAGAGGTTGAAGGGTGACATTACCTTAAGAAGCTCATATATGTAATAGCGTATGTCATAATCAGTCAAGGTTGGATACAAAACTTTAAAATCTGTACTGTTGACATACTCAAATATTAAGCTTGGAGTTTTAGAGTGCTGATCTCTGACAATATCAAGAAGCTTGACAATATTTGGGCCCCCACAAAGGTTCTGAAGTATTTTTATCTCTCTTTTAATCTGCAAATGTTAAGACAAAAATTACAGAAGAAAATCAATGACGTGTACATGAAACTGCACACAACAGAAAAGAAAGATTAAAGCTAACACAAGCTTCAACTATGTCAAAATATGGTAGATATATGTTACAGAATCTATAATCTGAGAAGGTTTTCCTATTCAAAAAATTGAAATTTTGTATTTGCTTGTACAGGCCCTAATTGACTCAAATCACCAATTGGAACAGTAGTTTGGAGCTACAACAATTTGACTCAAACAATTCCCACTTAAATGGGATTGTAATCAGTTTGCTGCTAACACCAGAACCGCGTCATTTCCTACTTGTTGCAATGTTTAATTAAGTTTACACTTTCATACAAAAGGGCAATTATACTTTGTCTTATGATGAATTTAAGCAACTTTTTATTTCAGAAACAATTGTAACACAACTGATATTATGCAAACATGTCATCCAACACAGAGAAGATTGTGAATGACAAATTTATGTGTAAATAACATTATTATCTGTGCAGCAAATTTCAAGAAAGAATAGTTCCAACAAAGCATCCCGAGCTGGTTTCATTCACAGTCTTCAAGTCATACAAGAAAAACAAAAAAGCACATCAATCTAAAAACAAAAAATCTCACCTTCTTTTTCTTGACAGGCTTGAGAATCTTGATAACACATCGCTCATTGCTGTTAACATTTATGCCTTCAAACACCTCACTATATTTCCCCCTTCCCACTTTTCTCACAACCTCATAATCATCTTGATCACTGAAAAACTCACACATAACACTCATAAATAATATTATCAAAATAAAAAACGTATAAAACATCGGGATTTAGTATACTTCATAACATTCGCCTTGTAAAAATTAGACCTAATACAAGTAAACCTAGCTCATTAAAACCAAAAATAATCACATATAGTTAACTTTGAAATCCAGAAAAAAAAGCCATCAATTAACTTCAAATCACAACGCTCGATTATCGATTCTCAAATTATGAAGCTCTGACACTTCTTAGATTAGGCGTGTCCCTCGTGTCCGCACTAACACAACACCGACACTTATAATTACATTGAATTATATCAGTTTTTCAAAAAAAAAATTATCCGTGTCGACATGTCAGTGTCCATGTCGACTGCAGTGCTAAAGATCCAATCAAGAAAAACATAATCACAATAAAAACAACCTAATTTATGATTAATATATAGAAACATAATATAAAAAAATTACACAAAATCGTTGAAGCACAAATTCATAACCTAATCGAATCGACAAAAAAGAGAAAGAGAGATTAGGGTTTAGAGAAGATTATACCCCCATTGAACAGTGAGAGATTCATAATCCCAATACTCTTTAGGACGAATAACATTGACGTCGGTGTAAACACGAGATTTGGACATAATTGGTTTCAGATTGAAATTTGAGATCTGAGAATTGATAGCGTTGGTGGTATTAGATTCGATGGATTGGGTGGGTGTGCGTAGGTTAGGGGGTTGCGCTACAGGCGCACGTAAGTTTATCAGGGAGCACACTAGCAACAAGCGCAGGACTACTCGTGCTTGTTGTTGGAGATTCCTGCGCATATTTCATGCTTATTTGTATATGCAAAATAATAATAAATAATAATTATCATTTTATTTTTATTTTTATTCTATTTTTGAAAATTAATTATTAAAAATAAGGTCAATTTTTGTGGAATTGAATGGAATCCTAGGGTTATTTTGGGGGTACAGTGTTCTTATTTTTGAACATATTATTATTGTTGGTATTTTTTTTTGTTGAAGTGTAGTCTAAGGCCCTGTTTGGTTCGGGGGTTTTGGAGGGGGGAGGAAATATTTTAAATTTTTATGTTTGGTTCAAATTTTTAACTAGGGGAGGGGAGGGAGTGATTAATTTACTTTTTTATCCTTAGTCAAAAAAAATAAGGATTAAATGATAATGGATATATATAACCGAAAAAAAAATCTAATGAGTAGAAAACTTAACTTTTTTTGTTGACAAAAAAATAAAACCTAAATTTTTAATATTTCAACGAGGATAATTTAGGATTTTAATTAAAAAGTGTGAGTAATTTTGTCAACATAATAAATTATATTTTCTCTCACTTTACCTTCTTAAAAATCCCTCCCCTCACCTCCCCTCCCCTCTTCTCCCCCTCGATTGAACCAAACAGGACCTAAAGATTAAAATTGTGGTCCATTGTGGAGTAGCTATAAAAGTAGACCGTAGTGGAATCTTTTTGTTAGGGTGAATAGTCTATAGTATTTAGGCGAATCTACAAAATTCTCTTAATTATATTTATTCACAAACAATGGATCAAATTCAATATATGCTTAAATATACTTTTGGTCTTTTAATTATTTTCAACGTTCCACTTTGATTTTTTAACTATTTTTTGTTTCGAATTGGTTCTTTAACTTTTTTTTTATTAATCAAGTTTTCAAACGGACGACGAAGCGTCGCCGCCGTTGCCATACTTACAAAGAACGGAAAAAAAACAACCGACCACACTATTCCACTCATTTTTTCACGTAGAGTCTAGATCTAACATCAAAATCAGCAAACAAAACTTGTATAAACGTGAATGAACGAAAAACCGATCGGTGCCTTCTTGTTTCTCGCGGTTTTCAAGTTCAGATCTAGAGATTGCGGTATCGTTTTTGGCATTTCTGAGGTTGGATTCTTGATCAACGGAGGTCTTAGCTTCGGAAAATTGTGTTAATCGTTTGATTTGAGTGAATTTGGTGGTTTTATGGATGGTGGGCGGCGATGGAGTAGGGGAGAATTGGTGGCTGGAAAACTGTGTTAACGTTTTTTTTTAATTTTTTTAACGGTTAGGACCACCCTTCGGCCTGAAATCACTATGGACCTTAAATGTAGAGTCAAGTGCTTTATCACTGATCTAACATTGTCTGTAACTGGATAATCATAAAGACAATTGATGTGTACTTCACAAAGCATGTTGAGGGTCAATAGTGACCTAGATGGATTTTGCCAATCATAGATAAATGTCTATGGGTCCAATATTGAACTAAACAAGGATGACACAATCTATGTCTTGTGTTTAATACAAAAATCGTGACACAATCTATGTCTTGTGTTTAATACAAAAATCGTGACACGATTTTGGCAGATGTGATCAGCATAATCAATTGCAAAAATTTAATTTAATTAACAAGATTCAAATCAATGATAATAATAAAGTATGTTTGTTATTATTCTATTGTGGCGATCAATTATGACCTATGAAGCCCCGATACTCCAAAATTGATCAAGTATCGTATCAGATACCGTATCCGATACTGATACGCGTCAGATACTTCCCGATACGTATCATGAGAGTATCCAATGATTAAATTTTATTTTTTAAATAGAAAAATGCCGACACTTCTGTGATACTTGTTTGATACTTCCCGATACGTATCAGAGAAATAAAATGGATCTAAAAAGGACTAAAAATTTAGTTTACGTTTTCAACTTTTGTCAAAAAAATATGAAGAATATAGGAAGTGAACGATAATATTATAAGACATTAGTGAATATGCGTATGACTCGCTTTTTGGATAGTACTTAAGATATGTAATTCACTTGTTTGATAATTTTAATAATGTGAATGTTTCTTTATTATCAATTTTAGACACGCTTATATATTTTGCAATTATATATTTAATTTTTTATTAAAGTATCCTAGCTATATCGTATCTTAAATTTTTAAATTTTCTAGTATCGCCGTATCAGTATCGTGTCCGTGTCGTATCTCGTATCTAGGCTTTATAGATTATGACCCATAGTGATGTGCAATGTACCATATGTGTTAATATTCATCTCTATTTTAAAAATGACAGGAAGAACAAGAAATTCACATAAATGTGTGAAAGGTCTAGCCAAACTGGCAATGTCGATATTTGAAAGTGGAAAGTGTGAAGGAATCCAACAATTACAAATATGTGAAAGGGGAGTATGAAGAACTAGAGATTGTTCACTAGAGATTGTTCAGGAATCATAAAAATTCTATGTTATATTTTCTTCTCTTCATTTTCAACATGCTCCCATGCACAGGTGTAAATTCCATGTTAAGATGATCAATAAGATGTTGCATACTACAATTTTCCCATACAAGGTATTCTACATTCTCACCTACTCTAACCTCTAAGTTGATTACACCTATATCAAGAGGGTAAAAAAGAAAAGATAAATGTAAAGGAAGAAGGATATGGCAAAAAGGAAAATTCATGAATAATCTGTGTCACTACTCACTGCTACTGTCTCTTCACATATATATTGCCTTTAGGCTGAATTTGCTCAACATCAAAAACCTCAAACATTAACCGTCTCACATCACGTTTCCCATATACAGCATATGAAAGCCCGTGAAGAGCTTGTTGAACAGATACCGTGGCCGGGCTTCTCAGTCTATGATGACGCTCATACGATTTTCGAACCTTATCAGAGTATATAATAAAACGGTGGAGTTGTTTGGCCCTCAAATATCTTCCACAATATCTGTTCATAAGAATGCAACGGTGCTTCTCTTGTAGCCAAAATCCCGGAGCATCTAAATGCTTCATCAACAATCTTTCAGCCATCACCAAATCCTTCACAAAATATAAAAAATAAATCAATTTATTTGGTACGCAATGAAATAGAGAGGAGAGCAAATATTAGCATATGGTATACTTGGATAAAACATGAGTCTCATTCCTCAAAATGCAATCAAATAGTAGAATAGACAACAGAAAGAGTTTACCTGTATCTTTTGGCCAAGGTATTCTAGTCTCTCGTAGCAAAATCGAGGATGATCAAATTTGTAATTTGATGGATGCAAGAAACATAGCTGCATTTCAACGAGAAATGAATAACATAAGAATTCAGAATAGAATCTAGAAAAAACCTTCAAGTAGATCTACCGACTTTCAATATCTTTGGCGGTTATATATAAATTCAAGAAAAGTTGTAAACTACAATGTATACTAATGAACTATAAAAATTAAACTATTGACATGCTTGTATATAACTGAACGTCAACAAGTAAAGAGCAAACAAGAAAATACACTTAATATTGAAAAATATTAAAGTGGTGACGTAGACACATAACATAAGACATGATAGGATAAATAACGATTAATGCCATGTTTTTGTGAACACTAAAGTCCGAGAATTAAGCAGTAGAAACATGGTCATTTCTTGCTCAGAGATGCATCATAGTATTCATAGGTATACCCAAACCTAACTGTAGTAGTTCAAGTATATGCAATGCATGGATAGGGCAAAAGGTAAAGTAGAATTAGAAGCAACGTTGCTACCTGCAAACCAAGTCCAAGCTCAACATTCCTGGCTTCAGTAATTTCTGGAATTCTATCTGTCATTTTTATCGGATATCCAAGGGTTTGCATAACTTGGGGTCTACTATCATAATCCCATACATTTCCTTTAAAACGATGCATTCCTGGGGGAATACAAGCTCTGAACAGCCGTGGATGTGCAAACAGGGCATCTGCAGGAGGCTGAATGGAGAACAGTAAGTACATTCCTTTTCTAATACTATAAACAAATAAGGTCGTAAGGAATAAGTTTTGCATGCATATTTGGCAATACAGAGAAAAAGAAATTTGAATTTATAATGAAGCTAGATTAAGTTTGACGACCAATGCACATACATGGTAATAGAGAGAAAAACAAAATTGAGTTTATAATGGAGCAAGGTTAAGCTCAACAATGATAGCATGCACACAATATTTATATCTTTACGTGCAAACTTTTTGAAGGAAAAACAAAAAAAATAATACTTTGACACTATGACATATGTGCCAGACTTGCCTTATAGGCAACCATATCTTGCCAGCTTAGTTTGCCTTCAAATTCAGCAGATACGTGATCTATGTCTTCAAGTTGCCTACGCAATTTGGGCTGGCAGTCGTCAGCATCTGGATCCATTCCAAATACTTCAAAAAGAACACGATATACTTCCGGCATACCAAAACATAGATAGATGGCCCCAAACAAAGCCCAAAAGACAGACCTGCCAAATGCGTATATATTTAAAAAAAGTGCAGATATGTTATGTGAAAATTACATTTCAGAAACAGATTATGGGCAGAGACCAACTCTATTGATTAAGATGGTTCAACAATACATTGTTTAAAGCAACAATAATCATATCATACCTTTTTCAAAAAAATAAAAATAAATTATATCATACTCGGAGTACAGTCATCAATTATTTATTTTTCTTTCCTAAATCTCCCATCACTCATATTTAATTACGGTACATATGGCATCAGAAGTGAGCAATGATCTCAGAAGTACTCACATCTTGATATCACAAAATCACGGTACATATTATGGATGATAAGACACATGGAAAACACAATTACAGCCAGAGAGCTGGCCTCAATGTAGAAGGATGTATATCCAAATATCACAGTTAGTCAAGCTTATTCTGTTTGAAGCAGAATAGCATCAACATAATTTTCAAATTCAAAGTCTCCACTGCTCAAAAGAAGACCAAAGAAGAACAATCAGAAACTTACAAGGAAATAAAAACGGAAAGTGTTACTCCAATCAATAAATTCAATTTGTCCAGTCAGTTGATTCCAACCAAAATGGCCCCATGTCAAAATCCTCCCCGAACGATAAGAAGATAGCTAATACACGACAATAGCTTCCCCTTTAAATTTGTAGACATATTCATATTTTCAATGTCTTTATTTTGTTTGTTTCCTTTGGATGCTAGCACCATATTGTAAATAATGGCATTCTACTACTGTTTTCAAAACATCAAGAGCTTTCTTCCATAAAAGCATAAACAACTACCACAATAATTTAAAAACACAAACCAATAATCGGCTAAATGGATCAAAGGATACCGGACATGACATGTCCTAATAAAAAAGTCCATTTCCAAAAAAGAAACATAACTATAAACATAGTTTAACAATTCAAACACAACCATAGTTTTAAACATAGGTCCGCGAGCACAATATAAGTCACGGTCGAGATTGAGACTGCATCAGCCACATTTGACTGCACTTATCAGAAATATCAAAGATCACAAACATGACAGCAAAAACAACAATTTTTACCGTGACCCTTTATTTAAAACTTTGCACACAACACACACATAACAGTAAACAAAAATTCACAATCATTATACTATTCGCCTAATAATTGAAAGCACATTGCATTAAATCATTAACAAAGAAAGAACTAAACTAACAGTGAACTAACTTACTTTACTATTTGCTCCCTTTCTTTCCTCACCAACCTATCCATATCAACATTAGGAAAAATCAAATTCTGCAAGCTAGCACCTTTAATCCACTTAGGCAAACTACTCTTCCCAATCAACCCAAAAACCCTCTCCCTCATCGGCCCCGGCGACTCCCTCGGATACCTCTGCAACAAAAACTCCACCAAACCAAGCTCAAGCACATACTGCCCCAAAAAATACAACCTCGAATGCGCGCACCGCACGTGCCTCGCCTTCGATCTCTCACAATTGGGATGCTGAAAAGCCAAATACAACAATGTATCAAATTGTTTAGCAGGGTTATCTTCTTCCCCAAGCATCACTTCAAATGACTCCAAAGGATACCCTAATGCTTGTTTCGCTTCCATCAAGTGGGTTTCCATCCACGCGCTGTCGGGTTGTTTGAGTGGCGCGTGAGGTAAACATGAGCTTAAAAGAGGGAATGAGTTTAGGGTTAGTTGAGGACTGTTAAGGAATCTTTTTGCTATGTTTTTGTTTTGATGTGGTGGTTTTAAAATTGTGATTTTTTGAGGTTGTTTTTTGTTTGGTGAAATGGGTTTTTTGTGTTCGTTGAGTTCTTTGAGAAGTCGTTGAGGACTGTTTGGAGGTAGTTGTTGAGGCGAGTTTGTGGTTGAAGATGAAATGTGAAGGGTATTTTGGGGTTTTGTTGAGTTTGGTGATTTGAATTGAATTGGATTTGGAGAGATTGAAGATGAAAATGAGTGTGGTTTTGTGGAAAGTGTTATGAAGGTTGAAGATAGGTTCATTATGATGATGATGAATGAGGGAAAAAAATTAACGTTAAAACGGGTTTTTGATGTTTAAGTTTGGTTTTTTGAGGAAAAATGTTTTGGGTGTTCCATGGTTGGATGAGAAACTGCGTGGCACTATCCAAACCACCGAGCTAAGCACACTGATGATGTTGTAAACAAGAAAAAGTGAACACTATTTTTTTCCAGATAAAGTCATCATAAATTTACACGCTTAAAATGAATAAGAATTGAATTTCAATCATGGATATCCGACTTAATAGTTTTGACACAATCCTTTAAATCTTAGAGATTGTTAAGTAAATGACATAAATTGTTTGGTGATAGCCTAAAGTTTTATGTTGATCATTTCAATATTGACATTCATCATTATACACAAATTATGAGGTATTGTCCGCTTTGAAGCGTCTGTGTTATAGTGTGTTTTGAACCAACTGTCAACTTTTATGAATTTGTCCTTTTTAAAGGCGTCTCGTTGGGTTAAAAAAAGTAGATGTTGTATATAAACTACCTCTAAACTCAATTTCCAAACAATACGAGATTTTTAGGTGTCTCAAAACACCTATGTTAATGTTCTATAAGTAAGTATATTGTGTAGGATGGAATAACCTTCTTTTTTTTTGTTGACAAAGGAATGAACATTATTATCGTGTATATAATTGATATACTATACTACTATATATGTCCTAAAGTTATGTATGATTGTTAATAGAAATTGAAACTAATAATAGTAGTAATTTTGATCCTACAAGCAATGTATAATTAAGCAATACGATAGGCATTAAGGCATATCATGCTCTTGTCGTTATATTGCTTTTGGGTCTATTTTGAGTTGTCTCGTATCGGTTAGCATAAGAGGTTATGGATTCATCTTTGAAAACAAAAACTATACCAACGGTGTTGTGGGGTAATATTCCCAAATTTCATGGATGTAGTGCTACATTATTTGGATAACCAATCCAACAAAGTTCCTTTTGGTTTAAATCATCAATTTATCATGACTATAAGGATTTACAATTACATAAATGATCTTATTGTCTGATGATTATTAATCTGCATTATTATATAGTGCATGTATCAGAGCAAGCCGTTCACTATCACTAATGTTTATTGGGAGACCAATTTTCTTCAATGATATGTATCCTACTCACTGACTCAAATCTTTGGTATAAAACAATGGAACCAAACAAGGGATGTTTGTTTCTTACTTAAGGAGATGATAGTGATCCTTTCCAATTATGTTTAGAGCACCTATATTGAGTGACTAGTATGTTACAGGAGTGAAACGAGTCGAGTCAATTACTTAAAGTTTGAGTTTGCCTTGTGAAAAAATGGATGACTTGTTAACTATAAAGCACAAACACGACACTGACATGTTGACAATGATAATAATTTGAGAAAATGACATGATTCAGTATAACTATAGGTGTTAGTGTTGTGTCAGTGTCGGACACCAACACATGTCGGGCACAAAGACACGTCTAATACAAAAGGTGTTTTAGCTTCATAGCTTGTTAATATTGATATTAAGGGTTCAAACAAGTCGAAGTGAACTGATTCTCGAGCTTAACTTGTGAAAAAATTGGATGACTTGAATTCGACTCATGTTTTGACTTAAAAACACAAGTCTAGGTCATCCTTTTATAGCGTCCCATGACTAGGGTCTGAGCGTTTACGGGCCATAAGCCTAGTTTTGATGTATGGACCCGACCAAATATTCACTCACGGCCGGTGATGATTAGGTGAGGTACGAAAGACAGACACATGGTACTTTTGTACAACCAGCTGAGCCTTGGGTCATTACATGAAGGACCGTTACTGTTGTAGGTCCTTTTCATTTTAGTTGGCTCCTCTTAGGTATGAAGAGCTCGGTTAACACTTGGTGTGATCTACCTCCAGCCCTCTTGATCTTGGTCAGTCACCCTCAGTCATTTCCTCTACTCAGCCTCTGGCTGGTCGACCTTTGGTCAAAGCATTCGGTACCGGGCTCCGGATACTGAACGCTACACTCGAGCGTTGAGCTTATAAGGCGCTCTAATAGGCCAAGATAACTAATATCGAGTGCTAAACACAACCCTCGAGTATTGAGCCAAAAAGACGAAGGTGGTCTAAAACCTCATTTATTTAAAGTAGTCTAACTAAAATTTGTACTGACTTGTTAATCAATAATAAAGGTTTAGCTTTACTTTGGGTCCATAAACCATGTTCTGTGTTGGCAGTTTCAACAATTTTGGGAATTTGGATGAGTCTGCATGTCAATTTCTGCATTTCAGTACAGCACAATTTTCTTTTAGTCGCACTGTTAGCACAATCTGACTGATATAACAGGCAAATCAATTCATGAAAAGTAAAATGGGCAGGGCCCTTTTGTGGTTTTGTGGATGGAAAAAAAAGTGATTTAGACTTTCCAACTTGAAAAAAAGTATAGACCCCGTCTAACCCCAATCATTAACATGAAACTATATCATTCATTATTTTTTTCCACTCAAACTCTCATAAAAGCACATATCTTTCAACACTAAGTACATATTGCAGCAAAATTGGGATCAAATACAGGTAATAGTAGTACAATACTTTTTTTTAATCAGGCTCGCATTGCAGTCTCGGATACATAAAAACCTCGCGGCTGTGTAGATTTTAAAAAAAACCGGGATATATCTATACCGGCTGTTGGTGACTTGCGTTGGAAGGAGGAGCTATTTCTAGTGCCATGAAGAGGACAAGTGAATGGTATGCTTCTAATTTTCTAAAACTCTTCCTTTGGATGTGCCAATACTAATGTTAACCTATTCTTGGAAATGAAGAAAAATACTGAAAACATTTGAATTTGAACTATTTATTACAGGAATTATTCCCAGGAGATTCCAAGTGATGTCACAATTCAAATTGGCGAAGCTTCCTATTCGTTACACAAGGTAGTGAACAATATTTTGCTTTCTTATGATAAAACATTATGGCGTGTGTGATCTACGTAGCAATAAATATTGAAAAAGGCCTTAGATTAAGAAGCAATAATTATTGAATTATTTTTAATGTCTCTAATGTAATTTTGCAGTTTCCATTAATTTCCAAAAGTGGATACATAAGGAAGCTCATTTCAGAATCTAGTGATGCTGATGTTCCATTAATTGAACTCATTAATGTCCCTGGTGGATCAGAAGCATTCGAACTAGCAGCAAAATTCTGTTACGGTATAAACTTTGAAATAAGCGTTGAAAACATCGCTATGCTTCGCTGCATAGCCGATTATCTCGAGATGACAGAAGATTATTCGGTCGGAAATTTGGTAGGAAGAACTGATTCTTACTTGAATGAAGTAGCACTCAAGAGCATGTCAGGAGCAATATCGATCTTACATATATCAGAAACTCTTCTTCCAATTGCTGAGAAAACAAAATTGGTTAGTAGATGCATAGATGCAATAGCATATATAGCTTCCAAGGAAAGTCAATTTTGTTCATCTGGTAGAAGTGATAGTAGCAATGAAAGAGTGATGAATTCTTCCACTGCTTCTCACCAGAGACCAGCTGTTGATTGGTGGGCTGAAGATCTAACTGTTCTTAGAATCGATTTTTTCCAAAGAGTTCTAATTGCAATGATGGCTAGAGGGTTTAAAAATTGTGGTATTGGTCCTATTATAATGCTTTATTCACAGAAATCTCTGAGAGGTTTGGTAAGTCCCTTTATAACAGCAAAAGAAAGGAAAATTTTCATATCAATTTTGTTTTCGGTTTTTATTATATGATGATGATTTTCAGATGTTGAAATATACATGATATTCATTGGTCACAATTTTGAGTTCAAATATACTCTTCTAAAATCATGGTTAATGAAGTTCAAATTGCAGTTAATTTATCCAATGGATGATTAATGAGTTGCTGACATCTTGTTATATTCATTAACCATCAATTGAACTTCGTTAACCACATATTTGAACTGCGTTAACCATCTAATTTGCCTTGTCAAACTTGTGCGTCAAAATATCATTTCCCTTTAATTACCATGCAATAGTAGCGTAAAAAATGTTTGACACTTTCGGCTAATCAGATCTTATCATGTCATTATTTTCAAAAATAAAGTATGACATGATACCGCAGAAAAATATAATTAGATGCATGTCTAAAAAAGAAGTTATATTATTAGTATATATGATACTAAACTCTATGTTTTATATAATGAATCTTGAATTTTATTGGAGCAGGAGATATTTGGAAAGGGAAGGCCCTATATTGAGCCACATGAAGAGCATGAGAAGAGAATTATTTTAGAGACACTAGTGAGCCTAATGCCGAGGGAGAAGAATGCAATATCTGTTAGCTTTCTTTCAATTTGGCTTAAGGCAGCAATATATCTTGAGACAACTGTTGCGTGCAGGTTTGATTTGGAGAGGAGAATAGCGATGCAATTAGGACAAGCTGTTTTGGACGATCTTCTTATTCCTTCGTTTAGTGGCGACACATCGTTTGATGTAGATACAGTGCAAAGAATCACGATGAATTACCTTGAATCTGAAATTGAAAGTCATTATAATGCAGATGATGAATATTATTCTTCTCCACAAAGGGATATTTTTCGAGTTGGAAAGTTATTGGAGAGTTACCTTGCTGAAATAGCTACCGATAGAAATTTATCAGTTCCTAAGTTTGTCATTCTTGCTGAATTAATGCCTGAAAAATCAAGAACAACAGAAGATGGAATGTATAGAGCCATAGACATCTATCTTAAGGTAAATTTCTATATTAATATGGTGAGTAAACAATCATTAATTCATTATTGGTCCTAAATGTGAGACGATATCACTATAGTTTCTGAATTGCTTATTACAAACCAATGCTGATTGCTGATAAAGTTAGAATTCAAAATTCTCAGGCTCATCCATTTCTAAGTGACACGGACAGAAAGAAAGTTTGCAGCATGATGGATTTCCAGAAGCTATCGCGAGAGGCGCGGGTCCACGCTGCACAAAACAACAGGCTTCCTGCCCAAAATGTGGCTCAACTTCTCTATTTTGAACAGCAACGTCTTCGCGAGAACATGGATGGCACTGGCAGCATAGGTTCAGAATCACCCTCGACACCTGACAAAAGGAATGTATACTCATCCGAGCTTTATCCAGCTTCTAATGAGGTTTCCAAATTAAGAAGAGAAAATGAAGAACTGAAATTAGAAATAGTGAAACTTAAAATGAAAATAAAAGAGATTGAAAAATGTACAGTTGAATACGGTGTTAGTAATAGTAGCCCATTAAATATTTCTTCACCTTCAGCTGATAAGCCTCCTTTGCCTAGAAAATCATTCATAAACTCGGTTTCCAGAAAGCTTGGCCGTCTTTCACCTTTTTCACGTGCTGGTCCTGTCATAACACCGATGAAAGATCGCCTAAAACAAGACAAGGTTCGACGCTACTCCATATCTTGATATTATGCACGGTACATGTTAAGCAGCGACGTGAAATACATGTAGTTTTTGCTGCTTGTATTTTATTCTAGAGGGAGTATTTATTTGAAGAGTAATTGTTTTGTTCACTTAGTGGTGTATTTTGTTGTATAGGTATATGTATGGTGGTTGTTAGTCTACTTGATCATAATAGGTATGTTCTGTATTTTAAAAAACATTGGTGTCCTTGTATTACATTACATATAATTATGATTGAAAAAATATCAACATGGCGCGTCAAAACTCTAAATCAACCAATCACATTTTAACGTAAAGAAAACTTTCATTTTTTGTGTTTCAAATAGTTCCAAAAGTTGATAAATCAACTTCCAAATATTGAAAAAAATTGAAAGCCGAGGACTTAAACACAGTCCACAGCTCAAGTCTTCTTCATTTGTCTGCATTCTCTTTTTCCCTCCCTACTTATATGAATTGCGCAATCATCAATATCATCATCATAGCTTAAAAAATTAATCAAACAAACACAATTTTCCTCTCTCACTCACCTCACAAAATGCAGCACTCTATCTTTCTACTTGTTGCTTTTCTTCTTCAATTCTCCTCGCTCGCATATGATCCCCAAGACACATACTTCATCAATTGCGGATCAAATACCTATGTTTACGTAAATAACAAAGTTTATATTGGTGAATCAAACCGTGATTACCCTAAAACTAGTTTTAGCAATAGCTCCATAGAAAGCAATCAACCATTTTCTTTTCCTCTCAACCAAACTGCAAGAATCTTCCGTTCAGAATCTTCATACGAATTCGCTACCGTCCCAAACAACACCTACATGGTACGTTTCCATTTCTATTCATTCTCTTCATCAACTAACCTTTCCACTGCTAAATTCAATGTTTCCGTTCCTGGTTTCTATCTGTTACAAAATTTCCACGCTAAAAACACCACCAACTCTGTTTTAGTAAAAGAATATTTCGTTAAAATCATCCGAAAAACATTCAAAATCACATTCACACCACAAGCATCATCATTTGCGTTTGTTAATGCTATAGAACTCTTTATGGTCACTACTCATTTAATCCCCGATTCAATCGCACGTTCCACTTACAATAGTCACAATTTCCTCTCACAATCTTTGGAAACCAAACTCCGTCTTAACGTTGGTGGTGATACTGTGGCTAGAGAAAGCGATAACTTATTGAGAGAGTGGTTACCGGATGACAGTTATATAACTGATCCACAAAACGCTAAGAATGGTTCCTTTGTTGGAGGTACAATTCCACACACTGCAAATGATGAATCTGATGGTCCAAATTCAAATAAATATATTGCTCCAGATATTGTTTATCAAACTGCCAAAGAGACTAAAAACGGTACTAACGGTTTAAGCATAAGTTGGAGTGTTCCTGTTGATAAGAATATTGATTATTTTTTAAGGCTTCACTTTTGTGACATTTTTAATCAACAGACTGGTCTTACATCCTTCAATCTATACATTCAGGACAGTTATGTTCAAATTATTAATGATGGCGTAGGCACGTCATCTGTGTTGAATGATCCTTATTATTATGATTTTGTGGTTCGTTCTGATGGCTCTGGGAATTTGAAGGTTACAGTAAGGCCCAATGTGACGGATCCTAAACCAAATGCATTTTTAAATGGGCTAGAACTAATGAAACTGATTGAATCCTCGGGTTTAATTCCCGTAGATGATATGGATTCAAAGAAGATTAGTCTTCCTTTGGTGGTGGGTTCGGTCGTTGGAGGTTTAGTTTTGGTTTCTGTTCTGGTGGTTTTGTTTCTTTGGATTAGCAAAACCAGGAAACAAAAGGCAGTTGAGAATTCCGATTTGTTGAAGATTCCAACTAATGTAGGAGGTGGTTCTCATAACATATTAACATATTCAAAAACAGCTCATGGACCGCCTTTACCTAACATAAACCTTTCCCTGAAAATCTCTCTGCTTGATCTTCAATTCGCAACAAATGATTTTGATGTGAAGAGGATAATTGGAATTGGTGGTTTTGGAAATGTTTATAAGGGAGTTCTCAAGAACGGAATGAATGTAGCAGTCAAAAGAAGTGTGATGGGGTATGGTCAAGGAATTCCTGAATTTCAAACTGAGATAATGATTTTGTCTAAGATTCGTCACATACACCTAGTTACTTTAATAGGGTATTGTGATGAAAAAAATGAGATGATACTTGTTTATGAGTACATGAAAAAAGGGACACTCAGAGAAAATTTGTACAACACAAATTTGCCTTGTTTGACTTGGAAGCAAAGGCTTGAGATTTGTATTGGTGCTGCTAGAGGTCTTCATTACCTTCACACAGGAGTAACTGGTGGAATAATTCATCGTGATGTGAAATCGACTAATATATTGCTTGATGAGAATCTTGTAGCTAAAGTTGCTGATTTTGGTCTTTCAAGAACTGGTCCTCTAGATCAACATTCTTATGTCAGCACAAGTGTTAAAGGAACTTTTGGGTATCTCGATCCTGATTACTTTAGAACACAACATCTTACAGAAAAATCTGATGTTTATTCTTTTGGGGTTGTTTTGCTTGAAGTTTTGTGTGCAAGACCAGCCATAGAACTGTCTTGTCCAAGTGAGCAAGTCAATTTGGCTGACTGGGGATTGCTTTGCAAAGAGAAAGGGATACTTGAAGAGATCGTTGATCCTTCCATCATGCGACAAATTAATCAAAACTCACTTAGAATATTTGGTGAGACTGTGGAAAAATGCTTACAAGATTATGGTTGTGATAGGCCAACAATGGTTGATGTGTTGTGGGACTTGGAATATGCTTTGCAACTTCAAAGAGATCCACATGAAGATAGTTCTAGCAGTGATTTTGTGTCACTTCAATTGCCTAATGTTCAACATTTACCTTGTATGTCTACACTGATTGAAGGTGATGGCATGTCTATTGGGAGAGTTGATGAATCTGAATGTACAACATCGATGATGCTAGATAGAATTTCATGTGAAGCAAATCAAGGCACAACGATCAACTCGCAAGTGTCTCGTTCGAGGAGTTGTTTTTTTAGATAGCTCACTTCTATGTTTTGTCCTTGTTACCTTGTATTTCCCCCCCTTAAATATGGTTGTTAATCTATTCTTTATTTTAAGACTAAGTGAGTAAAACTATAATCATTTAGTGGCTATATGAGGATCTGTGTATTATAAAATATAGAGTGTTTTTCTTCTTGTTTGAGATGCGTTTTTCTTTTTGATTATGGTGGTGTGTTGGATTGAAACTTTAAAGGTTTTTAAAAGACTTTTTTATGATAACAAAATTTTGTAGTATTATTCAATTAAGATTTTTATAAAATAGTTTCGATTTCTTCATCTTCAGAATCCGTCTTCTTATGAAAAATAAGGAATGTATCATCATTCTATGAAACTCATTAAAATACCTTTATCGAAGATGCTCTTAGTACCTGCATTTTCTACCCTACTTATCCCTCTTATGAGTTTCCTAATTAGTTGCAATGAGCAAACAATTATGCTCTAAGCTTCATAATAAGGATCTCCAAACACCTACAAATCCAAAAATAGGTGGGCCATTATGCTCCAAGCCTTAGAGTAAAAAGCTCTGCAAAAATCACATAATACAATAACATTTTCTCCTATTGAAACCTCTATGACAAAACATGAAATAATGCTTCAGGGTATACCAACAAATCCAATGTGTGCTGCTCTTCATTAAAAACAACACTTTGCATCCAAAAGTAATTAACAATACCATCAAATCAAATCGAAAGTACAACATTTATGATGCTAATTAAATAAAATTTCTTGTGAAGCTAAATAAAAACCCTAATTAAATCAAAACTAAAACCTTATTTTACGGCCCAATTAAATTCATTCATTCAAATTGGGTCTCCAAATCAAATCATGCAATTGAACTTTTCATAACGTGACGAAGAAGTAAGAACAAATAAGAAACTGCAACTGCAACTAACAATTACGCATAACATTAACAGAACATAAAAGAAAGAAAGAAAAAAACATGAAAAAGTTCAATCTATTGCCAGATTCCTTCAAGCTAGAATGGAAAAGTATTCTGATATTCTATATTGGATTCGAAACCACCGGAAATTATATCATCCGTATCCACCGTCGCCTTTGTTGGATTATGAACTTGATTTGGTCCATTGGACTTATTAAGTATTAGGCCCAATTTAGTAATAAGTAGTAAGTCCAAAGAAAGTTCTAGAGATATGTAGAAATGTAACTTAGAAATAAAATATGTAATAGTAGAGAGAAGTGTGTAGAACTCTCTCTTAGAAGTGTGTAGAAGAGTTTCTTGAAGTATGTAGAAAGTATGTAGAACTCTCCCTTTAACACTATAAATAGGGAAGAATTAGTCATTTGTAAAGCAAGAAACAAGCAAGCAAATAAGTAAGAAGCAAGTAAGCAATCAATAAAATTGTTCTTCTCTCAAATAGTTTCTCCTCCTCCTCAATACCTCCCAAGAACCTCAATATAACCTTCTCCATCCAACAAAGTAGCATCAGAGCTTAGGTTCCGATAAGAAATCGTTTCATAGTCATGGCGAGCAATGGAGCATCATCCTTCCAAGTTCCTATTCTCAAGAAGAACACCTATGATAATTGGTGTATCAAAATGAAAGCTCTACTAGGAGCACATGATGTTTGGGAGGTTGTGGAAAAAGGTTATAAGGAATCACAAGATGAGGATTCCTTAACTCAAACACAAAGAGATACTTTGAAGGATTCAAGAAAGAGAGACAAGAAAGCTCTCTTCCTCATCTACCAAGCATTGGATGATGATGATTTTGAGAAAATTTCAAACGCAACATTCGCTAAGGAGGCATGGGAGAAACTTCGAATCTTTTGCAATGGAGCTGATCAAGTAAAGAAGGTACGTCTTCAAACACTAAGAGGAGAGTTTGAAGCTTTGCATATGAAAGAAGGTGAACTTATCTCTGATTATTTCTCAAGAGTTTTAACAGTTACTAATAACCTAAAAAGAAACGGAGAGAAGTATGATGATGTAAAAATCATGGAGAAAGTTCTTAGATCGTTAGATTCAAAATTTGAGCATATTGTCACCGTCATTGAAGAAACAAAGCATTTGGAGGAGATGACAATTGAGCAACTTCTTGGGTCGTTGCAAGCTTATGAAGAAAAGAAAAGAAAGAAGGAAGATATCGAGGAGCAAGTACTCAAGATGCGAGTTGATTCACCTAGAGAACAAAATGAGAGAAGCCAACCAAGCCAAGGTAGAGGACGAGGTCACGGTCGTGGACAATTTGGACGTGGCAACGATGGAAGAAGCTCAAGTTACACTAGCAACACTTATGAAAAAGGAGAAAGCTCAACAAGAGGACGTGGTAGAAGATACACAAAGACAAGGTATGACAAATCTCATATTAAATGCTACAAATGTGAAAAGTTTGGGCATTATGCTTCCGAATGTAGAGCTTCTAGCAATTTTAGAGTTGAAGAGAAGGCCAACTATGTTGAAGAGATAAGGCAAGAAGACGACGTGTTATTGTTGGCACACAATGTCAATGAAAGAAACAGAGATAGTCAATGGTACCTTGATAGCGGTGCAAGCAACCATATGTGTGGGCAAAGAAGCATGTTCGTTGAGCTAGATGAATCGGTGAAAGGGAATGTGGCTTTAGGAGATGAATAAAAAATGGCAGTGAAAGGTAAAGGAAAAATTCTCATCCGATTGAAGAATGGTGATCATCAATTTATCTCTAATGTTTACTATGTTCCAAACATAAAGAGCAACATCTTGAGTCTGGGACAACTCCTAGAGAAAGGTTATGACATTCAATTGAAGGATAATAACCTTTCTATAAAAGATAATTCAAGTAAACTCATTGCTAAAGTGCCGATGTCAAGAAATAGAATGTTCAAGCTTAACATTCAAAATGATATTGCACAATGTCTTAAGATGTGCTACAAAGAAGAGTCATGGCTTTGGCATCTTCGATTTGGGCATCTTAATTTTGGAGGGTTAGAGTTGCTCTCTAAGAAGGAAATGGTCAGAGGATTGCCTCATATCAACCACCCAAATCAAGTATGTGAAGGATGCCTACTTGGAAAGCAATTCAAAATGAGCTTTCCGAAGGAGTCAAACTCAAGAGCTCAAAAGCCGTTGGAGCTCATACACACGGATGTGTGCGGTCCAATCAAGCCAAGTTCACTCGGTAAGAGTAACTACTTCCTTCTCTTTATTGATGATTTTTCAAGAAAAACATGGGTGTACTTTTTGAAGGAGAAATTAGAAGTGTTTGAGAATTTCAAAAAGTTTAAAGTCCAAGTTGAGAAGGAAAGTGGTCTTGTGATCAAAGCCATGAGATCCGACCGAGGTGGAGAGTTCACATCAAAAGAATTCCTGAAGTATTGTGAAGATAACGGCATTAGGCGACAACTGACGGTGCCAAGATCCCCCCAACAGAATGGCGTGGCGGAAAGAAAGAATAGAACAATTCTTAATATGGCTCGAAGCATGTTGAAGAGTAAGAAACTGCCAAAAGAATTTTGGGCTGAAGCTGTGGCATGTGCAATCTATCTATCTAATCGTTCTCCAACAAGAAGTGTATGGAGAATGACACCACAAGAAGCATGGAGTGGAAGAAAGCCTGGTATCTCACACCTCAGGGTTTTTGGGAGTGTAGCCCATGTTCACGTTCCAGACGCGAAAAGAGTCAAACTTGTTGACAAGAGCGAGAAGTTCATCTTTGTCGGTTATGATCAAAATTCAAAGGGTTACAAGTTGTACAACCCAAACAACAACAAGGTTGTAATTAGCCGAGATGTGGTCTTTGATGAAGAAGTAGAATGGGACTTTGGAGCTCACGAAAAGGAGTACAATTTCTTTCCGGAATTTGAAGATGAGCAAACAACCAAAGGAGTTCAACAAGTGCCCAGCTCACCAACTTCTCCCACTTCTCAAGATACGGGAAGTGAAAGGATTGTGACGCGGACAAGAAGTCTCCAAGATATCTATGACAACACACACCCCTTGTCACCAAAAGGACTTGAAGATCTCTTTGAGGAAACTGTCAGAGATGAAAATCTCACACTATTATGTCTCTCCGCAAATTATGAACCAGGGAACCTTCAAGAAGCTGCGCAAGATAGAAGATGCAAAAATTCAACAAACAAAGAAACAAAAGACATTAAGAAGAACGGCATGCCAAAACATGTTTCCCATCGAATAGAGCATAAGAATTGCGGTGTCAAGAAAGTGTGGAATGCAAGCATGAATTTCAAAAGGAAAATTGATGGACACAAGAATTCAACAGATGAACGAGATGTCAACTTTTTGAATGGAGTCATCAGAAGAAGAAGGTACATAAAGCAACCATCGAGATACAAGACAAAGTGTTCAAGTTGAAGAAGTTACTCTACAGAAAAATCAAGTTTAAGGGGGGGTGTTGGATTATGAACTTGATTTGGTCCATTGGACTTATTAAGTATTAGGCCCAATTTAGTAATAAGTGGTAAGTCCAAAGAAAGTTCTAGAGATATGTAGAAATGTAACTTAGAAATAAAATATGTAATAGTAGAGAGAAGTGTGTAGAACTCTCTCTTAGAAGTGTGTAGAAGAGTTTCTTGAAGTATGTAGAAAGTATGTAGAACTCTCCCTTTAACACTATAAATAGGGAAGAGTTAGTCATTTGTAAAGCAAGAAACAAGCAAGCAAATAAGTAAGAAGCAAGTAAGCAATCAATAAAATTGTTCTTCTCTCAAATAGTTTCTCCTCCTCCTCAATACCTCCCAAGAACCTCAATATAACCTTCTCCATCCAACAGCCTTGCCCGTAATTAAACCGCCACCATGCATCTTCTTTTTTGCTCTCTTCTCTTCTTCCATTTCATTTTTTATTTCAATTTAAGAATTAGTTTTTTATTTTATTGTAATAAACTAATTTACCGTATTTTTTTTTTCAGATGAAGAAGCTATGAAATCTAAATCCGCTGAGCATGAGAGAGGTAACCTAACCTTACACTCACCAAATCGTATTAATTAATTAATTAATTATTGTTGTGTGTGGAATCAACAAAGAAGAATTAGATCACAAAATATATATGTCTTAATTTTCAAGATAAAATATGTGTGATTTTCATTAAATTACGATATATTCTAGGAGTCTGTATGTATGGATTAACTTATTTCAATTTGATTTTATTTCTACGAGTCTGATAAAAACAACTTATGATTTATGACATTTTTCATAAGTTCTCCAAGATAGTTTGTGAAAACAGCTTATAGCATATAAAAAACAATTAGATTTAATTTTATCTTCTCCTATAGAAATAGTTCATGTAAGTTATATGGCTCAGGGACAAGGGAAAAGTAGAAAAAAGAGAGAACACTCTAATTTCTCAAGAGAACTTTGTTGATTGATTATTGCTTGATGAGAAATGCTTAGTGATAAGCCCTATTTATACTACTCTTGTAGGGCTTTACAATACATAATAGAATTATCTAGAAGCATTGATTACAAAGAAAAATCTAGAGACATGGATACTTAGTTTCAATGACTAGAAGGACCTAGAAAAATAAGGATATTATAGTGTCTAATTTCCTCTTATTTTAGTAGATGCCTAGAAGCTTCCATAATATTCTTGAGTATTCTTATCTAGTGACTTCCATATGATGATTCTCCATCATTCTCCTCGGGTTGGAGAAGACTCGTCCTCGAGTCGAAAATCTTCTTCATCGCCAAAGTAAGGTGACAGATCAGCAACATTGAAGGTGGCAGAGACTCCATAGTCACCTGGTAGCTCTATTTTGTACGCATTATCATTGATCTTCTGCGTAACCCTAAACGGACCATCGGCTCTTGGAGATAACTTGGCATTTGGTTTGTTGGGAAATCGTTCTTTTCACAAGTGAATCCAAACCAAGTCTCCTTCCTTGAATGTGTGCAACCTGCGATGCTTGTCTCGCTGAGCCTTGTACTTTGAATTTTGTTTTTCAATTCTTTTACGAACTTGTTCATGCAACCTTTTGATTTCATCGGCCCTTTGTTCTGCATCTGCACTATACTGTTGAGTGCTAGGTGATGGAGTTAAGTCTAGTGGGCTAAGAGGACGCATGCCATAAACTACCTCAAATGGACACTTCCCAGTAGCTTGATTGGTGGAGTTATTATAAGCAAATTCAATCTGTGCAAGGATAAGATCCCACTGCCTCAAGTTCTTTCCCACAAAGCTTCTAAGTAAGTTTCCCAAAAGTCTATTAATTGCCTCTGTTTGTCCATCCGTCTGAGGGTGACTAGCACTACTGAATTGTAGTTTAGTACCCATCTTCTTCCACAATGTTCTCCAAAAGTGACTTAAGAATTTCACATCTCGGTCGGACGTAATAGTTTTTAGAACTCCATGAAGACGAACGATTTCCTTGAAGTATGTTTCTGCAACTTGGACAACATCATTAGTCTTCTGACATGCTATGAAATGGGCCATTTTAGAAAACCTATCAACGACTACCATTATGGAATCCTTATGTCGCTGAGTGCGAGGTAGTCCAAGGACAAAATCCATACTAACATCTTCCCATGGTGCCATAGGAACTGGAAGTGGCATATATAACCCTGTATTCTGACTTTTGGATTTGGCCAAGTGACAAATTTTGCACCTTTGGATGTGTCTATTGACATCTCTCTCCAACTTAGGCCAATAGAAATTCTCTTTGACTAAGGCCACTGTTTTATCTCGCCCAAAATGTCCTGCTAGTCCTCCATCATGGGCCTCCCAAATAATTGCTTCCCTTAGAGAACATTTGGGAATGCAGATAGTCTTTCCTTTGAACAAGAATCCGTCATGTTTGTAGTATCCATGAGATGACTGCGGATTAGTGGAACTCCAAACCTTACCAAAGTCAGGATCATCTGGATACAATTCCTTGATAATCTCAAATCCGACAACTTTAGTTTGAAGAGTAGTGAGTAGACTATGGCGTCGGCTGAGTGCATCTGCTACAACATTTTGGACTCCTGCCTTGTGCTTGAGTAGAAAAGGATAAGACTGCAAAAACTCACTCCAAGCAGCGTGTCTGCGGTTGATCTTCTGTTGAGAATTCAAGTGCTTGAGGACTTCATGATCAGAGTAAAGGATAAACTCTTTATTCAACAAGTAGTGGCTCCAATGCTGAAGAGCGCGAACAACAACATAAAACTCTTTGTCATAAGTAGAGTATTTGAGCTTCCCATTGTTGAGTTTCTCACTGAAGAAGGCTATAGGATGTCTCTCTTGGTTGAGAACAGCTCCAATTCCAGTGTTTGAAGCATCACAACTGACTTCGAATACTTGGTCAAAGTTAGGAAGGGCTAGCACTGGTGCCTCGGTCAAACGCTTCTTCAATTCTTCAAAGCTCTTATCGGCTTCTTTTGACCACCTGAATTTCTCTCCTTTGATGCATTCTGTAAGAGGAGCAGCAATTGAGCTAAATTTTTTAATGAACCTTCTATAGAAAGAGGCCAATCCGTGAAAACTCCTTATATCATGGATAGACTTTGGGGTTGGCCAACTGTTGATAGCTTCAATCTTGCATGGGTCAACTTTTATCCCTTCAGCAGTGATGATATACCCAAGAAAATTTACTTCATCGGTCAAGAAAGAACATTTCTTGAGGTTGGCATAGAGTTTTTGCTGACGGAGACTTTGGAGCACTTGTCGGATATGCCATAAATGATCTTCTTTACTTTTACTATATATCAAGATATCATCAAAGTATACGACAACAAACTTACCAATAAAGGGCCGAAGTACTTGATTCATTAGCCTCATGAATGTACTAGGAGCATTAGACAACCCGAAAGGCATAACTGTCCACTCATAAAGGCCATCTCTTGTCTTAAAAGTTGTCTTCCATTCATCTCCTGGACGAATTCTGATTTGATGGTAACCGCTACGAAGATCAATCTTAGAGAAGATATTGGCACCATGTAGCTGATCCAACATATCATCGAGTCTGGGAATTGGAAATCGATATTTAATGGTGATCTTGTTGACTGCTCGGCTGTCCATACACATTCTCCAACTACCATCCTTCTTTGGTACTAGTAGTGCAGGCACTGCACAGGGACTAACACTCTCCCGAATCAACCCTTTCTTGAGCAACTCTTCGACTTGGCTTTGGACTTCGGCATGCTCTGTTCGACTCATCCTGTAAGCCGCCCTGTTAGGGATGATAACTCCGGGGATGAAATCAATTGCATGTTGTATGTCTCGCATCGGAGGTAGCCCTGCAGGTATTTCTGATGGAACAACATCTGAGAATTCAACAAGAAGTTTCTCAATTTCCTTTGGGATGGTGGATTCTTCATTTGATGGATTCTTCATTTGATTCGAGCAACAGAACAAAACTCATCTCTTGCGCTTCCTCAGTTGTCACCTTGAATGATTCCTTTGCACCCAAGGATACTAGTGGCCTGGATTCCGTTTTCTGCTCATCAACCTCATTGGGTGGTAGTGGCACCAACTTGATTTTAACTCCATCTTTCACAAAGGTGTAAGTGTTGGCATGACCATCATATAAGGCATGGCGATCATATTGCCAAGGTCTCCCAAGAAGGAGGTGACAAGCATCCATAGGGATGACGTCACACCATACGTTGTCCTTGTACTTTTGCCCAATGGAGAAGGATACAAGGCAACGCTTAGAGACTCCTACCTCATTACCTTTCTTGAGCCATTGCAACTTATACGGATGTGGGTGCTCCTTTGTCGGCAGCTTCAATTTTTCAACCATATAGTTGGACACAACATTCTCACAACTTCCACTATCAATGATGACATCACAAACTTTGCCCTCCGAAGTGCAACGAGTGTGGAAGATATTGTGTCTTAGCCATGGTTCTTCTTTTGCCGTTTTGGTGTGTAAGCTTCTTCTAACTACTAGTGATTCACCACAATCGGCAAGAATAGGCTCTTCGTCATATACTGGTTCACCCATCTCCTCTTCTTCTAGCGCTTCACGAATATCTTCTTCTTCAGAAGCTTCATGTATCTCCCCTTTAATGATGGTGATGGTTTTGCGATTAGGACAATCAGAAGCAATATGTCCAAACCCCTGACATTTGAAGCATCTAGGTGTCTTGGAACTACTATCTTTGGTAGTCTTTTGTGGCGGTTTGGTTGAAGAGCTAGGTTCTTGTGATGGTTGTTTGTTTTGATGGGCATAATTTCTGGTAGAGGAAAAATGTTGGTATGAAGATTTTTTCGGTAATTGTTTCTCAACTCGAATGGCAAGGCAAATAACCTCATCCAAGCTCCAATATTGTTGAAGTTGGACTGGGTGTGCAATGTCAGTGTTTAGCCCTCCAAGGTACCGAGCTATTGTTTGCTCTTCTTTTTCTTGTATATCACATTTCATCATCAATTTCTCAAATTCTCTAGTGTATTCCTCTACTGACAAGGATTTTTGACGAAGGTTTTGTAATTGAATAAAATTGTCTTGATAGTAATGAGGAGGTAAAAACTTACGAGTTAGTTCTCGACGCATCTTCTCCCATGTCTTGATCTTGCGTTTTCCTTCACGCTCTCGTTTCTTTTTAAGATTTTCCCACCAAATTGAGGCGTGTTTCTTCAACTTGACAGCAACGATCTTTACTTTTTGCTCCTCTGGAACGTCTTTATATTCAAATACACGTTCAACGGTTTGTAGTCAATCTACAAACTCATCGGGTTGCAGTTTCCCTTCGAAATCTGGAATGTCTACTTTGATATCATTCATTCGAAATTGACGTCGGTGTGAGCGACTGCTTCTAGATGATGAAGAGTCACTATCGGAGCCATCATCATCATCAAATCTTCTTCAGCTTCCAATAAGGCTTGTTGGGCGTTGACGGTCTCTTGAAGTTGTTGAATTTGTCTCATCATTTCTTCCATCTCAATATCATGGAGAGATCTTTCGGTTTGTCTTCTCGGTGGCATTTTGACAATGGTGGTTGAAGATAGTGGCGGTGCGTGGTTGTTGTGTTGGCGGTGTTAGTTTCGCGAACAAATAGCCGCAAAGTGAAGTTTTGAGAAAGTAACTCCTTGCTCACTTGTAACTCACTTTCCATTGATTTCTTCGCTCAAACTCAACTCCGAGGTATCGTAACCTGCTCTGATGCCAAATCTGGCTCAGGGACCAGGGATAGGTGAAAAAATTAAGAGAACACACTAATTTCTCAAGAGAGAAATTGTTAATTGTTTATTGCTTCATTATTGATTGATTACAATTGTTTTGTGATGAACCCTATTTATACTTGTCTTGTAGGGCTTCACATTATATAATAGAAAAATCTAGAAAAGTTCAAATGACTAGAAGGACCTAGAAAAGTTAAGATATTCATAGTATCTAATTTCATCTTATTTTAGTATATATCTAGAAACTTCCTTAATATTTTTGAGTATGATCTCATCTAGAAACTTTCATATAATTCTCCATCATTATACGTGAGTGCACATCATGATGATAAGCTTGTGCTATAAGCTGTTTATCCAAACAGGCCCCGGGTGGGAAAATGATAAGCTTGTGCTATAAGCTTGTAATAACAGAAGAGAGATATTCTATATACTCTTCTAGTACTGTATTCTTATTTCCAGTTTTGTATGTTTACCCTAATCTGCTTGAAAATTTTCATGTTAATTAATTATTGATTTGCTCTTTTGTTATACTTATCCTACTTTGGATTTATCTTTTGGTCTACATTTAGATGTATTTACTATGGATATATGATTTTTGGGTAGAGGGGGGGTGGGGGAGTACACACATTCTTTTGGTGCCACTTATCTGATTTTTCATGTACTTACTTTTCTTCTTCAATAACGATAACTTATCGAGAGAGTGGTTACCGGATGACAGTTATATAACTGATCCACAAAATGCTAAGAATGAATACTCTGCAGATAAAATTAGTTACAATGATGAATCTGACGGTTTACATTCAGATCGACATATTGCTCCAGATATTGTTTATCAAACTGCCAAAGAGGGTAAAAATTGTTCTAACGGTCTCAACATAAGTTGGAGTGTTCCTATTGAGAAGAATATTGATTATTTTCTTAGGCTTCACTTTTGTTACATTTTTAGTCAACAAACTGGTCTTAATGATAGCGTAGGCGTGTCATTTGTGTTGAATGATCCTTATTATTCTGATTTTGTGCTTCCTTACGATGGCTCTGGGAAATTGAAGGTTACAATGTACTCTAATATGACAGATTTTAAACCGATTACGTATTTAAATGGGCTAGTATGAAGCTTTTTAAACCGATTGCGTATTTTAAACTGTGGGAAATTGAAATTTTTTACTTTTCAAATATTATAATGAATAATTGTTTAACATTTTGTTTTCTTTTAACCATCTTAATTTGCTGGAAAATCTACTTCAACAAGAAATCTGATATTTAGTGATGCCAAAAATCAGTAGATAAAATTCGAAAAAACCATATGTGTATAGGACATCAACCTATCTCGGTGGACATTTTGTTTCGTAGACTTTGATTTGATACACCTACAGAAATCCTCCGTCCCGATAGAGCTATACTCACGACCATTGAGACCTATTGAATTGCTTTCCCACGACAATATAAGAACCAAATAGCACCATAATGTACTCAAAAACAAACCAAGTCACAAAACTCTCAAAAGTTATGGTGAACACAAGATCAAACTTTCATCAGGTAACAATAATTCACAATTAGAAAGTGAAACCATGTTTTTTTCTGATATTCCATTGAAAGTCAGTAGCACAAGTCTATCTTTATTTTAAGGGTCATGTAAATAGGACTAGTGTTTCTGATTTTACTTCTTCGTGATCAGTGTTATGCATATGATCTATTATATTCCTTGTATCAAGATATGCATATCAGCATATGTAATTTGTATGTATAATTTGTCAAGGTAGGTGAAAAAGTAGTATGAATTTTCTATTGATTGCTTTGTAATCTAACTGGTGTGTAGGGACATTATTGCTTTGTAACAAGAAGAATAAAATCAATTCAATATCTGTTATCATTTCGAAAATCATTGTTCTTCTAATCAACCATACATGTAATTAAGTCAATATAAAATCTCATGTAGCAGAATATTCCTTCTTTGCAAACAACAGTTGAAAGCATATTTGAAAGTGTCATGCCATATATACTATATAGCCTGAAAATTAAATATTTATAAAATTGTGCTCAAGCAAAAGAGATGAACATATTTTTTTTGCTTACAATGTAAACAAGAAACTAGCTAGTAAACAAAAGAGATGAATCAAAGCACAATTTTATAACATTTAAATAAGTTCATATATGTTACGAGTCGGGGATAACCTACATTTACGCAATCACATAATATCTCATTTTTATTTTAGGAAAAAAAGACTTCAACACGAAGTCAAATAGTCTAGATCCACAATTGCCTGATTGCGTGAATGCGTGAATACATGGTAATCCGTTTCCTATATTAGGTCTGGTCAACCGTAAACGGTAAACTTCACCGTGATTATGTGATTGCAGGGAATCCATTTCTAATATTAGTCAGGTCAACCATAAACAACTTTAACAATATACACTAAACACCAGCACTACATCTTTTCAATGACTATAGATCCCTGGAAAAATACAATGTATAATAACAGCAATTAGTGGGGTATGTCTTTAAATTATTGAGTACTTTGGAATAAAAAGCTTTAAGAAAATGGGATTATACTTCAAGTGACAACCTAGCATTGTCTTTGTTAATAATGTCTGAGCCTAATCATTCAAAAAAGAAAGAAAAGATCATGGTTGGTTTCAATTCATGTATATCCTAAGTACATCAAATGTAGTAATTAATTTAATACACATTTTAGGACACACCTAACTTAAATATTATTTGGTAGAGAATCTTTTGTTCATGTAATAGGAGACAAGCACTAGTTTTCCAACTTCTTGTTTGGCTTGTAACTATGTGAATTGCAAGTGATGATGGATGGAAAATAAATATACTATAGGAGAAAAAGAAATGGCTTACCAACTTAATTCGGTTAGGGAAGTAAAACAACAACATTATGTGAAAGTAAATCCTATTTGCAATGATTTCTTACTCAAAACGTCCAATGGTGTTTAGGGGTTCAACCCTGACTCTTGTTGTGTATGAAAAAAAATCTCAATTGAGAGGAAAGAATTCATCTTACGCTAAGCAGCGGTGAAAACTTTGTGCTGATATTATACTAACCAAATAAAATAGAACCATCCACAATTGTTAATGGAGTTTTTTAAATAGGACCGACTCAAATAAAGGCGGTATAAACCCTTATTTTAGGCCTCCAAATAAATTCATTTTTCTTAAGGGCTTTTTGATTAAAAGAAATAGAATTATTTAATAGTAATTTAGTCCGATCTTGATATTCTAATAGTGTTATAAGTTTTCTTGATGAAAAGTTTATCACTATTTGCGGCTCTATTCGGTTTAAGAAATTAATCTCTACAGTTGTATGGATAGTCAGTTCACACCATAATGTGTAAATAAGTTCTGCCATGGGCATAAAACTGTTAGAAATTAGAATTTAATTGAATAAACTCTACATATAATATAGCTGTGTCCACCGTAAAATCCATGAAAGATAGTGACATGGAATGTGAGAAGCATGTGGACCAAAGAAACATCAATAGCATGTGACTTGTGAATAGTAATGGATCTATTATGCACACAAACTAAAATAGTGGTCTTAATGCATGACATATCAAACCCCACCATACTTGATAACAATTGACATAACATTCCAAACTCCACACAACACAAACATCATTCACAAAAGTTAGATAACACAAATTTAAATATATCACATTCACATTCACATTACATTTATTTTCTTTTTTTCTTAAGTCATGTTGAGATTCATCACTTGAAAAAACCAAGGTGTTTGTTTTAATCTCTCTTGTCTTAATTGTTCTTCAATACCAAAACTATTTCTAATCATGTCTCCATGTGTTTCTTCTCTTTTTTGATTTGTTCTGCATCCTCTTGTCTTGTTTATGTCACTTGATCCAGTTGAAGATGAAGATAAGCTGTTTCCTGAATCTGATGTTAGTGGTGTATTGGTTTTCTTGCTACGGTTATAACTAGACGGGCCTAATGTCAGCTCGATTTCAGTCTCGTCGATGATTTCTAGCGCCTCATCGTCGTCGTCATTTGATTCTGCAATGTGTTCCTCTGCTGGCCTTTCAAGATCAAATTTGATTTGAGCCTTTTCTTGTTCACCTTTATGATGATTACCATTTTGAGCTAAACTAATCGCATTTTTGAAGTACCATTCTTGTTCTTTTACTTCAACGCCTCGTCTAGCCTCCATATTTTGCATTAGTATCTTTTGTATTCGATACAATCGATGAAGTTCGTATACCTGTTAAAAAATTCTCAAGACACTCAATTGACATTTGATTTTAAAAAAAGGTTGGCATACACAATCTGAGTCGCAACATCAAATTTTTTTACGTCTTTATGAGTTTGTGACTATATGATTGAAGCTGCAGCATTCCTTACTATAAGTTATACTGTAGTAACGAATGATGCAACTTCAATATTAGTCACAGAGACATCAAAAACCTTGAACTACCGTTTCAGATAGAAAGAATAACGCGAAGGAATTGAAAGAGAAGTATACCTGTTGTTTGAAAGTTTCTTCATGCTTTAACATGGCCATCCTCATGTATTCTTTGTCACATGACCTAACAAGCTTCTCCATGAATGATCTATATATTTAGTTTCTTCTTTGTCCTAAGATTACCTTCAAGCACATTTAAGCTTAAATGAGGAAAATTCTAAGAGAATAGAAATGATTAATGAAAAGTTGTTTATATAGAAAATAGAATGATTCCATGAAAGCACATGGATATTAATGGACTAATTGATTCTTGAAGCATTGGTACAAAATGATGGCATCTACTTCCTTTAACTATTATTTGTCTCCTTTCAATACTTTGGACCACATTTGAATGAAACTCATCAAAAAATTAAAAAATATCTCCCGACAACTTTACCTGTTAATTTTTTCCTACCATAATAATAAGACCTTATCTTATGTGTATATGATGTCATTTTTCAAATTATTCTTTCAATTATTGAAATATTTGAAGACATGATCAAGGTAACATTTTTCTCTTCTTTTCATATAGTACTAACAATTAAAAAAGGATGCTTGAAGAAGCAACAACATCATTATAGTTTTAAAAAAGAAAGAGTGTTTTATGCAATGCTTTTGTTTAATTTTCTAGATTCTAGGCATTGACATTGAATCATGCCAACCATATATTCCTCATGCATCATGACTTATAACAAACTTTCACCTTTCAAAAAAAATTCTTCAAAGTTCTTTATTTGTTTCTTTAGCAACTACACCAATCTAATAAGCATTAAACTATCACACAAATAACATGTTAACACCATTATATTGAATTTTTTTTAATTAGACGTCCCGGACGGATTCAATCCGAAAAACTAACATGATCATTAACTTAATAAGATTTTCTTATAACAAAAACATGATATAAACTTATATATCAATATTCAACATATCATCTTCAATCTATATATGAAACATCAACAACAGAGACACAGACGGACACAGACACCAGACACGCCTTAAAACAATATGAACGTGCATAACATATTTTCAAAGCAAAGGATTGAAAGAAAATAATGAAATGAAATATAGCTTCTAACCTGTCAAGAATTAGTTATGTCACAGTTTTCTGCTCAACAAGAAGACAACAGAAACATAAAGAAGATCTCAGAAGAAAAGGCAAAAACTTAACTCCTCCTTATATTAGTATACTTTCAAGAAAACTAAAAGAGACAACTTTTTAAATTTGATGAAAACTCTGTTAACATGCTCTCACATTCCCCATCAAGCTCTGGCTATTATATAGTGTTGGAGATTAAACAGAACACAAGTGTTTGTATAGAATTTAAAGATTCTTTAACCCTTTAAAGACACAGAAAACGAAGTGCGTGGTATAGTATTGCATGAGGGGTTAGAAGAAGCATGCCAAACAAATCTCAGTGAATTGACCAATGTGATTCCAGTTTTGTGGAAGAGATGCCTGAGGCAGGTCTAGCAATGTTTAGATAGATATATTAAATTAGTTGTAACAGTGAAGATAGGGAAATAAATTAATACACGCATTATTAGCACTACTACTACTATATACTATAGTATAAAATTTAGTATTATTATTATTATTTTTTGTTTTGAGGATCACAAGGCTTTGTTTTCTCAAGACAAATCATCAACATAACAGCATAGCTGCTGAGGTGAATCACATGCACCTCAAATTTATATATCAATAAATATTAGTAAAAAATATTTAATGGACATTAGACAACCCACTTTTTCATATAATATTTTTAAATTATCATGATATAGATTTATAAAAAATTTGTTATTGTTAATTATGACTAATCTCAATTGAATTAATAATTTTTTTTTGTATTAATTCTCTGATGCTTAGGAGAATAGGTTAGTAGTTCAGAGTTCAACGGTAAAATAAATAAAATCTGACCAATAAATTGTTCTATCCAAAAATCAAATATGAGTTCTTTTAAAATTCGTCATTTGATGGCATTCATTAATCAATTTAGCATAATGTGTTAATTTTATTATACTACTGAATTATTGAAGCTTATGTATATATGTGAACTGTGAAGGAGCTGAAATCGCCGACAGATAGATCCTGAACGTACAATAAAAATGGGTATCTTGTAATTGTCCAATCTAGTATAACTGGCCAGAGCATTTTAATTCAAATCTAACATTAGGATATTAGTTTTTATTTAATAATAAATAAAAAAAGGGGGAGGAGGCAAAAATTCATGGGGCTTATCTCATAATGAATTATTTTGTTTGATTCTCTTGACATTTTGTGGAGTAAATAGTGAATCATCAATTATGGATATTTCGTACTATACTGTGCAAAAATGAGTACAATATGCTATTTGATGGGGTTTTCATTTCAGCATTAATCTAAGAAGACTTAGCTCAATCATTATATATCTTAACTGGCCACGTGGGTGGTAGCTCCTCCATTTCTACATCATCTTTTTTTGTTTAATAGTAGTGTGTGTCTTTTTTAATTAGCAAATGATAATATCATTGAAATTCATACACTCAAATTTTAAAAAAAGTATGTAAAAGTGAATCACTACAAATTTTAAATAGTCTAATGTTTAGAATTTCACCATATAAATGAATAAGTAAATGAATTGAAATTATTATTTTTATTAATTGAATTAAAATTTCGAGAATGAATTCTTGTTTCTAATATATATTAAATTAAATTTTTGTAAGGTTTTTTTTTGACGAATAAATTAAATTTTTATACAGTTATATTATGAGATTATAAATTATACATTAGGGTTAATAGGTTTATGCACCCTGCAAAGTACACAAATTTTGCAATATGCGCCTGTAATTTTTTTTTTGAGAATTCCCCTCTGTAATGTTTGATTTTGTGTAATACCCCCTGGACTTCGTCAACTATAATATTTTGTGGCGGTTTAAAAACCCCGCTAAAATTATATTTTGCGGCGGTTTTTATTCACGGAGGTTTGAAATCCCTGCTAAAATTATATTTTATGGTGGTTATATTATGGTTGATTGAGTCCAGGGGGTATTGCAAAAAATCAAACATTACAAGAGGGAATTCTCAAAAAAAAAAAAATTACAGGAGGATATTGCAAAATTTGTGTATTTTACAGGGATATTAACATATTTACCCTATACATTATTTATAGATAACTACTATTTTGACACAAAAACTAAACACAAGGTTCAAAACACATTTTTTGGTGGGAGGACAAGTGACAACCAACAATTTGATTTCCGCAACTACATTTAAAAAGATATAGAATCATTTGATACTAAAATTTGTTCTGAACCGGATTAGTCAGTCTAATGGACCAGATATGACTGTGAAAACAAAACAAATTAAAATAGTAGTTCATTTCAAAACAAAAATGGTAGTTCTTACTTTAATTAAAGCGGCATATTCTTGATCTAGTCGTTGTAGTTCGATGTGATCAATACTTCCTTGTATTAAAAGTCATTTAATTAATGAAATCCAATAAGTTTGTATTTGACAAAAAAATGTTAACATTAATATCTAAAACTTGTAATATTTTTATGGATCTAATCATCTATATATAATACTTAGTTGTAGATTAGATCCATCATATATGCATGTATGCTTTGCCCTTATCAAGATGACCACACCACATGCTTGTGAGACTGCTCTAACAGTTTAGGAATGTTACATTATTATAGTAGAATAATAGAAGGAAAATAAATAATAAAAAATAAAGAGGTGGAGAGGGAGAGAAATGGATGTGGATTGGGAGCACGCTTTGTAGGGGTTAGAAGGTGCATTCTTATGGGACTGTGGGTCCTTTCAGTTTTGCACAAAAAGGCTGACCTAAATACGGCCATTGTGTTTTTGTTTGGTCCCATTTCTATTAGATATATTCAAAACAGCAACGAACTCTTGGGGTAACAATATTACTATAAAGTAAGGAATCGTTATGATACTTGTATTAACTTTTTCTCCAAACTCTTGCATTTTTATTTGACTCAATCGAGGTTAACTAATCTGTTTTCTTCATGTGATTATATTAAAGAATAAATCCTCTTTATTAGTTGTGGATTTTTTAACCCCTTTAAAAATTTGGGTTTTCTAAAGTGAACAAGTTATAATGTTGAGATACAATAAGTGGTGGGGGTTAAAGTTTTACATTGGTTGATTTGGTTCAAAGAATTGAGATTGATTACATATAAGTGAGAAGATCACATTGGTAAGTATATTTTTTGAACAAACACATTGGTAAATATTTGATGTTAAAATGATATGTATATATGCTCTTTAACTCAATGTGTCAATTAAATCTAAGTTGTTACCAACTATACAAGTTCTGTTGCAAATTTACGATGTTAAGGGTCATTTGTTTCAAGTGATAAAAAAATAACCCTCTCGACTAATTTTTCTAGGAATAATGTGATAACTTTTAAAAAGAACTTTTGACACATAATTAATTAAGAAATTTAATGGTTAAAAGATTTTTTAATCCCTTTTTCTACCTCATGTGAAAAGTTCACATGTAAATTCGTATGAAATTGTTGGGATTCATTTAAAGAATAGATCTCTTTCAACAATATTTTTATCACATGTGCCAAATGTTGTTGAACAGTATACTTACACCTAGAGCTGTCAAAATAGGTCGGCCTATATAAGTCCGGCCAAGCCGTAAAAATATAGAGCTTGGACCGTAAAATCTCTACCCGAATTGTCATCCGGGCTTTTAGCCCAACCGATATATACCCGATTACCTGTTAAAATATGGGCTTATCAGCAAGGTTCGTGGGCCTCCTGTTAACCCGCATATATATTGTTTTTGTTTTTTTAGGCACAACTCAAGTCACTCTCTCAAGTCCAAGTTTCACTTATGTTGTTTTGTGTCATTTTTGGATTATAAATTATAATTGTGTTGTTTGGTTATATATGAACTTAGTTTGTTTTAGAGAATTATTTGAATTTAGTTTATGTTATTTTGGTTGATTCAAATTTTGTTTTGGATAATTTAAACTTATTTATATTATATTTAGTATGTTTAATATTTTTCTCTATAAAATATTTTTTTGTTAGTGCAAAAAAAAAAACAATCGGACTAGGTCGGACTTACCTGAAAATCCTTACGAGATCATGTTTGGACACTAATTTTTTTACTCTTATTTCTTCCATCTTTTTTAGCCCGGCCTGATAGATCCCACCGCCCGTACGGGCTGCCCTCTTGATAGGTCTTACCTACTTATGGTCTAATATATTCCTCTATTTTTTCTTGGGAAAATATATGTATAGGAGGTCATCTTGTCCTAAGTCCACATGCCTTATTACTCAAGGCCCATTATTATTTTTGGTAAAAAAGGCCCATTATTTTTATTTGGGTCTATAGTGATATTGAGCTAGTTAAAAATGGTCCAGCATTAAGACCTTGAAATTAATCCTTTACACCCCCTTTTAAGATTAAGTGTGATATTCGACCCAAAACAAAAAGTTCAAATGCGGTTCCATGAGTTTAACTCATTTGATTGGACATCGCATTATATATGTAGGGGATGGGGGGTTCAAACTCCAGTTATCCCACTTCTCCATTTTAAAAGTGAATTTTTTAGCCACTAAACTACTTTATCAAAAAAAGTTCAAATGTGATAAATGATAATAGAGATTATAATAGTGAATAATGCATCAATCGCATGAATTTTAAACCATTTTTTTAACTAATAAAATAGAGGTAATTATCTCTATTTTATCATAAACACTATTATTTTTAATTCCTTAAACTGTACAGAACACTCTTTCTAGTTAAATAATTAAAAAAGACAGTTACAATTTTGTTTATTATTTTAATTAAGAAGTACTTAGGATTTGAGAAATAATATATTCTTTTATAAACTAAATAATAAAACCCCTTTTATACCAAAAATAAAAATAAAAATAATAAAAGCCCTTTTAATTAAATCTTGAAGGCAGTTCTAATGTTCCTTTCATTGGAGGGCAAGAAAATAATAATTTACTAGAATAGATGATAATGCTTAATTATTGAGTGGAAAAAATGATTTTGTCAACATCAATACGACAAGTAAAAGAGTCTAGTTATTTAACATTATTGCTATAAAAGTGGTATGCATTTCATATTTTTCTTTTGTTGTCACTAATATAAAATTGATAAAAATAAAATTATGAGAAAAACTAGCTAGTCAAATAATTTTCGATTGGCATACAACCAATCAAACTATATAAAATAAGCAAACCAATATTCAAATAATTGTTTTTGGTCATGAACCAACATTGAAATTATATATATCCTCATCACTAAAATAAATTGCTGTCAACAAATTATTTTCTCATAATAGGCCAAAGCCCTAATAATTAGAATGTCTATGAGTAATAGTCTTTTACCTCTTTTGCAAATGGATATAGATAAGGATCGAATAAGAGACTAGAGACTTGTCCTACTTTAATTATAAAATATATTGAAATTATTAATTTATATATCTATGATTAGAGTTTGATCTTCAGTTTCAATTGAAGTTCCATCTTCCGATCCCTCAATTTTGCGTGTGAATATACAAAAAAATAGAGATTAGAGCCTTTAATTTATATAATTTCACGTTTAAATCAAAACCACGATTCATTATTTTTATTTTTTATGTTGACATTGTCCCACACTCGATTAAAATTTTTTTAATAAAAAGAATATTTCTGATGACCAAAAAAATGAATTTATTCTACAAAATATATTTTTTGAAATTACTTGGTTACTAGTATATTATATTGTTGTTTACGCCGATTTTTGGTAACTTAAACACAATTATCCGTTGTTAGTTTAAGATATGGATAAAAGTCCAATTTTATTGCAGGATCCAATAAGAATTCTTGTTCTTTTTTTAAGGTTTCGTTCAAGGCTCGGGATTTACGATGTATTTAATGCGTCTTTAAAAACAAAATTATTGTTCTTTTTAATATTAAAATTGCATCCAACACTTTTTAATGACAAGAAAGATAAACATACTCAAATGAGTACGTATTGAAAGAGAAAGAAAAATAAAGATGAAAAGTGTTGCAAAATTGCAAAAGAAAAAGGAAAGTAAAACAAGAAGAAAACCATATTAAATTGCTTTGGAATGTAAATTGGTTGATTGTAATCCATCTTCATCCACTCTTTGAACCGTTTACGACTTTGGCGTGGATATTGTAGAGTTTTCAAAAATTATGATTCAACCCTATATACATACACTACAAGAAAAAAAAGAAAACAACGGCGGTCGAATACCGGCGGTTATGGCATAACCGCCGCTTTACATATTTACCGGCGGTTTTATAACTGCAGCAGAAAACAGTGCATTAGCGGCGGTTCAAACTGCTGCTAAATGCATCGTCGCACTTGGAAATGTTTGCTGGTGGTTAGGAATCGCCACTAATTGCATGCGTTTTCTAAAAAAAATTATTTTGTTGATTATCGCGGTTTCAAACTGTTGTTGTTTGCGTTTCTTTTTTATTTTTTGGTGTTTGTGATAATTCAAAAAATTGTGGGAAATCAACAAAAACAATAAAGGGAAAAAAGCAAAAAGAAAAAAGTGGAAACCGAAAATAGTGGCGGTTCGAATCGCCGTAAAATGTGCATGTAAAAATTGCAACCCAAAGACAATTAGCGGCGATTTCAAACCATCACAAACACGCAACTGTTACTAATATATTATTTTATTAGATTTCACTTTTTTTGAATTAACCCTATTGTTTGTTAATATGGTAAGAGATTTAAGTAGTTTAGAATTCGACCGTAGAGTAAACAATTGCTCTCTCTTTTAAAAAAAAAATGAGTGTGTTTTAACTCAAAAATTGTTTCACTTTTTTTGAATTAACCCTATTATTTTATTAGATTTCACTTTTTTTGAATTAACCCTATTGTTTGTTAATATGGTAAGAGATTTAAGTAGTGTAGAATTCGACCGTAGAGTAAACAATTGCTCTCTCTTTTAAAAAAAAAATGAGTGTGTTTTAACTCAAAAATTGTTTCATGATGAGTGTTGTTTTTCAATTTTCAATACAACATTTTCAATTATACTCTCTAATTATTATTTTATACATTATTTCCAAGAAAATAAGTGAAAAAATAGAGTAAATTTAGTAAAAGGGTTATTATATCCATAGCAAAATATAAGTCACTTTGAGAAGAAAAAAATTGTACCAAAATATAAATCATTTTACACTACGAATGAAGTAGTTAATGATGTTTTTCTTATTATATCCTTAACAATTTATTACTCTATCTTATTTTACTTCTTCAATTTACATTTTTCATATCAATAATAAAGGACAATTTTGTAAACTAACTTATAATTTGTCATTTCCACAAAACATTAATTACATTTTTTTAATTTGTGTATTATGGTTTAAACGACTTACTCCCCTCGTCCCTTAATATAAGACCCTTTTTGACTAAATTTTACTATTCATCTATCATGTTTTGACCGTATTTTTTTAATAATATACAGATGTAAATATTAGCATATAAGATCTTGTTTGATTTGTTTTGATGAGTATTTTCAAGATATCAAATTTTTATAATTTTTACTGCTAGATAATTAAAGATATTAGCGATTAAAGTTGTGCATTGGCGAACGTGCATTGGTAAAAAATGGTCTTATAATTAAAGACGGAGGGAGTATATTTTAATACGGAGAAAATATTATTTATGACATAATGATTGTATTCTTTAATATTTGTGCAAAAGACACTCATTTTAAAATAGAAGGAATAACTTTTTTTTTCTCCTATTATTTCGATCAGTAATTATTATTTCCAAATAATATGAAACAATCTTTATCTAATATATTTTTTTCATCAATCTTTATCTATCTCTAAAAATAAAAGCCTAACAACTTGTTTCAGAAAAATGGAATCAAACGTGGGGGAATAGTCATTGAAGCTGTGAAAGAGACCACATACAAAAAGTGAGAAGAGCTGGAAAAGTCAAATATGAAGTTAAGAATAAGATTACGTACCAATTATTAAAAGTAGTTGCACATGTTGGTACATATTAATTTGAATTGACATTTCCTTATCGAATCGAATCATGTTATCACTAATCATTGATTAATTAACGATATATGCAATTTAAACTGGATTAAATGAAGTTAAGAATAAGATTTTACGTACCAATTATTAAAAGTAATTCTTCACATTCAGTGAATCATTTCTAAAGTAGAGCTTGAAAATAGCAGCATTCGTTCTTGGTGAGCAAATGAGGGCTAAGCCCCCTCCAAAGAAAAACTATCTAAAAACATTAAAAATTAATGTTGGAGGAAAATCAAAGATGGATTCACAAAAGATAATACTGATCAAAATAACATATAATAGAATATTATAAGACAAATTCTTACAATACAGAACAATTTTTGTCACGTACAATATTTTGGTAGTTTAGATGATTTATATTTGAAATAAAAAATTATCATATAATTTAGTTAAAGAGACAATAATTTTAAAATAAAAATGACAATATAATCATTTACCCTTAAATCTGTGCACTTTAAAATGAATTTTAAAATCAAACACAGTATAAATATAATTGTTGTTTCAAACTATATTTTGTTAGTCTTTTTAAACAACATGCCACCAAACAAGTCTTCTTTTTAAATATTGATACATGAATCACATATTCACATCCATAAGAGTTCACAAGCTAAGTGAGTTTTGGAATAACCATCAATAATTAAGCCCGCAATATTCTTATAATCACTAAACAATTAAATTTGACATAAACTATCCTCTTGAACAAGACTCTCTCTACAAACATCTTGGATGAAGCCAACCAAGAGTATTCAAGATCTCACAAAAATAATTATTATTTTTAATTAATTTCTTGATACTTTTCTTTTCATGGGTTTGGATTTAGTAGTGTCATTGCCATGTGCAACTTTTAGAGCAACATTTTACATTGCTAGCTAACAGTGAGTCATAAGCTTAATAATGTTTGTGTCAAAACGACTTAAAACAAAATAAATAAATAAAAATCATGCTCAAGTTGTTAGTTAAATAAAGATTTAAAATCACCGACAATTTATCATAACCTACATGAGTAGTATTATGTAATGTAATGGCACATTTTAGCTTTTCATCGGAAAACATGTTTAAAATAAGTTTAAAGGTAATGGCATAACTATACTTAGCCAATACAAATTAAATCCAATTTAAATCTTTTTTTGCCTTGGATAAAAACATGTTTAAAATAAATCCTGGGCTGATATTATTAACCATGCTGACCTTAGTATGGAAGTTATGCATGAACGTATATGCTCATAATTTCCCTCTAGACTTGGATGCGGTCGAAATTCCATCTATAAATGGATAATATTTTGGTTTTAAAAGTGGATATGAGTTTTTGAAAGTAAAAAAGTAATAGAGTAACCACTTAACAAACGTCCCTCTCGAACGTAACTGAATGCTTAACATAAGCAAGACCCACGCACTAAGCATAATCAACTTCACCTTTGTAATAATCTCAGTATGACAATACAAAATATGTTACGATAGAAACTTGTTGATAATCTCAATCAACAAAAGGATAAAAGAAAGTATCAAAAGAATAATGCTATGAATTTTCCATAAGCCTAATTAAGAGAGAAGCCACAAAAAAAAAAACTAAGAACTTAAACACAAAATGAAATAATTTAAGAGATCAGAGATGAAATGATAAAATCATTAAAAACTACTATATATAAAATGAAGTGACTGTAGTTCGAACTATGGTGATGAACGTCTAACTTAATAATTTTGACATTTTCTACAAGTTAAAACTTATGGACACTCCTAAAGCATCTCAACTATGTTGACACTCTTAAAAATACCTAAAATTTTATTCTCTTAATACAAAATAGAATAGAAAGATCAAAATTATAATTTAAGCAAAAGGTATATGATCAAAATTGGTTGATAATTGACATTTATGCAACATTATTAATCCATCCGATTAATAATGGAAGCAACCTCACACAGCGATTACAAAGTAATACAAGTTCAGCTGCACTCCTCTAGATTTTTAATTTTTTTGATAGTATATTTTATAATACTTCCTCCATCCGTCCTTAATTGTAAGATTAGTTCGACAAAACACCGGTATTAAGAAATTTTATTTTTCTGTCAAAACAAAAAAGAAAGTTAATTTTAGTACTAAATTGTTTGATAATTGACATTACTTTTACAATTTTATCCTTTAAAAAAGTGAAATAATCAATATTTTTTAAAGTATTTATTAAATTGTAGAAAAAGAGACAATTTAATTAGGGATATTGTGGTAAAGAAATATTTAATATTCTTATAAATTTGAAAATGGTCTTATAAAAAAAGACAAAGAAAATTCAAAATGGTCTTATAATTTTTTTTTTTTGATAGTTACACTCTACTACTCTCTCCGTCCCAAAATAAGTGTCATATTTGTCAAGATTGTTTGTCCTAAAATAAGTGTCTTATACTATTTATAACATTAGTTTTTTCTATTTTATCCTTTAAAACAATCATTAAGAGAAAGAAAAAGCACATTTAAATATCTACTTTTTAGTATTCTAATGTTATATAGAAAGCACATTTAAATATCTACATTTAAATATACTATCAATAAAAAAGAGAGGTATTTAGTAAAAGTCATATTCTCTCTCTTTTATTTACGCATTTTTTTTAAAGTATATGATTTGGTCAACTGTAACATTTAAAATAAGACGAAGCGAGTAGTTAACATCTATCCAATTCATATGCAACAATTAAATTATTATTAATTTTGGTACGACAATGAAATTATTGGGATGCTCTTTTTCTACATGAAGCCAAGGATTATTGTCTTGTCTCTCATCACATGTATGTGGATTCATCTCATTGCTTAGTATTCAAATACTATATTTAAAAATTATAAAATAATATGGTGCCCAGCTGTATAGAATCGACCATCGTCTCATCAAAAAGTCAAACTATCTAGTTTACTTTTCAAATAAAATCCATATCATAATAAAGACTCAAATTTCATTACTCTTCCTCAATTTAGGAAAATGATTTATGTATAACCCACATGGGTGTATAGGATACACCTTCAAATATAGAGTGATATAATAGATATTACAAATTGGTAATGTAATAAAAGATAGAGATAAAGATAAAATTGAGGTGTTAAGTAGATGTATCTATAAGATTATAGTGAATACATAAATTATTACTCCTTAATTTATACACATGTAGTGGTTTCTCTCATGCTTTTAACGATGTTAGAGGTGTTCAATTCGTTCAAGTGAGTAGAGTTCAATTGATAAAAATATCGTATTTTATATATAAAAATTAGAGTTTAAACTTTTAGACACTCTATTCATTAATTTAAATAGTAAATTTTAACTATTAAACTATTTAAGAAGAAACAATGATATCCAAAATAGATAATGTTTTGAATACACTTTTGCACCAAAGGGTTCCTCTCGTTGGTATGGTGAACCGGGGTCATAAGAGCATTTTCAGTTTACAAGACTTATAGATCATATTTTAGGTGCACATTTTGCATCAAATAATCTCACTCTTGTAGAGTGAACAAAGACAATAAAAATATTTTTGACCAAATAAAATTTATAAATCAAATGCACATTTTGAACCGATCCCTCTTGTATGTAGGGTAGGCTAATCTATATTAAAATTTTAAATAGATAACAAAAATTAAAAAATACATAAAATTGAATATTTTTAAATAGTTTTGGATTTTTTTAGATAACTGTTTTAATCTCATTGATGATTTAGTTGACTAGTCTATTTAAATATAAATATAATTACTTATTTAAATATGTTCACATGAAATAAGCTTTTAAATAGGCTAATAAGTCAGACCAAACTTTTCAATGGTCAGATCTCATGCCTAAAAATCAAGTCCATGACATTAATTTTTTGACAGGTCAGATTCTGGACAAAGTCTAATTCGACCTAACTTATTCCTACCTCTACTCGAAATAATGGCTCAAGAGCACATTGCAATCTAATATTTGATATTACAGAAAAATTGTAGTAAAGTAGAATTGATGCATTTTCAAAAGATCTTAGTTATAGTGTTTTTTTCCCCTGCAAATCTGCAATTCCTTCCTCAAAACTAAATAATCCTCCCAAAGCACTGTAATTCACTAATTCTTATTAAAACAAAAGTTTTAATATAATACTAAGAAAGTACACAATTATTAGTACTAACTAGCTTCAATAGGAACCCAAAATGAACACACTAGTCCAACTTTTTCAACGTGCTTAATCTTAAGCAGCCTCTCCTACTTTTTACTGATTCAAGTAATTCTCCTTCTCAAGTTGTTCACTCAAACCCTTAATTTGAATGAAACTATAAGGCGGCTATAGACACAAACCACACCTCAAAAATATTGTCCCTTTCGAAACCAACCATTTTTACTACCATTATTATTCAAAGAATATAACTTTTTTGCTGTTAAAGACATATTAAAAAATTAAAGTTTTGAATACAACTGGCTCATGAGTCGTGACCACAACAAACAACTTCATAATATACTCTCTTATATATAAATACACCCCCCCCTCGTTACATTTTTCAAATTAACCATATTTGAAACCAATATCTCTTCATTTTCTTATACCCTTTTGAAAAATGAATCGTTTTAATGCTATTATTCTTGTATGGTCACTCACATTAATGATATGTTTTATTCCATATACTACTTTTGCTCAACTTAGTCCAAATCATTATGCTAACATTTGTCCAAATGTTCAAAGCATTGTTAGATCAGCTGTTCAAAAGAAATTTCAACAAACATTTGTTACTGTTCCGGCAACTCTTCGTCTCTTCTTTCATGATTGTTTTGTTCAGGTAATTAATTAACTCATTAATTAATTGAATCACTTTGATTAGTATATTAACTATAGTGTATTGAAATTTGTTTGTTGTTGTTATAGGGTTGTGATGGTTCAGTTTTGGTGGCATCAAGTGGTGGTAATACAGCAGAGAAAGATCATTCTGATAATCTTTCATTGGCTGGTGATGGATTTGACACTGTGATCAAAGCTAAAGCAGCATTAGATGCTGTTCCACAGTGTAGAAACAAAGTTTCTTGTGCTGATATTCTTGCCTTAGCAACAAGAGATGTTATTAACTTGGTATGTTCTTTAATCTCATTATTTCTCTTTCAATTTGAAGTGTGATACACTAACTAGTATTGAGAACCCGTCAACGCATTAGGAGGAATCGATCGAAAGAATATAAGTTTGTTACGATTTATAATTTATTGTGTTTAGACATTTACGTATGAAAAATTAGTTTTTTATTTTGACTGTTTTACAACTGTCTCATTTGATATATGAATTTTATTTTTTAAGATTACAAAAAGTTAAACTCTATTACCTTTAGAAGAAAAAAAATTAGAGCTTTACTTCGAGTTTGCAACTTAAATAGCAACTTTACGAAGTCAATTTTTTTTTTAGTTTACATTTAAACTGAGGGTCGAACCCAAAACCTCTAGCATACTATCGAAACTCTTCACTACTAGACTAAACCTAGTGGCTTATTACAATGTTCACTTTGATGTTGATTTTTTGTTACCAAATGCAATGTTTCTATAAACTTAATTAAGTTAGTTTGGAGTTGGGAGTTTATAATAATGAATCAGTAACTGAAATTGTGTGTACATAATAAACTACAGGCTGGTGGACCATCATATACAGTAGAATTGGGAAGATTTGATGGATTGGTTTCAAGATCTTCAGATGTAAATGGAAGGTTGCCTCAACCAGGCTTCAATTTGAACCAACTGAATTCTTTATTTGCTAGCAATGGACTCACACAAACAGACATGATTGCCCTCTCAGGTAATTCATGGGCCACCATTTTCAATAGGTCCCATTAACATATATAAGTTCTTATAAAATTGTTCTTCTTTTCCGTATTATTCAGAATCTCTTTGAATATTATCATCAGAAGATACATTTCAGTAGTGTATTTGAATAGGTCGCATTAACATATATGCAAGTTCTTATAAATTTGTTCTTTTCATTCGTGTAGCTCAGAAACTTTTTCAATTTTATTAGAAAATATTTTTAAATAGCATATTTTTTTATTGAAAGATATCTTTCAATATATTTTATCTGCTTGAGCAACACAGGTGAGAAGAACAATTTTCAAATTCTTGTTAAATACTCTTTTCTTAGTGTTTTCAAAAGCCCATTCTAAAACATTTTTTAGAAACATTTTTAATCTTTTTTTTTTTAATTATGCTACATTTAACTTTTTAGATAGTTTCTAGAATGTTGTTTGACCCCAATTCTCTTTAAACCAGTAGAGAAGTGAATATAAAGATGGACCAAACACACCCTTACATTTGTCAAAATTCAAGAAAATTTTTATATATATCTTGACAAAAAATAATGTTATTTTTTTTGTTCATGAGAAAATGATAGTTCTTTTTACACATAGAAAGAGTTCTTAAATTGAAACATGAGAAGATTATGCATACTTAATTAATACTTCGTCATTATACAAATTTATCAACAAAAAAAAAGGATCACTTAAAAATATTTTGCTTATCAGAACTTTTTTTTTGGTGAACGGTTATCAGAACTTGTTTATTGTATATTTGTAAGGAAATTGTTTTTAAATATTTTGACATATAGACTAATGCATCATATAAATAATTATCATTGAGAAGTGGTCACTTAATTGAATATCAATTACTACAAAATATTGAGTTTACTTTTTGCATAGTTTTTATTTAATTTTGCGTTTGAGTTCAATATTTTAGAGTTCAACTGTATTAGTTTCATTATTTACATCCAATGTCAAATTAATTAAATGTTGTCACAATCTTGTTTGGTCTTATATCTCTTTCTAGTACTATTTAAAATCGTTGAATTTAAGTATAATTTTTTACAACAATAATACACTATAATCACTAACAAATTATTTTTTTTAAAATAGTTGTTTCAACTTTCAAGAAAACTCATCAAATAGTATACTATATACATAGTGAATCGAAACTAATTTTATACGTATCGTTGAATTTTTTACAAAATTATAAATATTATTGCTGAATTTCAATTAAAAATTATTCAAGACACCATCTTTCTAATAATTAATGTATTAAATTAATTATAATAAAAACAAAATAATTTGTCAATTTTAAATTGGAATCTTATAAAATAAATCGATGTCTATACTTTTTTTAGATAACATAATTTATGGCTATTATTAGTTTGGTGTACAAAAATATTTTGAAAGAGCATCTAATCCAAATCACTAAAAATAATTAAAAAATAAGAATCTAATCTTGAAGCCAATGCCAACAAGTAAACAAAACAAACAACATTATAAATGTGTGTCTTAATCAAACAGAATACTTTGTAGCATTATTACTCATTTTGTTCCCTCAATGAACATGTTTATTGTCTTTTTATTTTACAGGTGCACACACTCTTGGATTTTCTCACTGTGATAGGTTCTCCAATAGAATATTCAACTTCAACAAGCAAAGTGCAGTGGACCCAACGTTGAACAAACAATATGCAGCACAATTACAACAAATGTGTCCTAGAAATGTTGATCCAAGAATAGCCATCAATATGGACCCAACAACTCCTAGACAATTTGACAATGTTTATTACCAAAATCTTCAACAAGGAAAAGGTTTATTTACTTCTGATCAAATTCTCTTCACCGATACACGATCTAGGGCAACGGTAAATTCTTTCGCTTCTAGTGGTGGCGTTTTTAACTCCAACTTCATCGCAGCCATGACCAAATTGGGTCGTGTTGGAGTTAAAAATGCAAGAAATGGAAAGATTCGTACCGATTGTTCTGTGCTTTAATTGAATGTGGAGTCGCAAATAGTTATGTTGTATGAAAAAATACACGTGGGGAAATTCGCAACGGGTGACTTGATTATTATTTGTTAATTGTTGGTAATAAATTAAGAGTGGTTTGGATGTTCCTAAAAGGAATATAAGGGGAGAGAAAAAGTTGAGTTTTTCTTTGATGTAATGTTTCAAATAATTCAGTGTCCCCAAAATTTATGAACTTTGAATTGTTTATTGAAAATGAATAATATATTGCCAAAATGCATCTGATTTTTATTTATTTTATTTTGTATATAAATTTATTTTACAAATAGTGTATGAATTTTAAAAAACAACTTTCTCTATAAAATAAACTTTCAAATAGCTTAATAGGCCAAATTTGTAAGGAATAAGTCAAGATTTAAAAGGGTCATTACACTGAAAAATATACATTATAGATTTAGACTATGACTCATGATCATATCCACCCCAATATTGAACTCTCTTACATAGGAAAGTTAACCAAAAAAATAAACTGACTTTTTATTTCCACACATTCCATTTAATAGAATGTATGTAAATATATTTTCCTTCACTTTTAGTATATGTTTATACAATAAGATTGAAAGTAATTGATTTATCCACTTTAATTTTAATTTTTTATTTTACTTCATTTGCTTACTTCATTTGTTGACTTGTGATAATCAGCTTAACCACATAAATACAACGGCATCACAACCAAGCAGCGCACTTGTATTTAATAAGTAAAATATTAGTAGTATGATTTCAATCAACTTCAATATCTTGTCTTAATACATTCAAACTTATCTACCTAGATGAGAACGGTTCCATAAACAATATGGAAATTGTTTGCACTCGGTGTACTAATTAAGCTTAAGTATATTAATATAAAGATATTTTTTGAAACTTGTATATTTAATATATTGAAAATGTAAAAAGTTATCTTTCTAGCATTAATTTTGTCGTTTTATTTTGTTTTTGAGTATGCTTAACTAAGTGCACTGTTTAACATGACCATTTTTTTTAAACGACAAATGTTTATCTTATATAGTATTTAGTAAAAAAAAACGTACAAGAGATACTCAATTTACACCGGACTAGTAGAATAAGTACAAGTAGTACTCTACTAAAGAAAAAATTGACAAAAACTCCAAAAGACAAGTTCTTTAGAGAACCAAACTACTACAACGTCCTAAAAATGAATCTATCAATCTGTCTATATAAGTTTTTTGAGTTACTATTTATAAAAATACGAAGTTTATACTATTGTTTAGAAGTAAGCAATCTTCGTCGTATAACTTATGAGGCACATAAAATAAGTTTTTCTCTTCCAATCAATTTTTTTTTATATGCAAAAGTCAGATATCAATATCATATTCACTTAGTTGAGGAGTCCAACTTACCATTTAGACTAATCTATTGGTGGGAAAAAAATTGTGGGGCAGGAGAATTTAACTTGAGGGACCTATCAAAACAAAAGAAATTGTCTAAAGTCAGAAAACTATTGATAAAAAGAACCAACTCTTTTAACCAAAAAATTAAAGTAATGACTTAATTCTTTTTTAAAAGATAAAAAGGAAAATATTGGCGTTGAGTAAGAAAAAGCTGTGTTGATTACTAGTGTTAAGTATTCATTACCAGTCTATCAGTAAAGAAATCAATGCTGTGCCTCAAGGTGCAAGGGCATCTTCTAATGGCTAAGATTAACCACTTGGTCAAGACTCAAGAGTGAATTCACAATAATCTCATAGTGTATATGCAAATGAATCCTGGTATTCAAATTTTCATATACTGTTGAAAAATTTGTGTATCACTTTCTTCATAGATAAACATAGAAAGTAGCATATACTTTGATCAATGCCAAGATAAACATCCATATTTTGCTCATTTGAACATCAAAAGAGAAAATTCTCAGTGCAATGTAAAGGATCGTTGCAAAGACTCAAGACTCAGTAAAACTTGCAGGCACACATAAACAATGACATTTAATTTGTACAATTACAATTTGAAACAGAAAGAGAACAATGCATAAAAGTAATGTGATTTTTGAGCTGCTCACCCTATCAGTGAAAGTGTCAACATTTTATTCACCATCAAGAGTCTTAGCATCTCAAACTCGAATCACTTAGGTGTCTCAATATGACCAGCATGCCTTGCTACCAAAATTAAACTCAATAAAATGATAAATGAATGAACTTGTTTAGAATCTAAAAGTCTATAACATCAAATTTTTGTTTCAATACTTGCAACGAAAATAGATACTTCAAAGAACAAATTAAAACCATGTTGAGGACTTGTAAACAATATCAAAAGCCATTAATTGCTTAGTATCTGAATCAAAGTATGTAATTGCACATTAATGTCTTTATACCCAACCAAAAAAGTACTAGTAAATTTTTTCTTCACAGGTTTGGTGCTTTAAATTCAATCCTAACAACAACAAAAATCAAACCACCCCAACCAGTAATTATAGAATTTGTTACAGACATGGTATTCACATTTCTAGATCACCAAGCAGCACAAATAAAATCAGAAAAGTTACCTACTGGTTAAATATACAATCTTTAATAACAAAATTCTTATTTTTTTGGATATTTCATATAAATTCATTCTCAGCTATTAGGACATTAACAAAATAGGAGGCATAAAAGTATGATGATATTATAAGTATGAAGACTATGGCCCTGTTTGGATGAACAACTTATTTGCAGCTTATAGCTCAAGCGCTTATGTAAAAGCTATTTCTATAACAAAAAATAAAGTTAGATTGTTTTCGTATGAGCTATAAGCTGTTTTCATAAACTACCTTGAAGAACTTATGAAAATAAGCTGAAAATAGCTTATGAAAAATGTCATTTTTGTTTTCACAAGTTCTTCCAAACAGTCTCACAAAATGTATACAAGTGGATAAGCTCAAATAAGTCAGTTCAAACAGACCCTTATATGAAATCAAAGCAAAGTACCAGGATGACCACATCCTTGCAGATGAATTAACGAGCAGCTTTTATATAAACAAGTATAACTTTTCATGCACCTACACCAATGACTATCAATTCAAACAGAACATGATTTTAGGTCTGAAGAGACTGAATATAAGATTTATTAAAAAATTTCTTAATAAAATGAAGAAATATCCTACAGATATTGTTAAGAGATTCCCGCATCTATTCACTAAACTTGACTCTAAGTCTCTAACCTTAGTTAAGATTTTTATGATATAAAATGTCTAAAGCCAAACTATCTAATACTGAAACCTGTACATGCTATGGTCACCAACTTCAAAATTTTCCATATTTCCACCTCTATGTATGTCGACAGTATCTACTAGTAAACACAGTCAGAATAGAGACTGAACTATCCCATTCCAATACCATTATTTTGAGGAAAGATCATATTTGTAACTTGGATCGATACAATGTTGAGCCCGTTTAACTCATTCTTCTGATGCAAGAAAGCAAATCCTCTCAAACTGTAGAGACCAATCTTCCCCTAGTATGGTAGGATTCAACTCCATTGCTGTTCTAAAGTCAGAAATTGATACAGAAGCAGATCTACTCTGCGGCAACTCATTCAGACCAGGCTGGATTTGACCACTCACTTTTTTTACAGATTTTGAAGCCGCTAAATCCAAACAGGGTTTTATCAGTCTTTTGAGGTAAACATTAAGTGCATTATTCAGCACATTGGCTGCATCTGCTGAGACCTTACATCCCTCAGATTCCATGTTATGCTCCAACCATTTCATCAAAGAATGTGTATCCGGTAAATGACCAATACTTTGACAGGTATCAGTGACAATACCAGACGATGATCCTATATGTGTAAGTCTTTGTGCTCTATTATCATAGGTCGGAAGAGCAAGAGGTGCTTGTATAGGACTCATTCTAGAAACGGCCATGCTCTCAGAACCCCGATCAAACTCTTCCCCATATGCCACAGACATAGGAAGCATGTTGACCGCACAATGTGGATCTGTATGACGTTGTTGCCTGTCTTGAGAAAGAGGTGCTTGTATAGGACTTCTATGAATGGCCAGGCTCTCAGGACCCCGATCAACCTCGTCCCCATATTCCGTAGACACAGAAAGCCTGTTGACTGCACATTGTGAATCTGTATGACATTGCTGCCTGTCTTGAGGAAGAGGTGCTCGTACAGGACTCCTATTAATGGCCAGGCTCTTAGGATCCCTATCAACCTCTTCCCTATATTCCATAGGCACAGGAAGCATGTTGACCGCACATTGTGAATCTGTATAACGTTGCTGCTCTTGAATTTTAGGAGTTGAATCATGTTGCGGCTCTTGAAGCATAGGAGTTGAATCAAGTTGCTGCTCTTCAAGTGGAGTTGAATCCCTTTGCTGCACATGAATTTTAGGTGTTGAATTTTCAGATCCAGTGCTGCCGTTCTTTCCATGAGGACCAAGAGGGCTGGGACGGTCTCTGTATCTACGGTCACGCAAATTTGGAGTCCTACATTTTCGAGGAGATTTAGGAAAATTCTTGCTTAGAGGTGGAAGTCCGTTACGTCCATTTGGCGTTTTCACATTCAAAGTAGCTTGTACTCCGCTCTGTCTTTGCAGGGCTGTGTTGGGGAGAGATGCTTTCTTCAAGATTGACTTGAGGAAATGATTATGAAGGGGAATATTTTCTCTCCCAATAGTCTGTATGCAGATCCTATCAAAATCAGTTTTGGAAATTTTGTCACTGAGAAAACTCGTGAGAAGACTAAAGTACTTGCACGATTTCACCCCACCGAGCCTCCTTTGAATCTGTAACTTTTGTTCCAATGTGTTTACAGGAGAAAAATACCGCGCTGCTGGCATCCTGTTTCCAAAATTATCACTAAAATCATAATCCAAACATCGTCTCATTAAACAGAAACACAACCCTCATATAGCGACAACTTCGTAATTCCATTTCAATCATTAAGGAAAAACACGACACAACCCTAAAATAACAAAAAACGCATAATTTCATTTCAATCATTAATGAGAAACACGACACAACCCTAATATAACAAAAAACGCTTAATTCCATTTCAATCATTAATGAGAAACACGACACAACCCAAGTATATCGAAAAGTCCATTATTCCATTTCAATCATTAAAGAGAAACACGACACGACCGAACAACAAATTCATAATTCGATTTCAAATAACCGACAAAACCGAACCGCATATTCATTAAATTCAACAATAAAAGCTAAACATTAACAGCTGAAATGAAACAAGTTGAAACTTGAAACACACTACTTAATTTCAATTCACCCAAAACCTAAAAATTAAATTTTTCAAGCTAAAAAAAGAAAATCACACAACTTAATTTCAATTCACCCCAAATTAAAATCACAATTCCAACTACACTCGATCACACTCATCACAAACTATACTATAACTAAACCAAATGCAAACAGTTTCAAAATTCAACTAACTCACCAAAAACAATAAAAACAAGCAACAATTAAGCAACTAATCCATCAAAACAGTGATTTAATTACTTCAAATCGATAATTGAATACGAAATTGCACAAACAAAATTGATCAAGAAACGACAAGAAAAGCATCAAGAAACAATTAAAAGCGGGAAAAAACGAGAAATTGAAGTAAGAGAAGAGAATGCGAAACCTTGAAATTGAAATTGAAGATGAAATTGAAGTGATTGAAGAATTAGGATTAGGGTTTGATAGCGAAGAAGAAAACGAGAGTGTGTGTGAATTTTGTTGACAATTAACGAAGGTACCAACTTCTAAAGTGTGTAATTAATAGTCAAAGGCACGTGCGGGTTTTGCAATGTGTGTGTGTGAGTGTGTGTGTGTTGAGGCAAGATTAGAAGGGGTTTGTTTTTGTGTTTGTGTGTGCCAATCATAAGATAAGATGAGAAATTTTACTAAAAATACACAATAACATATGACTTGGGTTGTCATAGAAGAATCTTATGGAACATAGATTCATATATAAAACCCCTAAAGCCCAACATCTCCATCAAATCAAACTTTGATTTATTTTATTTATATTTTTTACCTTCTAGTTCTTAGAAGAAGAACTTTAGTAATCTAGATTTCGAGACGAATTTGAGACGAATTCTATATCAAGTGTGTTTTTACTCTTTTTTCAAACATTTTTGCGAAGGATTAAACTATAATATTTCTTATCAAATTCAGTGTCAATCTCTACTTGACCAACTAATTTTGGTAAATCAAATTTTGATCTTTAATTACAAGATTTCTAACTTAAAAAAATTAAAGAGAATTAATCAAATATTTATTTTTCTACCGATATTACTTGTACGAGTGGGACCTAAATATCTTAAGTAAAGTATCAAGTATGAATATGTTGATTGAGAAACATATTGTTGGGAAAATGAGATATCACAAAAAATTGTCGGCCATATTTTTTCAGAGATTAGTTATTATAACATACAGAGTAGTTATCAAAATTTTTATTTACACAAACAAACTTATGTTTTAAAACATATGGAGTAGTCTTATTTTGGTTTGAATCGGATATCTTTTACGCGCAATTACAAAGATTAATTCCTCGAGCCGAGTAGATTATATTAGATGTTTTTAAACTATTTCTTTAAAAAATTAAAGTAATAATTATTTTTGTGAAAAATACTATTAGGTGTTTTTATTTTTTTTTAATTAGTTTAGTGATTAAAAATTTCATCTTTAAAATAAATAAGTTAGGTGTATGAGATTCAAACTTGGATTCATGCATATAAAATACTACTCCCTCTATTCCTATTTATAAAACCAGTTTATAATTTTCTTTGTCCCTTATAAGACTCTTTTTAAATTTCTAAGAGCATTATTTATTTACCACAACATACTCCTAATTAAAGTGCATCTTTTTCTATAATCTCAAGTGAAGACACCAAAAAAAACATTAACTAATTCTCTTTCTTAAAGACAAAATTGTAAACGCATTATCAATTATCAATCAATTTAATACTATTAAATTCAACTTTCTTAATATATGTGTTTTGTCAAACTAGTCTTATAATTAAGAATGGATGGAGTATTATAACATTGTTTAAGAAATTAAAAGTAGTAACATTATTTAGAAAAGGCTTAAATAGTTTTTAGATCTCCGTAAGTTCGCGTATTTTTTATATAAGTCCTTGTAAGTTTTTCTATTTTAAATAAGTTATTACAATTACATTTCCGTTTCGAATTAGTTCCTAGAGTCAAAATCCGTAAGAAAATTCGAAGAAAAATCTGCACGAAAACTGCAGATTTTCCTGCGGATTTTGATTTTAGGGACTAATTTGAAAAAAAAATTATAATTGCAGGGACTTATTTAAAACAAAAAAACTTACTGAGACTTATATCAAAAAAGCGAAAACTTACGGTGACCTGAACATTATTTAAGCCTTTAAAAAATTGTGTATTTAACTATTTATTACTTTGATAAATGTTAGATTTCTTTCCTTTTTATTTTTATTTTTTTCAGTAGTCTAGTAATTGGATTGACATACTAAAAAATATAAATGTAGAAAAATATAAATTCTAAATTCAAACTTGACTTATTCAATAATATTTCCAATAATTACCTTTTTTTTATAGATTAAATAGTTAGATAATATCTATCTATATATACTTGTAAAACAAACTTGATAACTTATTTTACTTATATGACCATATATATTCTTATAATAACATTGTTAGTGTTAGAATTGCCTTGAAATCTCATTGAAATTGAAAAAAAAGAAAAAATAGGTTTTGAAGCTTAACTACGTTAGGCGTAGAGGTCTCCGCGCTAGGCGCAGATGCAAGAGTTGGAGCTTTAGCTTATGGTTAATTAGATTTGGATATATAGTCAAAATATAAAAGAACTTTAAGGTGTAACTATATCATTAAGGTTTTGATGAACGTACCTCAAATAAACATCACTAGAGATTTTCTTCTCCGTGTAATGATAGAAGATTCTCCCTTTTAATTAGATTTTCTTTCGGATTCACGATTCATATCTACGACAATTTGCTAAGTGTTAGAGAATTCTTATTTCTTACCATGGATGAGTTATTGGTACTGTTGTTCAAAATCGTTTGTTGTTTTTTTTTTTTTTTTTTTGACAAAGAAATCGTTTGTTGTTGAAAGACCATATATAACAAAATGTCGCATTCATTACTTGTAAGAATTGTATTTTATTTTTTGCACGTTTACTTTTAATTTCTTTATTCACTTTTCCCTTTTTCTATATTTGGATAATCAAATTCTTACACTCAAGACAAAATGTGTGTTTTGATAAAATAAAGAAAAAGAAAGACCAAAATATGTGTGTTGTTGCCTGTTACTCAAAAAATGTTCATTGATAAAAATAAAATGTAAGATATCTATCCACATTATATTCTTCGTACCTACAATTATATCTTCAGTGTGGTTAATGTTGACTTACTTGTTACTGAACAAATTAAAGTTCATATGTGCCGGTGGTTTAAAGTTCAATCCAATTCAAAAAATAAAAAAATTCGTATCAAAAAAATTGAATTATTTTGGATGTGTTTGGATCATCTTACACCAAAAGTGATTAGTTCGAGATCAAATTTTGGTTAACTTCATTAAAACTGAATTGATTCAAATCGAAAAGAAGTATGTGCTATAAACTAACATCAACTATTTCTCTATTTTATTTATTACAAAAAAAATTATTTCTTTATTTATAAGTCGCCTTAATTTTTTTTTTTGAAATTTAGTCGCCTTAATTATAAACTTGTTTTTATGACGGCATCAACACGTAAAAGAAATGTTTCAGTTCTCTCTTTTATTCGTCTCTTTCAAATTATCGTCTCTTAATCGATCGTCACCTCCCTCAAACCACCGTCGTTTCACTCAGTTCTTTCTTTGGTTTCATCTAGCAATATTATAATTAATTGTTTGCTTGATTTTTTATATTACAAGCATTTATGTATTGTTTATCTAAAAACATAATAAAACTGGATCAACCGAACCGAAATAAACCGCATAAAATTAGATCAAATATATTTTTTAATCATCCGAAAATCAAACCAAACAACATTTCTTTCTTTAAAATGGATGACTTTTTGTTTCAAAACTAATTCAAACTGAACCACGAACATCCTTAATTTAAGGTGGAATATAAATTTTTAGTTTTATCTTAACTTGAGAGATATGGAGGTAAAACTGGAGAGGATCTAAATCCCTTAAAACTCAACCCAAAAACAAAAACTAAAGAGAATTGAGTATGTGTGATTCATGGGTATGGGTGCATGATACCACTCATATCATGGACTTATTAATGTGAACTCATCTTATAGAAAAAATATGAATATAATCCTGATCAATAACACCGCAGTTCTTTACAATGTTTCTTTCTCTTGATTCTTCATGTCTCTTCTTTTCCTCATATATATCATCTCTATTTTTAATTTCTCTCAATATTATTTCTCCTCTCACTTTGTTTTCTAACACCTCAAGAGAAAAATATCTATATATGAGACTATGATTGTTTATTTATGGAAACAAAATAGACTGAGCTGAGTAAATAATAAAAATAAAAAAAAATCCAAAACCACACCATAATTAAAAACATAAACATAAACATCTATCTCATCTACTTATTTACTCTTAAAAATACAATAAAAATAACTATTCAAAAATTACTAAAAACCCAAAAGACTAAATAGCAAAACAAAAACTTCATTATTCATACAAAATACAAATTAAAGAGCAAAAAATGTTGAACTAACTATCTAATTAATTAATAAATTAAGCAGGTAACCAAGCAGAAGCAAAAACAACATTATGTCCTTTCCAAGTAAGCACAATACATTCATCTTCCTTCTTCAATCCCCAACCAGCAGCATGTTCATCAAGCATACCTTTCACTTCACCAACACATTCTTCACCAAAACCAATCCCTTGAAAATTTGCATTTCTCATTCTTTGTTCCCATTTTCCTATACATTCATCTCTCTCAACTCTTTTAACTCCTTCATGTGCTATTACATTCTCAATCTTCCAACAAATATCTGATTCATACCATTGCCTTTGTTTACTTCCACGTGGCAGAAATGTGTCCACAGTATCATAAGGTATCCATAGATAATTAAATGCTGATTTTAACCTACTAACTAAGTTGTTAGAAGTTAAATCAACATCTTCATCTACTAAGATAACTAGTGTTGGATCTAAACCGCGAAGCGCGGTTAGAAACAACGATCTCAGAGACGTAGTAGTAATAGTAGTAGCAGTAGTAGTAGAAACAGAAGAACACATGGAATCATAAACATAAGAGTTTGAGTTTGAATTTGATAGGGTTTCATCTGGAATATAATGAAGCATCATGTGACAATTTATAACCAAAGCTTCACCGGAATAAACCATACGTTGAACTCTTAAATGTTCGATCAAAGACGCGTAGCCGTTTGTGTAACTTGAAGAAACTACTCTGAATTCTAATGTCACGTTTCTCGACCTAGCAAAAGTAACCAATTTAGAACCTAACTCTTGATAAGAAAGATCAAGTTTAGGTGGAATTTGATCAATGTTATTATCATGATCGGAAACGGTGAGTTTGATTAAAGGAGGAACTTCATGGCGATTTGCGATAGCATCGATTAATGTAGGGATTTGCATGCAATGAGTTGAACTTAAATCAACAATATGAATCACTGAGAAACCTTCTGTTGCTTCAAGAATCGCTGCATTAGCAGCTGCGTAACCGAATCGATGCCAAGGTGTTAAATCAACAAAGTTAGCTAGTTCAATGACTGAGAATCTGTGAGTTTCTATGGTGAGATTGTTATGAGCATTTGAATAAACTTGTTCCACTAGCATTTTACATGTACCGGTTTTGGCTGCGCGATTTGTGAGGGCTCTTAGGAAACTATAAGCTAAGCGTTGATTTGAATCGCCGTCTTGCGGTGCTATGTTGTTGAGAACCCAAAGGATTTGTTGAGCAAGTGTTACATCGTTGGTTTCGATTGCGTTTGCGCAATGAACAAGTAACTGTTCCATGCAATTTGTGTCACCAAAGGTAGTTAAAGCTTTGGATGTTGGAAACCATGGTTTAGTTAATATTTGATTGTTTTTGTTCATGGAAGAAGAAGAAGGGTTTGAAAAAGTTGTTGATGTTGTTGTTTGGTGCAAATAAGGTAATGAATAAGAGGATGTGAATTGCGTCATAGAGATCAAGATTGACAAATTAGAGAAAGAAAGATAGGTGAAGAAATTAACAAGTTAGAGAGAAAAAGATGAAAGAAAATGGATACCCTAGTTTTAAACTGTGTTTAAGATACGCTACGAACTTTTATATTACATCAAAATGATATTTCGATGAAGTAAAACTACGGTCGTGATGATATTGTTGTTGCAGAGACCTCAAAATTCTTTATATTGAAATCACAATTAAAGTTGCGGACCATAATTTAAAACCATGGCGAATACTTGATAGAAATTGTGCACATGAATCAAAGGAAGAAAAGTAAAAGGACGTATCAATTTATGGTTATAGCTAAAAGAGACTATTCATGAATAAACTCATATCCCAAAAAACATATCTTAAGTCAAATTGGGCAAAAGAGACCATTCTTAAAAAAGTGAACAGGCTTTATGAAAAGAAATCATTTTCATGGCTACAAAAGGTGATGATCCAGCTCTAGATAGAGAAATAGATACCCTTTTTTTGTGATTTAATGGTTTGTTAAGAAAGAGAAAAAAGAGTGAGAGAGATGTGTCTGATATAAGATGGAGAGAGTACCTGTAAATTGTAAGATTTTGGTGGCATGTGAAGTAGCCGGCCACCAAATTGTTTGTATTTGGGAGTTGTGATTTTGTCTTCTATATACTCTCTCTCAGTCTCACGGGTTATTGCATAATCAACAAATCATTTTTGGGCACTTTGAATCTTTTGCAGCTCTTTTCTCTGCTATTTCTGATGTGTGTTTGTATACTGTGTGTATAGGGTATTTTGTTTAGCTTACTTTAGAGATGAAAATATTGCTCAACATATAGCTAACTATAGCTAGCTAGGTTGCCAAGGTTGTTACGGCAAGATACCTTGGATATAGTTTTTAATTGTTTTATTTAACCTTTTGTTTTATGACTCAATTGTTAATTGTTATATTAGAAGTTGGATTATCTACTTTTTCAATTTGTTCGACTATCTTTTTCGTGGTTCATTTGACAATTAAAAATGTATAAAAATTAGTTAAAATTAGCGTTTTTGGAGGAAGAGAGAAAAAGACATAAATAAATGGTTAAAATAACGGTAGAATAGATCGTATAAGGGAGTTGAGTTGAAGAGGATCTAAATCTGTTAAAATTGATAGACTAAACAATTTTATTTTAGTTCAAACTTTTATTTTTGGATTTTATCTTGAGTATCCGGTCTCCTGTGCCACTAATCTGATTCGGTGCGAGTTATGATATTAAGTGATTTTAGTCACCTCTCAAATATGATTGCGGAAAATCGAACTCTAATCCTTCGTACTATATTCAGTTATTCACTGTCAATAATTCATTGTATCGACTAAAGTTTGGTATTTAAGTTCAAACTTTGAACTTTAGCTAGAGTTATGGATATGGAGAATTTATCATTTTCTCTGGGAAATTAGAGGAAAAAAACATTGGACAAGTACAAATTTGCATTCTCATGATTTATTTAATATTCAGCTACAATACAGATTTAACAGTCAAGATTTGGCTGCACAGAACAGTGCAGCAACTATAGAGTCTTTAGACTTAGGTAAGTGTTTGGTTCTTATCACATAGATATAGATAGATCAAAACCAGCTCAGTAGCATTACCTATATGCAGCACAGCAGCAGCCATGCTTATTAAAAAAACTTAAATAAAGTATGTTTGTAAATGTGTGTCTAATGTCTAATAAAAATTCTAAAAACTAACTAGAGTTGTACTCTTACTATTTTAATTTTGTACTGTGATGACTGTATTTTATATGATATTTTAGTAGTAATTTTACATGTTTATTAGTAGTTTTAAGTATAAGTTACATAGTCAATTCCTAAAGATTTAGCACAATTGAAGAAAATCAAGAATTTGAAGACAAATTGAAGAACAAATGAAAAAAATAAAGAAAATTCAAGTGTTAAACTATGGGCCTGCATCACCCCATGATTACAAAGAGATTTTGCAAGGCAACATTCTAAAACTTATAAATGTTTTGTTTTATCTACATATTCTTATTTTAGAATATTTAATATTATTCATTAGGTCCCACAAATTCTTCCTTTTTGGTAATGAATGGTGATGAAAAAAAAGAAAAAAATATTATTATAATCAGAATCAAAACGTGAGAAATCATTAAATAAACACTACTCCCTCCGTCCCAAAATAAATGTCATACTTGCCAAAATCGTTTGTCCCAAAATAAGTGTCATATACTATTTATAACATTATTTTTTTTCTATTCTACCGTTATCATTTTATAGTATCATATAATATCATATAATAATTAATGCAAGTCATACATGTTTTGTCTCAATGGTGATACAACTTTGAAGTTGAATATTATACATTAATAACAAGAGGTCCCTTTTGTCTAAATAATAAAGGTGATATTAAATTGATAATGTGGTACTTAAATAATGTATCGTATCGTCATTTTTATTACTTTCTATGTCACATCATCGAACTCCAATGATAAAATAAGTTATACGCATATTAATTTATAAAACTTTTTTAAATACTTCTATTAGAGATACTCTAAGAATTCTATAGGACTAAAATAAAATGAATTCAAGTCAATTGTATGGAGTTTGAAGTGTGTACATGGTGCTTGGCATCCTCATCTTAATTATGATCGTTAGTTAGCTTTTAAAAGAGATCCAAGTCAATTTAAAAAAGGCATGAGACCAAAATTCCTTGGAATATATATTTGATACATTTTGTCCACTTTGTTGTCTACCATATATATAGTATAGTATTTTCTTAATAATAATTCAAATGTGACTCTACTTTTCAACAAACCCTGGAGTCTAGCTGATAGTATAAATTAACTATGGTTTTGTACGCATGCATATCAAATACTAAAAATGAACTATGAAGCTATCAATACAACAAGAATGAATTAATCAAAAATAAATATATTGCATGATTAAGTTGCGTAAATATAAAATAAATATATGAATAATGTACGCAGCCTTTTCAACGTAATCGAGTATAGGACAATCTCCAATACATCTTGGAAACTTAGTATACTATTATACAAATGGGACATTGATTAATTAACTTAACCTCCATCGTTACATCGAGGTTCAAATGATAAAACAGACAAAACAAATTATATGAGAATCAATCCTTGGTCAATAAACTACTAATTTTATTTTTTATAGAATTTATACTAGTATTTATTATCCACTACATATAAATTTCTTTATGATCTACTACTTGGTCCCCACTCTCTCTTTTTTAAAATTACCAAAATAAAGAACAGAACATCTTATCCTTGTATGTTATAGCATGTTACCCAATGCAGGACTACAACTTCCCATAGAGTACATAATTTTTTTTTTAAACATGACATTCTCTAATAATTCCCGCCTATACCCATCAGAATCCAGTGCTTATGTGTATGACATTTTGGAACGGGTTGTTTCAAAGTTAAAACATAGAATATATAACTTTTGAAATATATATATTACATTATTGGTAGAGACGAAAGAGACTCGGATAATTTAAGTGGTTAGACGTTTATTCTATGTTCCTTACCATTTTTTTAGCAACATATACATTTGATGGTATGAATATCTAATTCTTTAAGATTTCAGGTTAAGATGTATTGTCTAAATTAATTATGTGAATATGTGATTATTTTGTGCCTAAAGTGAATATATCTTGAAATTATAGACTTCCTTCATGATCAATATTAGAGTTGATGATAACTAAAGGTGATTAGCTCCTTTTGTGGAACGAAATGATGACTAAATTTTTAAATGGTTACGCTTCTTTACCACTACATTGTTTTTTTTTTAGTGGTAAAGGGGCGTAGCTGTTTAGCTATAGTGCATGTATACATTGATGAAAAAGTTATCGCTCAAGGGAGAGCATACTAAATAAATGAATGAAACACACTTGGAAGTAAGGAGATTGTTAGACTACTTAATACGAGACATTGAATAAAAATGAGCATATTGAATGTTTAGGAGTGTTGAAGAGCACGGAAGTACGAGTCAATATTTTTAGGACAATAATAGATGGATTATTCAGAGAACCGACATCTCCACCCAAGTAATTCTTCATACATTACTCAAATTATAAATTTATCTTTCTTCGTATCTTTTGATTTTACAACCATTAGAGTGCATAGCAAATTTGATTAGTGCTTATATATAACCATTTTAGCGATTTCGCTATATAAGCATGATGATTCACAAAAGTATTATTCTTCAAATGCTCATTTTGTAATTTCAAACAAATCTCGTACATATATATTTCATCATTCCCGATTTATTTTTTGAGGATTTTAACTTTGAAATCAATTGGTCTACCACATTTAGGCATAGTTGAAACTCATTGGCAATATTAGATTGTTCAACATGAACATTCATTTTGATGAGCATTAATGATTGATAATCGATTTGCTTAACTTTGTAAATATATTATGTTTTGAAATTCTAATTCACATTCATTTGTATGAGAATCAAGATGAGATGATAATATTATCATAAATGATTCATTTGAGCTTTTTATTCACATTTTAAGTTGTTAATTCTCTTTCATAATTTTTAAAAAGTAATTCATCAATTGATAATCATTTTACTGAGTTGTAAACAAGTCTCAATTATTGGCTCATGATGTTTTATAACAGATGAAAACTAATATCAAATTAATATATTTTTCCAATATTCTTTTGTGAGCTATCTATGTGTATTATTATTTTTGGTACAGAGCTATCTATGTGTATTATTATGAAGCAATTGAAATTTACACAACACTTCCAAATTAAAAATACTTATATGAAAAATATTACGTTTGTAATTCAAAAATAAATTTGTAAAATTAAGGGCACTTATAGTAACTTGTTGGCAAGATTTCATATTCTAAGTAAAAACTTGAAGGATATTATCTCATAAGTATTAATAGTACTATTAAGATCAGATGTCTAAACCTTTTTTTTTTTGATAGAATGTCTAAATATTTATATGAATGATCTTAGTCTAATATAAATATATGATTCATATAATTTTTTTTGGTGTCAACTCTCCGATTCTTAAGATAAGAGAGTTTAAAAATGTGAAATTCAGCCGTAAAATAAATAAAATTTTATCAAGAATATGTCACCTTTAAGATTGTAGATGAGAAAATATAGTCCTTGAATAATTTGTATGAATGCTCATAGTCTAATATAAATAAATTTTTTTTGATAAACATAGTCTAATATAAATATCTCCCTGTTTTTTAGACTTTTTTAATGACCAAATACTACTATCACTTTTTTTTTAGTCCAAATATAGTGACAATTTTGTCTTATCTTCTGAACATATAATAAAAAGGCTGTTTTTACATGGTTCCTATACATGCTTCATATAGTACTTCATTCTTTTAATCTAGTCACTATAGTTATCAAACTATAAGATATAAAAATATTAACAGCCAGTTAAAATCTATCAGTATAAAATTCAACTCTTAAAGTTTTGGTCATACAATATCACCAAAATTCCATAAACCTCCAACATCAATGTTTGTTTTTTTACCATACATCTCTTCATTGGCTAACTTATTTTTTCTGTTTCAGGCGTACTTCAATGGAATCTTACAACTAAAAAGCTGACTAACTTTTTCACATCTTAGTTATTTAACTAATTTATCTTACACAAAATAATTATTAAATGATTAAATGTTATAAATTTGTGTGAGTTAATGGCTCAGTTGAAGAGAAGAATGAGAAGAATCTAAAAGAAACACAAAAGGAGAACAGCAAAAGTTAAGAAATTGTAATTAAAATATTTGTGCATGAGATTTTTGAGCAGAGGATTCCTAGACATGTTACAAGAACTAAAGGACATATGGGATAAAGCAAATTTTTTGAAGCAGTGTTTGGAATTTTTCTTACCAGAAAATTCTCTGGCAATGACTAAAATAACAAGTAAGAACAAAAAATGCAAGCATGAAAGTAAGGTATGTATGTAACCATGTGCGTTTAGATTTAGATACCCATATTAATATTTTATTTTACTTTTGGTACGTATTTGAATCACTCTTAAATGAAAAAAAAAAAGAAAAAAAAAGATTTACAAGATAGAGAACCAACTCTCTCTTTGGCGAAGTATTGATAGTCTCTAAACACACCACCACATGTTTCGTTGCCAAGACTATCATGAGCATCTTCATCCGAATTAGCATTTAGTCCACAAAAATTACAAGAAGACGCCACAAGATTTCTTTTATTTTAGAGTCTATTTAAGAGGATGAGTCTTCATCACATCAAATATTTTCAGAATCACAAATTCTTTCATATTAAAAACTGCACAAACATTAATATAATTTTTCTTAAAGGAAATATTAGAAATAATAGAATTAATAGCAGCTCATCAATCTATTTTGTTATTTTGCAACATGTAACTATTTCTGCAAAACCAAATAAAATTAAAAATTAACAATGACACTTTGGATGACGATTTTTTATTGCCCGAACAAAGACTTAGTTATTCCAAGAGGTAAGAAAATATTGCATAAAATTAGCTAGTGTTAATATGTATACTAGTGATACACTGCAATCAACTCTAACTTTGATTGACAAAAGGACCCATGCAAAAGAGATGCAAAGAGGATTTCAAGCTAACACCATAAAGATTACATTTAGAAACAATAACACAACCTCTAAAACATATATTATCATATGTATAACTTAAACCCATATTGCTCATATTTGTAGAATAATTATTTGTAATGATACTCATGCCAATAATGAAGGTATTTATTAAGAAGAAAAAAATTCAGATATCCAAAAAAAATATCTCTTGTAAAAAAAAATCTTTTTATATGCTATTTTATTTTTTTTGGTTTTAAAATATTTGTAAATAAATATAAAACAATGTTATTTTCTTTATTTTCTTCTTCTATTTTGTATAACAAATAAATGAAAATGATATTCCTTTATTATTTAAAAAAGAAACAGAGATAGATGCAAAACAAGTCCGCACACATGATATGTTGGGCCTTTGCAGAGTCAATAGATTCAAATTTTGGCCCATGATGTTCTAGTATCAAATGGACTTTGGATTTTGACCCAAAACATCATCAACGAAAATTGCTCTTTAGGCCCCTCAATTTGCTCCCACGCCCCCCAAACTGACGAAAATACCATTCACAAACGAAAGCATTATAACATACCTGCACCTTGAAAACACTATGTGTTTTTTTTAAGCTATGTAGATTGGCTTTGTATTTTAAAATGCGAAATGAGATATGGTTTCGTATTTTAAAATATGAAGTGTGTCCAGTTCGTATTTTAAAATACGAACTCACTCAATTTCGTATTTTACAATATAAATGGGGTTTTTTTAATTTTCAGTTATTATACTTCTCTTGGTCTCTTTGTTATCTTTGTTCCTGGTATTTAGTCTCTCATCAAACGTTCTGTCAAATCCAAAGTAATTAATTCTTTTCACTTTGTTTTATTGTTTGTTGTTGATGTTTTTAATGTTGTTGTGTTTTGGATAATTTTGGTTTCTATTGTTTTGTTGAAAATATAGATTGTGAAGAAGAAATTTATAGAGGAAGTTGGAAATAAGGCACTGAATCTTGTTGCAGGGGAGATACTATCATTCTTTACTCGTAATAATTTTGCAGTAGATAGAGGAGAAACAATCACGTAAGTAATCATTACATTCTCTAATCAACAAAAATTAACTATTTTATACACATTTCAAAAATACTTAGAGATTAATTTCTTAATGTTGTGATGAAATGACACTATTATAAGTAGTGGTAGACTAGTAAAAATCCCATTTGTATCGTAAAATATGATATTGAGCGAGTTCATATTTTAAAATATGAACCAAAAATATTTTCGTATTTTAAAATATGAAGCAGGTTAAGGTCAAATTTTAAAGGTATTTTAGGATTCTTGAGGGGTGTGGGAACATATTGAGGGATCTAAAGAGCAATTTTCATCATCAACATTTCAGAAAGGCTTTCAACAGCTCTTTTCAAAATGATCGAGCATCAAAATGGCAAAAATATTTTTTTTAGCAGAAGAAAGTAAGCCAAAGTACAAGCTAATAAAGAAATGCTCAAAAGCTTGGAAGAAGAAAAAATAAAGCCAAAAACGCGAAAATTTCTCTTTAACCCCCCTATTTTCTTTTTCCCCCCCTAACTATCTTTTTTACCCTCATTAAGCCTAATTCGTAACGTCGAAACCGAACTGCAGTTCGGTTTCCACGTACCGAACTAAGCCACTCCCAGCCCCCCCAAGCCTAAATTTGTTCTCAACATCGATGCTCAAGTTTCAGCATCGATGTTGTCCACGTACCAGACTATAAAACAGCATCAATACTCATATGCCAGCATCGATGCTCAAACCAAAAATTGTTAGTTCTGATGCCTATTTCGTGTTCTGCGTCAGGAAGTGCAGCATAAATTTTTCCCAACATCGATGCTCAAGCTTCAGCATCGATGTTGTGCACGTATGAATTGTTGGGAAAGTCCCAGACAATACAACAGCATCGATGCTCCTATGTCAGCATCGATGCTCAAACTAGAAATTGTTAGTTCTGATGCCTAAATTTGTTCCCAGCATCGATGCTGAAGCTTCAACATCGATGTTGTGCACGTATGAATTGTTGGGAAAGTCCCAGACAATACAACAGCATCGATGCTCCTATGTCAGCATCGATGCTCAAACTAGAAATTGTTAGTTCTTATGCCTAAATTTGTTCCAGCATCGATGCTCAAGCTTCAGCATCGATGCTGTTATCACACTTCTGATTCTATGTTACGAAGTGAAAGTGTTGAAGCGCTGCTGCGGGTGGGGGGAGATGCACGCGTAGTTATCAAAATCTGTCTGTACTTCGGAATCCACGTTACGAAGCTGAGTTCGGAGTATGGATTCCGAATTACATAATTTTGCCAAATTCAAGAGTATTTTTGGGTTTGAAGGGGGAGAAAGAAAAATAAAGAGGGGGCAAAAGAGAAATTTTCCAAAAACGCAAAGCAAGCATTGAATTTCAAGGGGAAATCTCAAAAAATACTAATGGTTCACAACAATAATTTCTTTCCCATTAAATATGAGAGGTCTTAAATTACATATAGTAAGTAGTATAGTATGTAATTTTTTTAGGAACAATACTATCAAAATCAAATGATGAAAAAGACAAGAGGATCAAAGATGAATCACATTCTAATTAGAACTTCTTCGATTCTAGCCTTTATGATAAGCAAGATTTGACAACAAACATGACTTGTCTCTAACTCTGCCCAGAAAGCAAAGGAGATACCATGCAGGTTGCAAATTGATACAACAATAATACACATGTGACTTTTTAAATTGTCATTAATGGGCATACAGTTGTGGAAAAAACTCCATGCAACAAAAGAATTTGAAGGAAGAATAACAGAATCAAATCAATTTGGCTCAATATGGATTAGGATAAGGGTCATGAACATGATGAAAATAAATAAGCAAATACATAAGCTACAATAAAAAAATATTATATAAAAATGAATGAAAAATAGCACATAATACAATGTATTTTAAAAGATTACAACACTACTAATTTAATGTGTAATAAAAAATTTAGTTAATCAATTTTGATTGAATAATGTAAAATTGATAAAGAAATTAGATTAATTTAAATGGTTTAGATTAAATCTCATTGTATTATGATATCATTGGTTTGTTGTTAGTGTTACCACCTTAGTACTGCTTAGCTCAGCATATTATTTTAATGAAAACTCATAAAAAATAATTGATGCATTTAAAAAGGAATCTAAAAAAGGTCAACATACATGAGGAAGTGGAGCAACGTCATCTAGAATCCTTTTCAGGTAGACCCCATGTGGCAATTTGCTTGACAACTTGCAATAAACAAAAATCCAAATAATTTCTTGTCAAAAAAAAAAATCCAAATAATTTATTTGTATCTTTTTCTATTTTAAAGAGTAAATAATTAGAGTACGGTTGATTTTGACATATTTGTTTTATTTAGAGTATAGTTGATTTTTTTTCACTTTGCAATTCACATGGAAAAAGGGAATCTTTACCATATAAAATTTGAAATGAATTTTGACATCAAGTAATTTTATTATTATTTTTTTAAATAAGTTTTACTTTAAATTAAAAATTATAACTTTTAATTTTAAAATTGATTTGTATACTTTAAATTATTGTTCAATTTACTTTCATAAATATATTAGAACATAAATTATTTAAGCTTCAATTCCATTTTCATCTTCACTTACAATTAATTATATTCGTACATAAATCTAGCTACATAATCGTCCAACTATTTCAATCTTAGTTCAATCATACTAGGAAAAATTTTCTTTTGCCCCCCTCATTTCTCTATAACCCCCCTAAAATTCTAAATTACCTTTTAATTCAGGATCTAGATCCCGAACTATAGTTCGGAATCTACGTCCCGAAGTGTATCTTGAGTTTTGGGGAGTACATGCACCACTTCGGGATCTAAAACCCGAAGTGGTGCCTATACCCCAACCCGAAGTGGTGCCTGTACTCCCCAAAACTCAAGATACACTTCGGGACGTAGATTCCGAACTATAGTTCGGGATCTAGATCCCGAATTGGTGCCTATACCCCCAAAAACCCCCTAAAGGCAAAATCGATAATTAGGGGGGGAAAAAAGAATGAAGGAGGGGCGATTGAGAAAATTTCTCATACTAGTATGAAGGCTAGATTTACAACCACTAGCACATGTGGAAATCAAACGAGTGGAAAAAGAAAGAGAAGTAAATAATATTATTATATAATTATAATTAGTATCACTAAAAAAAATTATTAATTTTATACTAAAAAATTTAAACAAAAATATTAATTTTATACTAAATTAATTTTTTTTAATTTTAAACAAAAAAAACTTTAATTTTGCCTAAACTATCACATAATTTTTTTAATTTAAACCTAAACTAACTCTTGAAAATATCAACATGTTAACATGAGTACGGACTAGTACCCGGACTACTTGGGCTATAATCAGCCCCTGAATATAACATCGAGTGATATATTATCTAAGATAAACAAAAACATGATCTATTGATCTACCCAAGATCATAAGGTTTGCATATATATATTGACTGTTGTAGCTAGGACTCAAAATATTTTTAGAACTCAAACTTATCTGTTTTTATGTATTTGAGATGCACAATTATATGTAAAGATTAATCTCTTAATGAATAAGATCATAATGATGAACAGCAAAGTCTTCTTGTTAAGAGTATTTTTGAGACCTATAAACTTGTTGATGTTTTTGTATTGACTGCATTTTGTTAAAAACAATGTTGTAGTAAGATGTTGGATCTAATGTTCTAACATTGTGTGCGTCATCTGGGCATGTTGTATTTTCGTGTGAGATCCTTCTGAAGATTTGATTTAAGCATGGGCGGATTGAACATAAGGGCTGCTAGGGCTCTAGCCCGGGCTTGGTCAGAATATTTTGGTATCTTAAGGGTTAATTTAGAATAAAACTGATATTTTTAGAGATTAAATTATGATAAAATTGAAAAAAAAAATTGTTTAAAATTGAGATTTTCATTGCAAAACAAAATTTTAGGTGTATTACGAATTAGTTTAGAGTAAAATTGAAATTTTTAAGGGTTAATTTAGGGTAAAACTGAGATATGTTTTCAAACCTGAAAATTTTCATTACAAAACTAATTTTTTTATTTAAGTTTTATATTTTATCCGGGTTTTAAGTATATATCATGCGTTTTTATATTGCTTGGGCACCAAGAAGCATGCTGCTTTAGAAGGATTAGACAAGGGTTTCATATGCATGTTTTTATTTAAGGAAATCATATATTTGGTTTGGAAATATGTTGCATATTTGATTCAAAATATGCTACTTGGTTCTAAAATTGTTCATAAAAAAAAGCCCACATATCTCAGACTATTTAAAGGAAGACTCCAAACCTAAGAAGCTGTGGACTAAAGTTGGCATGTGCCTAATGATAAATCTAGGGTTTTAGTCTTGTCGATTGTGAGCATTTGTTTGTATCACCTTGATGCTTGCATAAGGACCGGGTTATTGAGTTGTAACTGTGTATTGTTCTTAAGCTTTTCAGTACGGAGCTAGATTGATTGTTGGCAGTGTGTTGTGTGAGGGAAAGTGAGATGGGATCTCAAATTTAGGAGTTCTTAGATATAGAAGTTAGCACGGGTATTGGCTAGGATTTAAGTTGTAAACTAGGTTTGCTGATACTTAAATCTAGCACTGCTAGTCTGCTATAGTGGATTTTCTTCCTGGCTTGGAGCCCCTAGATGAGGTGAGTTGCACCGAGCTGTGTTAACAAATAACTTTGTATTTTATCTTTCTATCATTTACTTTTTACTTGTTCATTGTATTTTACGCTGGTACGATGTTGAAATATCCCATACAACATATGTCACCAATGCACCAGAAATTTCAAAACTACTATAAATTTAATTCGTCTATAATTTTATTGGTGTTAGTTTTTAAAATACTGCATTTTAAAATTGGTTTTATTAGACATTTTTGGATCGATAATGGATCAACGATAAAATATTTATGTTGAAATTCACACTAATGCATGTTTAAATTTTCGGACTTCTCAACAAGTAGTATCAAAGGTCTGGTTCAATTTTGTGGAGGAGTGTGTGTGGATTTTAGTATTGGATCAACTATAGAATGTAGGAACATACACTTGATAGAAGATGGTTGAGTTTCAAGTCTAAGTGGTTAATTCCTACATCAACTATTAAGTTTTAGATAAAAATATGATGTCTCCACTCTTGTGATTATGAAGCATTTATTCATTATTTCTCCCGACATTCTCGGACCTGGTCGCCTTAACAATTTCAACATTTATTTTGTCAATTGAGATAGGACTCGTAGACAATTTACCAAAAAGATTTATAAACACTACTAATTTGAAAGTACATCAAAATATAGTACATCATATTTTTTTCAAACTTACCCTGATTTCAAACTTGGAGAATGAGATTTCCATCCACACCAAGAAGCTTGGAATTTTTTTGCTGTTTCCTATAAATGGCTAAGTTCATAGAAAAGTATCATCGGTGGTGTATTCCGCGTCACACCTTTGTCCTCTACGGAATAATTATGTTGGCCACATCCAATTTTCATGTTTTATTTTTGGTTCTATTGATTCGTCACATTTCACTCTAACCAACACTTCTATGCTCTTCTATAACACATCAACAATTGCTTCATTTGTCACTCAACTTTCTTTTTTTCGTTGATAATGACTGAAGGTGGTTCTCATTAATTCTTTTTACTTTTTTACTAATTATTTTTGTTGTTATTATAGAAAATTTTGCATGAATGACACATTTTTTTCTTCTATATAAAACTGCCATTTATCCTTGTATGTAGTTGTTGGTATGAATGAAAAAGGACGGTAGCTTTATTGCACATTGCATTTATCTTAAACAAAATGGTATTACTTTTTTTTTTGACAAATCAAAATGGTATTACTTATATAAAATAGAAAAGCTAATTTTGTAACTAGTAATTTTGTATTTTGTATTTTTGTATTTTGTATTTTTGTATTTTTTTTTTGACGGACTAGTAATTTTGTTTTAAAAATTATATATTTTATCTCTTTACAACTCAAAATTTATTTTATTCAAAATATAATTAATTACTATTTGAAGTATTTTTAACATACATTAATATAGCGCAATAAAATATGTTAGCATGATTCATACTAAAATATGGACAAAATCGCATAGCTCAATAATATATTGGTTGGGCTCAACTTTGGTAGGCATGTAGCAAAAAGACAAACCTAATTCTACTCATTTTTATTTGTTGGCTGGAACCCGTTAATCAATTTGACATTTCTAATATATCTAATTTTATAAGTTACACTTTGTACAGGAAACTATTGTCTAAAAATCTAATTCCTCTTTTATAGTTTCATAACTGATTTTTTATTTCTCATATGTTTGAATGTGATTTATTTATTTATTTTTGGTAAATCAATATACTCAATATATAAATGTAATTTAAGCCCTTGCATTATGGAAACTTTTGGAAAAGAAGAGGTAAAAGAATCTGAAAATTGTGATAGGCACTACTAACAAGTCATAAACAAAATAGTAATTAAAATTAGTGGACTAGATCATAGAGCAATTAAATAATTTCAACGAAGGAGGAAACAAGAGAGTGGATAAAACCCAAAGATTAGAGTATCAAATTGATTGAACAATTAGTGGAAGATGAGGTATATGTGGGACCCACAATGTAAAGTGGGGGAAGGTTCCGTGGGGTCCATGGCAAATGCGGCGAGACGAAGCATACCAGAAATAATAAGAACAAAATTAAAATTAAAATAAATAAATACGATAAAGAGAATAAGAGATAATAAAATACTTGAAGCCGTTTGCACTTGCGTGATTGTGTTGCCTCAACCTTTCCATTTCAAGAATTTAAGGGCATATTTGAAAGAGTTTTTAAAAACTTAAAATAAAAAGATAAAATATGTTTGATAGATTCTTTTTAAAAATTACTTTTGGAAATCACTTTTAGTTTTATAGTTTTTAAAATTGAAAAACAGAAATATATTTCACATGTTTTGTTTTTTTTTTGTCGAGATTGGTGTATTCACCGCCAAATGCAGTGATTAATCTCTCGATAGATTGAAGGCACCTTGATGGGTGAGATAATTGACCTAATAATTTAAATCTGCTCCATATCCAATGTGAGGATCGAACCTTAAATCCTTGATTAAGGGAGTCACATGTTTTGTTTTATAAAAATCGTTTTTAAAAATTAATTTATAAAACTTATTTTAAAAACTAAAAGAAAATAATTGAAATGTATTGTATTTTGCTATACTTAGCAAAAAAACAATTGTTTGAATTAGTGATAGGTATTGAACTTGATAAGGAGAATCGCAGTTTGACTCTCAAACCATATTAAACTGGTGATAAAAACTAAAAATAAAAAGTTTGTATTAATTTAATTTTTTTTTCAGCAACTTAATATAATTTTTATGGAATTAATATAATTCATCATTTTTTTTTAAAAAAATATGAATTTTTGGGGGATCAATTCACCTCATGTTAAAATATATTTTTTGAACTACCCCTGCTGCAAGGGGTGGCAAAACGGATTGAGCACGCCAGGTCTGATCATTTAACCCGTTATTTTTTACGGGCTAGCCAAGGTTTTCGGGCCAACATCCTAAGTTGGTCCGCCCCGTTCAGTCGCCTTAAAACACGGACCGGTGGTGGGGCGGGTTAGCCCGCATGCTTTTAATATATTTTTTGTTGCAACTTTTTTTATTTTGCATGAAAATTAAATTGTGCAAGGACTATTTTTTCTTTTATTTATAAAAATTTAACAATTTCATCTTATATATATATATATATATATATATATATATATATATATATATATATATATATATATATATACACTATGATTTTATCTGTATGAAATTAATGTTTTTTCCTTAGAAGTGTTGAACATTTGAACCAGATAGGATGTTTTGGTGTTTTAGTGTCTTTGTTTTTATATTTTTTGGTGTTGTTGTTAAGTTGTTTTGTTTATGATTATGACACTGACATTTTTTTATTATGCACTGTCAAAAAATATCATTTATCGACATCATTGCTAATTAATGACTTATTAATAATTTTATAGTAAATCAAATTGTAAAAAAAAAAGTTTGGTGGTCCAGCCAGCTAATCTGCCAACTCGCCGATATACGTAGCGGATTTGAGTTTTTAGCTTGGACGCTTAAGCATGGCCACCGCCCCATTTATGGACGGGCGTAAACGGGTCGGACCACCCCCGTTTTGCCAACCCTAGTGAAGATTTCATCTTTTACCACCTATGTTGTCTTTTTACTGAACTTGCAGGCAAAACACAATTCTTATGTTAGCCAAACTGCATTATCACATCAACCGATGGGGTAAATCAAAATTCCTCAATTCGGATATCAAAAGGGTATGATTAATATTCATTCGATATCTAGATCAATTCTACGAATATGTATACTAATGAAAAACATTAAACATAAATGATAATTAAAAGACTAATAAAGACAAAATTGCATAATAAAAAAATTTAGCTACTCTCGTGACAATAATCATAACAAAATAGTATAGAAAATTATACATGGATAACTTCAATGAAGCCCACTTAGAAAAGTGTTCTCTGAGAACTAGCTCTCCTTGAGCCTTGCAGTGATCTTGCTGTCTCCAGCTCTCTCTATTTCAGTGTGTCTATTTTCAATGTTAGGACCATTTATTTATACTAAACAATGCGTATAGTATGCGTCTATTATCGAATGCAGTGACTATTCTCTTTTTGAATGCACATCAAATAGTGAGATAATTAGTCTAAAAATTTAAAGTTATTCTGTATTTAATGCAATAATCGACTACTTATTTTTTTGTATCATCTCTATATTTTATTTATCTATATATATTATTTGAGACCTTTTTTTCAAGGATTTGTGTACACATGGCATAACCAAATGAATCCTCTTCTCATATGCTTTTAGCAATTAATTCACATAAGCAAAGCAATTAATTAGTTTTTTTTCATTCAATGACTTATTGCATAATTCATTTTTTTTTATAACAATAAATAACAACTATTCTTAATTATTCTTTTGACAAACAATGATTCTTATGATTTGATCAGATTTTTTTTTTTGACAATGATATGGTCAGATTTTTAAAAGGAATGATATGGTGAGATTTTTTATCACGTGACTTTTCTATTCTTATATTTTATATATTTATAAAATTATAAAAACTTATAAATAAAATGAAAATATTTTTTTAGGTATAATAAATGAAAATAATTAAAATAACAGATTCTTTTATAAAAGATTTTTTGTTTTAGTTATTTGTGTTTTTGACAGATAATAATTATATATATAAAAAAATTATATATCAAAATTTTTAATTTGAATGCCATATAAATTATAACGTATAACGTATTGTGTAAGAAATAAACATAATAAATACTAATTGATAATTGATTACCTTAATTATAGATTGAATTACCATTAAAAGTATTAATGTTTTTATGCATTCATATATAAATCCATGCCAGTGTCATATTAATCTTAGCTATAAAAAATAAATATGTTTGTAGTCTTTCTTTGTATCTTTGTTATTTTTGCCATTGAATCCTTATTTGTTTATCTTTTAATTTTTGATTTTTTTTCCAGTTATATATGTATCATGTGAAGGGGAAGCAACAATTGGTTTTAATGTTTTTTTGTCTATTATTTTTGCAGGAAAAAGCATATGAATCGAGAAAATAGAATTAGAGTAAGTTGTAGACTATTTTTTTTTGCTTATAGAGTAAGTTTTAGATATATCTATCATGTTTTTATTCATTATATTATTTATTTTCTGTTTTTAGACATATTGTTTGCTTATATTTTGAGTTTTTTTCTTGATTGTGTTAGTGTTGTTTGATATATATACATTCTTTGTTTATCCATTTTATTCGTTTTATTGATAAGTTTATCTCTTTGATCACTCATCAATTAACTTATTCTTCATTTACTATTCTTTGGTTGAGATCAATGTATTTACCGTCGAATGCAGTAACTATTTCCTTTGTTTGATTGGAGGCACACAGTGAAACAACCAGATTCTTCTTTCACATCTCCACTCTTTAGAAGTTTTATATAATTATTTAATGATTTTATCTATTCAAAATTACTTGAAAAAATAACAGATAGAGTATCTTTTATTTGTATATTTGAATTAATTACTTAATTTTGTTTAACGTGTTTAATATGTGCCATGTGAGAGAGGAAATATTATTAAACAATGATGGAAAGCATATTACATTTTGCAAGATCTTCATTTCTTTGAGATTAAAGATAATACTACCGAGAAGTGAAAATGATAATGATAAATTTCCATATATATAATTTTTTTGAAGAAGTGAAAATGGAATGTATTACCGAGAAGTATCGGAAATTTCAGTACAAAGAGTGCCAAAAAATCATCAAATATATCAAATTACATTAAAAGATAAAAAGAATCGGGAATGAAAAAATGACTCCACCACCCGATTCAAAAATATACCCGAACAAGATAAAGAATTGAATCACAATAAAAAGTAAAAACAAAATTAAGATGATGTATTTTCCGCAGCCCACTTATTTGCCATAGATAGATGGGAATAATTCTATATATTGAACTTTTTTTTTACTACCTCCATATAATCCTTAATCAATACATTGCAATATGATTATGAATGAACTGTATTTGACAAGAATTATAATACACACTTAGTGACTTAGTGATAATTATTACTTGGGACCTTTTTTTCAAGCATTGATGTACACATGATATACCCAAATGAATTCTCTTTTAGCATATTGTTTTGACATTAAATTATCATAACTAAATTAATAAAAGAATTAATTAAATGTTTGACCAAATTTTAAAGATATGAAATCCGCGTAACATAAGCATGATAATCCCAAATACAAGAAAATTAAACTTATATTGCTATATATTGATGTCTTGAAATTATGTGTGTAAGAAATAGCTTGGTAGACCGAAAAAATAGAAGATGTGAAAAAAATGACTATAAACATGTAATGTACGTAGTAATTGGCTTATTGCATAAATAAAACCTTATGTGATTTTTGTAACAATATAAAAAAACTTTATATGATTTTTTAATGAAATGTTGCACAAAAACTACTGGAAATCTTATAAGATTTAATAAACTTGCCCATATTTAAATTTCCTTTTGCTTTTTACATTATTTTTCTACAAAAGCTATTTTATGAAATCAACAATTTTTTTATAAATAATAAATTAAAGTAAATGTTAATATATTTTTTTCTATAAAAATATGGCCCTGAAGTCAAGGCATTTTTTTAAAATATATTATATAGATACATTACAAATATGGTACATGATATATGCCATAAATAGTTTTCATTATTATATATTAGAAAGGAATATTTTTCTACCAAAATAATGTTCTACGTTGGAGGTAATATGATCTCCAATCATTTACCATATACATAAACACACACAAACACTGTGCATCTTAAAATTACATGGTTCTTCAATGTTTTTTTAGTTTTTCATTCCATTAATACGGGGCAATATATATATATATAAAAATTGCTTTTATTTTTACTTTTTATTTTGTAGTTATAATATTGCAAATAAAATCATGACAAATTCACCTCAATTTTGATTTTACTATTTTTTTTTTCATTTGCAATTTATTCCTTTTTTATTTTAATTTTATGAACAATTGCAATTGCAATTGTAATTTATTGGTTTTGTGTATTTATTGCTTTTTGTGTTACACAATGCTAAACCAATGAAACATGTATATATTTTGCTTTTGTGGTTCCATATTCATAATCATGTATTCTTTTTTGTTTGATATAATTTGAGATTAAAATGCAGAGGACATATGAAGTTGATAAAAGTTTAGAGATTACATAGAAAATTTGCTAAAAAATAATATTACGGGAGTATGTATTGAAATTGTTAAATTGTTAATAGCTACAATTTTTTCTTACAAAAGATGGAAATTATGTTGTCGAATGGGTTGTTTTCTCTTCTAAAGAGTATCATTCTATTTAGGTTACGTTTCATCATTTTTCTATTAAATTTGATGAAAAATATTTATTTGCAAATCTCTGTATTGATGAGATTAGTCGTTAATCATATTAGAGTATGATAGTATTTTAGATCTCATCTTTTCACGGGATGGCATGTATACATCTACATAATAAATATTATGTGATTTATATTTTGATTTATTGAAGAAAGATGAATAATTAAAGAAATGGGGTAGTTTAATTTTTTTTCAATTTATGCAATTTTAAGTGTTTTTCAATCACTTGCTAACATTGAGAACGAAAAGAGAGGAAAAGACAAATTTGGGAACGAGGGAGACGAACGGGAAGAGAGAAGAGTAGTTTGTTGAATTATCTTTTTAATTTAAGTTAATTTAATATTTTTATAATATATAATTTGTATAAAAAATATATGTTGATGACATGAATTATTTTTCCAAATGGATATTATCATGCCATTAATAAAGTATGACACGTAAGCAAAATTTTAACTAAATTGAGGTGGAGGACTATAACTCCAAAAAAAATAAAGAAGAGACCAAAAAGTTGATTTTTAAAGAAGGAGATTAAAATCTATCTTTATATTGTAGTCTATTTTTTTGTTATTTATATTGTGGCCTATATTTTTACTCATATATTGATACACATACGCATTTTTTTATAATTCATATTCACCTCGAAGTCATTTTACGAAACTTCAAATTTTCTTCCTACAAACGCATTTTTACCCGTGCATGACACGAGCTCATAAATTAGTTTTTATAAATGGAGAGGATCCTTTAAAAATAAATAAAAGACCACGTATAGCTGTAACCTATAAGGAGTTGACAGCAGTGTTAACAAGAAAGCCAAAACTCGACGCCGAAGTGAGCCGTATATTTGGCTTTACCATTACTTGGTGGAGACTGGAGAGATACGCACATACACAAGAAGCAAAATCATAGCTTTTTTTAATTTAATTTGTAGGTCCAATTTTTATATATTATGAATATTTAATCATAGCTATAGTATTTATTTCATTGATTCCTTCTCCTTCTTTGTACGTCTCTTTGCATTCTCCAAAAGTCGCTTACCATTTCTTGGCGCAACTAAACTTATCCAACAAATAATCCAACTTTTTTCCACAACATTCTCCTAAACAAAATCAAATTCTTCATGTTTATTTTCACTACGCTGATGAAACTTGTGTACTCCTTTAAGAGTTGTAGTATTTATTTTTATTCATTACAAAAAGTTTTAAGTGACATAATTTTTAATAAACTATACCGTTAAATTGAAAGTTTATATCATATAAATTATTTTTGTAAAATTTCAGACGAATCAAAAATCATTTGATATGTTATTGTCACACATAAAGATTAACGGTGTTTAAGAAATCACAGAAATTGTTAATTTTGATGCGTCTAAATAACATATCAAATGCTTTTAGATTTGTCTGAAATTTTACACAAATAATCTATGTGATATAAACTTTTATTAATCCAACAATATATTTTATAAAAATGTATATCGGTTAAAATAAAATGAAATGGTTGGAGATAAATACACATAAATCTTGATAGATACGAAAGAAAAAATCTTATTAAAATACTATTATTTTACCGTTGGCTTGTTCCAAGTTTACAATGAGCGGTGTCCTATTTGTCTTACGTCAAACACCTTCCAACATTCTTATCTTTATTCATCCCATCTCACCCGTTTAATAGTGGTACTATATTGCATAAGGTCAAGCCTCAATGTCAAATATTGTTCATCACAATGGCTGAATCATCGTCACTGCTTCAAAATATGTACTAGTATAATGTCTAGTATCACATTAACAATTACTACTATCAGTTTTTGCTTAAAAATATGTAGTTGTTGGATTCATTTTCTTGTGTTATTTAAGCACAAAATTTAGGATCTCTTTACGTCACATAACTTTGTACATGTGGATATGTATTAGAATTATGACGATTTCCACCTTAATATTAAACATAAATCTCAAATAAAATTATCTAGCTAGTAATTGATGTTGCTCATTGATTTCAAATCAAATTGTACAAATTACACTATCATTTTTACATTGTTAAATGATTTCATACGTTGGTTTAGATCATGCAACTGAATATTGTAATTGTATTAAAAAAAAAAAAAATCTATTTCCCTTCATCTTTTTTTGTTTGTTTTATTTTCTTTGGGTACATATTTCCCTTTATCTCTATGTCTCATATACTTAAGTATTATTGCGTCAAAAAAAATGTACTTAAGTATTATAAAAATATAAAACTCAATGAATATGCAAAAATATAAGAAAAATCCATTGTCAACATTTTTCTTTACTTAAAGCCCAATGAATATGCAAAAATCTAATTTCATTAGTAATGTTATAGGAAGAACTGATTTGTCACTAATTAATCTGTTTGTGACTTGTGACTAATAAAATTAAATTTTAAAACCCTTAGCAATGCATTAGTTAGAGTGATATGACATTGGTATGAAGTTAAAATTAAACCTTGACAAAAACTTAAATTAATTAAAATTAAACTACAATAACTGAATTTTTACCCAACTACAACTCATAAATGTTTTTATTTATTTTTTTTTATCAAATAGCCTAACAGCTAAATTTTTTTACTTTAAAGTGGAGAAGTAAAATAAATGAACGAGGTTCAAACCACCGCTCTCTAAATTCAACCAATTGAGCTAATGGTATCAACTCATAAATGTTTTACTATTATGAAAACAAAGAAGATTAAAAGAACTAATACTCTTTATTTATATTTGATTTAAAATTGTTGTTCCATGGTTACAACTTACAAGTTTTCACGTCTCATATTTGGATAAACAAAACAAAAAAGAAAAAAAAAATCACCGACGAACCATCATCTTTCTCTCTAGAGAAATCCTGAACCGGTAACTCACCAAAACTCGCCGAACTACAAAACCGTTTTTATCCTTTCTTCACCACAATGAGAATTGTAATCAAAAGGTTACAGCTCGCGCGTGAGATACACGCGCAACACAAAACAGAAAATCCTCATATGAAAAGGTTGAGAACTTTCCGGTCACCGCCGTGAGTCAAGCCTTCTCCGATTCCATTCTCCAAATACGCCGTCGTCGTCACAGATTCCTCTGAATTCATCGACGGCGAACCAGGCCGACGATTCTCCTCCGCTTTCTGCAGGAAAATCGGTGTCAACCGGAGATCAAGATTAGTCGCCGCCGGAACCTTCACAAACTCCTCTGATCGCCGGCGTTTAACTCCAGAAAACACCTTATTATTAGATCGTGAGCTCGTGAACCGGAAATTCGGATCTCGGATCCTCCAAATGTCATCTACACCAGTAACACCACCGTCTTCCGCCTCCGACGCCTCATCAGCAGCAACAGGCGGCGCGTCCATCAGCGTCAACTCCGGCAAAGGCCTAAGTACACCACCGCGAAGAACCGTCTCAACCGCCGCCTGACACACGTGCCAGTTTCCAGTCCATAATAGCCCCACCGCACCGTTAACAGGGTTAACCGTTCTTCCACACGCTTCAAACAGTAAAGACTGAAACAAAGCTGAAAAAAAAAAAACAGAACACGCAATTAATAAAATTAATAACCATAAGCATTATTATCACCTAATAATATGTGGTTGATTAACTTAATACATTTAGTATCATGGTGGGTGTCAGAATCACGCTGACCTACGGTGAATTTTACTGAAGCTACAAATTATGAATTTTGCAAAATCACGGTGGATTATAGTGATTCTGACACACATCCACCGTAATATCAAACATAGACTTAATTGAATTACCTGGTCTTTGTGGTTCAGGAACGTTGGAAATGAACGACATGAGACCAGCGCGACCGAAGAATTTAGCTACAAAAACAGTAGCATGTCCTTGAGCTTCTGGTGTTTCGATCCATTGTAAACAAGGTCGTAGAATACATGTTTCGCTACAACCTTTGCGAAGAACACGGCAACCATTGCAACTCATGTTTCTATTCTTGTGCTATAATAATAATAAAGATGAAGATAAAGATTAATCGCTCTCGCATGAAATAGAAAAGACAGAGAGAAGGTTGATTGATTAATTAATTAACTAAGGTGGGTTAAGGAATTATAATGAGAGAGGAGAATGCGAATTGAGGTGAAAATGGGATATAAATAAAGGGAAGAAGAGAAGAGGTGTGGTGTGGTGTGGTTGGTGTTAAACTATGGTTGAGTTAAGGTTAGTGTTGTTGTTGTTTTGTTTGTTGCAAGTGGGAGAGAGACGTGAAGGAGCGTGAGAGTGTGTGTGTGTTTGAGAAGGCAGTGAAGTATTTTGTTTGTATGGGAGGGTGTGAGATTCCAATGTCTTGGGTGTGAGCGGCTCCGTGTTTCCGCGCATGAGTGTTCCTCCACCGTTGGATTATTTCTTTATTTTATGGGGTAGGCCCCAACAACACAAAAACAAAGTAGGACTCCATCCTTTCCTTATTTCAGTGTAAAAACAAGTATGGATGGATGTTTCATTTTGAGATAAGAATGATTATTTTTGGGATAATTGATTTTTTATTTTGTAAAATTGAATCTGAAAGAAATTAAATTAAAGAAAACTGATTTGTATTAGGATATGTTCATGTAAAAACAAGTTAAAGAAACAATTTAATTGTAAAAGTTTTGTCAATTTTAATATGTTTAAGTGGTGTATATTTTTTTTTTGTCGAGACCGGCGGCATTTCCACCGCCGAACGCAGTGACTAATCTCTCGCTAGATTGGAGGTACCTCGATAGGTGGAATAACTGGCCCAAATATTTAAATCTGCTCCATACCTAAGGTGAGGATCAAAACCTCGACCCTTGGTTAAGTAGTGTATATGATGTATGGTCTCTATATCTTCGTATATTTATTATTTTAATCTCTAATGTTATTTTTATTTTGAAATTCATCCTTGAATATTAAAATCATTTTCATTTTAGTTTTTAAAATTAAAATTCGAAGGAAAATCAACAGAAAAATTTAAATGAAAATTTACAAGAAACTTGCGAATTTTCCTATGAATTTTAAAAACTAAAACTAAAATGATTTTAATATTTAGGAATGAATTCCAAAAAAATAAATACAAGGACTAAAAGTAAATATATGCAAACTTGCAAGATCAATTGATTATTTAAGCCTTACAAATATATAGTTTATAAAATTTACCGTTAAATTGAAATTTATATCATAGGGTTCGTATGATCTGCAAAATATAAAATACTGAACATGACAAGACAGAACATTACAAGATAAACGTTTAAAGTATTGAACAAATTTTCTCTTATACAAAAAAGTTATTTTGGTGTTTTAGACAATTTGTGCTGAGAAAAAAAAAGTTGTTTGTGGTTCATTAGAGGACAGGAATATCTGTTTTTTGTCCATCCCTTATCCCTTGACCTTAGTTTGTCTAAGCTCATGATCAATTTTAAAATCAAACACACTACATTATAACTATATCTTTGAGATTTGTGCATCATATACCATATGCACCACTTTTGCATATTAGAATTGGTCTTAAAAATCAATTCTAGAATTAAAACTACAAATTTCACCTTCAAGTATAATCAATTATATTAGCAACTTTCATATTTGTCCCCATAGAATAGTTCAAATAGTAAGATCTCAAGAACATGAGTTGGATAGAGGGAGGTTCATAGATCAATTCCTAACTGGACCAATTTATCATTTTGATATATAAAAAAAATTACTTTCATATTTTTAAATTCATTAATCTTTTATAATAATAAAATTCTAGATAAAATAATTATCCACAGTTGAAATATTATCAAAGATCTACCATTTAAATCATTAAAAATTGAATTGGCAAAAATATACTCAAACAAAACCCCAATTGTGTTCATTTCAGTGGCCCAAATCGAAAAGTTATAGGTGGACCATTAGCCCTTTGGGCTCCAATGTTTGTTTCGAGACCTGGGGTCAATGAGTCTCCCTTATGTTTTTAATAGAATAGAATCTATTTGACAAAATAAATAAATAAATAATGAATTTTGTATAATTTTTTTTTGAAACAATGAATATTGTATAATTGAACTCATACTTTACAGAATATATTCAATCCCTTCTAAAAACTTGAAATACTATTCAAATACATAAAACACACATAATTTAGTATTTAGATTCGTATTTTGGTGTTTTGGACCAGAACCAAACTAGCAAATGTTCAACCCGTTTTTCACCTGATCAACATTTGAGACCCAATTCGCCTTCACTATTCACCCTAACAAAATTTATGATGTAACGGGCGACATCGAAATGATGAATATTTAGAGTTCATCATGATGTTTCAGCCAAGATTTTGACAGCTCTTAATGGCGAGGACGTTGTCCTACAATTAATGACCTTAGTCCTGCACACTATATATATATATATATATGCCACTCCTAGCATATGTTCATGTGCTCCATTCTCAATCTCTAAAAAATTTAACTTCACACACATTCTTATTTGAGCGTCGGAGTATTTTCCAAGTACACACCTCTCCACTTCAAACTTATGTGGCAAAACAAATCATTTTGTTTATAAATATTCAATATATTATGTTTTTTCTTAAAAAAAAAAGACATAACACTAATTTTTGGGCAATTCAAAAGAACAAAATGCCCACTTCAAATTTTTGGGATTCACCAATCTGCTTCACACAAGACATTACATAATTCGAAGCAATTGTTTCATCTTGATTTAGTTTGCAGCTTCCTTCCAACTCATCCCTATATTTTAACTTGGCATCATATGGAAACATGATCTTTTCATGTTGCTAACATTAAATCTCAATCTCTGAGTATCACATATCTTAATGGCTATTATATAATATATCTGCAGAAGAAGCTATTATATTCTAAAATTGCATGCAGTTTTGGAACTTTATACCTTCAGCAGATCAATTAGCTTCTTCTTGTTCAGGTATCAATACATTGAGTACTCAATAGAATGTTAAGTAAAAATTTTATCTTGTAATTCCTAATGATTTCTATTGTTCATCTAGGTAGCAAAGTGGTCCACCACAAGCCGACAGAAAGGAAAATGATTAATCCCAAATGATAATGATTTTTTGAAATCAATGATTAAAATGAGTAGTCCATTCAGTGAGTAAACTACCACCACTAATTTTCTTGTCTATATATGCAACAATAGTTCCCGTGAAACACACATTTATCGATAATTGTGTGGCCGTTCGATTAAAATTAGACGGTTTAAATCTTAAGTTTAGTTTGTTCTTTTTTGTAAAAATCGAAATCAGTTCTATTCTAGAATTGAACCATCTAAATCTTGATTGCACAATATTGCGTACCGCATAGTTAAGTTACGCACGCATAGTCGATCGGTAGTCAAATATTGCGTAACCATTCGATTGACACCAGACTATTTAAATATCAAATTTAGTAATTTTATTTGTTTTAAAAAATCAAAATCAGTTTGAGATCTTAACCGTTCAAATCTTAATCAGACGGTCAAGCAATGACCGCATGAAATCTAATTTCTTCTATATATAGGTTTGTGCCTTGAGGAAATATGACAGAAAGAAATGGCTCCATATGGTTCAAGATTGGTAGTGCCTGTAGACTTGAAGAAGAAGCCATGGGAGCAAGAACTACCACTTCACAACCGGTGGCATCCAGAGATACCACCGGTTGCAGAGGCTAGAACCGGTGAACTGTTTAGAGTTGAGATGATAGATTTCAGTGGAGGTGCTATCACTCATGATTACACTGCTGAAGATGCCAAGCATGTTGATCTCTCAGCTGTGAGTTCTCTCTTCATCCTCTGTACTTTGTAGTGTGTTTTCAATACTTAGTGCTTTGAGTTTTCTTAAACATCACATGTCTAAAATCAGATATCTTTTCCAAAAAATTTCTATCATTTTCTATCCAAAGAAAATGTTAATAGCTCTGACTAGTTGATACCAACAATTGCTTGAGTGAAATCAAACTTGAATTTGGTTACTAAAAATCTCTGATTTTTTGTGGTTGTTCACACCAATAACATGTTTATGGACAAAAAATTGTATTTTTTACTAACCCAAAAGCATAATATATATGATCACAAAAAAAAATATGCACGGTGTAAAATATTTTTACAGTGTCAACTAATAGTAAATTTGTATTCGGCTATGTTACCGCATTTCACCCTACGTTGAACTTTTAAACACTTTTATTGGATGTCAATGTAAAATTAACTTACACAGACGTTATATTATTATAAAAAATCAAACGTTAGTTGGTTCAGTGGTAATTGTTAATTTGTGCCGGACTTGGTAGGGAAGTAATAATGTTAACAAGTGTATTAGAACAATTGTTAAGAAATTATTGTATCTATAACCATATCCTATGAATATGAATTATACACCACATTTCCATATGACATTTCAAGTCCACTTTGTGGTCCTTCAACTAATGGAAAACCGGTCCCCTTTCTCATAGTAATGCCAAACATTGTAATAGTAACAGTATCAAAAGTATAGACCAAGTCCAACATATGTTTCAAAAATCACTGTACCTGTTTTTGTTTTTCCATGGCACCATCAACTCCAAGACTAGTTGTTCCAATAGACCTGAAAAAGGAGCCATGTGAACAAAAACTTCCTCTTCATAATCGATGGCACCCTGACATACCTCCTGTGGTAGATGTTACTGCTGGTGAAATCTTTAGAGTTGAGATGGTAGATTGGACTGGAGGTGCTATTAAAGATGATAATTCAGCACTAGACATAAAAATTTTAGACCTCTCACTTGTAAGTATAAATTAAATCTAATCACATCTCCGGATTTGTATTCCTTGTAGTCACGATCGCGCATTAACCTATTTCAATCGTTATATCAAGATTAATTTTTAACTTATGTTTTTTTGCATATGATTATTGACTAATAGTTTACTGAGAAGTGGTCGGACCGCTCGAACTGGGCGAGATATAATATGTGAGTTATATATATGTTTTTGTTTTTTGGTAACTAATTTTGGATGTTGTGGGTAAATGGGCCAGGTCCATCATCTTAGCGGGCCGATAAGAATTGTGGACAATGAAGGCATTCCGGCCCATCCTGGAGATTTGCTTGCTGTTGAAATATGCAACTTGGGTCCTCTCCCTGGTGATGAATGGGGCTTTACAGCTACATTTGATAGAGAAAATGGAGGTGGTTTCTTGACAGACCATTTTCCTCATGCTACAAAAGCTATTTGGTACTTTGAAGGAATATATGCGTATTCACCTCAGATACCAGGTGAAAGAACTGATATATCACTTTTTGTTTATTCACCTCTTTCTATATGTTTTGTCACTCATGTATCATTTTTGTTGGACAGGAGTGAGGTTTCCAGGTATAACACATCCAGGTATAATTGGAACTGCACCATCAATGGAACTCCTAAACATATGGAATGAAAGGGAAAGAGATGTTGAAGAAAATGGTATTCAGTCTCTCAAACTATGTGAGGTTTTGCATAGCAGACCCTTGGCAAACTTACCAACAACAAAAAGTTGTCTTCTTGGAAAGGTAATAAATTAATATGTATTAATGTCGGTGTCCTATATTTCTGACAATAGCGATGTCTACGTGTCTGTGTCGTATCAGGTGTATGTGTCGAACATACTATATTTGACCAATGTTTTGTTGGCTTGTTGATATTTCAAACTGTTAGAAGTCCCACATTGGCTAGAGATATGACATAGATAGCCTTTATAAATGTGTGCAAACCTCAACTCTTAAGCTAGCTTTTGTGGTTGAGTATAGGCCTATATGGTATCAGAGTCTATCCTAGATCCATTTGTTGTGTGTTAGAAGTCCCACATTGGCTAGAGATATGACATAGATAACCTTTATAAATGTGTGCAAACCTCAACTCTTAACTAGCTTTTGTGGTTGAGTATAGGCCTCCTAAATTCTAATACAAACAAGATTACCTTTTCGATATTTTGAGGCCTTTTTCTTGACATGGTTGTAGATTGAAAAAGGTAGTGATCAATGGGAGAAGATTGCTAGGGAAGCAGCAAGAACAATACCGGGAAGAGAAAATGGTGGAAATTGTGACATAAAAAATCTAAGCCGAGGTTCAAAGGTATACCTTCCTGTTTTTATAGAAGGAGCAAATCTCAGCACTGGTGACATGCACTTCTCACAGGGTGATGGTGAGGTCTCATTATGTGGTGCAATAGAAATGAGTGGTTTCTTGGAACTCAAGTTAGTATATATAACTTACCTTAATTCAAATCTTAGCAAATTAACTTGTTATGTTCGTACAAATTAAGCTGATATATAATACCCTTTTATTGTTATCACATACTTAGGTGTGAAATTATAAGGGGAGGAATGAAAGAGTACCTTACACCAATGGGTCCTACTCCTCTTCATGTCAACCCAATATTTGAAATAGGCCCTGTTGAACCAAGATTCTCAGAATGGTTAGTGTTTGAAGGCATTAGTGTGGATGAAAGTGGTAAGCAACACTATCTAGATGCAAGTGTTGCTTACAAAAGAGCAGTACTCAATGCTATTGACTACATATCCAAATTTGGTTACTCCAAAGAACAGGTTTAACTACTCAACACTAAAATGTCCAAACATATGTAACTTTTCTCCGTCAGTGCATAGAAATTAATCTTTCGGTGCGTAGAAATTATCTCAAAAGACAACAAAAATGCAACCTATGTTTATTTGCTATATCTTGAACATTATTCAGGTGTACCTTCTGCTATCTTGTTGTCCTTGTGAAGGAAGAATATCTGGAATTGTTGATGCCCCTAATGCTTGTGCAACATTGGCCATCCCAACCGCTATGTTTGATCAGGTAAACAACTAAACATGTAACAAAATAAACTATGTCGAATACTTGATTTGTATGATTAAGGATTGCATTTTTAAAAAAATTATTCATGTTAATATATTGTATATCTTGAATTAATAGTGAATAAGTTATGTAAATTGATGTTTTTGCAGGATATTCGTCCTAAAAATAACAAGGTACCAATTGGACCTCGCATTGTAAGGAAACCAGATGTCTTTAAATGCACATATGATGGAAACTTGCCCATCACAAAGAATCCTGGTGGCACATCATGATATGTATTTTAGTTGGCATTTAAATCACATGCTTTGCATTTAAATTACATGCAGTGACATATTCCAGAAATCTTATGATTTACTAGTATGCTATTAAAATAAAGCTAGTTGGAAACATTTGGACATTTGTACTGTATGCAAATGTTTCACGGAGAATTGTTGAAATAATGTCAAAAAACTTATTATGGCATGGTTGGGTTAAACTTATTATGGCAAACACATGCTTAAACTTGTACATCCACAGACCTCGAACAATTAGGGCCTAGGTAATCATGTTGGATGCTTTGGAATGCTTAGAATAATGATGAAGTTTTTAACCATAGTAAATTGGAGTTTTGGAAACTCAGCTTCTAAATTAAGACTTTGTTACTTTTCATATTAGAAGTTTGAATCTTGCTAATCATTGCATCCTGTGCAATAGTTAAAAAACTTAAAAGTAATAAATTTTACATTGAAACAAATATAATTAACACTTTAAAAAAATTTGATACACAAGTTCTAAGACAATTTTATCGTTTTTAATTCTTTAATTAATGCAAAAGTTACAATATTTAACATTTGCCTAAAAGTTTTTGGTACGACAGACAACAATATAGAAACTTTACATTTGTTTTTTGGCACTTTCCTCCTCAAATCACTAATGCAGATGTAAAATTCCGTAAGCAAATGTCATATTTTTACTAGTGAATTGTACCATTGGTGTGTGGATCTTTGGCTTTTCTAGATTTTTGTGGTTATGACTAACATTAATTAATGCTAAGTTATAAGCTAAACATGAAATTTTTATAGCATATCAATTGCCAGAAAAAAAAGGCCTTTAGCCCTTTAAAAGTGGTTATTATTTATTTATTGAAATCTAAAGTGGATATAAAATTAACATAGTAAGGAATATCATATATTTATATGTTATTAGTGCTAAAATATCATATATTTTAGCACTAATTAGTGCTAAAATATAAATTATTAATTTTCTTATTTTAATAATTATTTATTTTAATTTGTCAAAAAAAAATTATTTAAAAAAGTCAAATATATAGTTTCTTTTAAACCTTCAATTATTTATAATATAATTGGTGGTTGATTTTATTATTATATTTTAATATCGTAATGATGATGTCGATTTTGAGAAATTTTAAAACGTTTAGAATCTATAGAGATACATACATATAAAATTATTTGTATAAATTTTAATATAAAAACTTAGACAAATATAAAATCATTTAATAATGACTCGGGATTCGTTCATACCAATATAAATTTTAATACAAATTCTAACACATTTCAATTATGTTTTAATCAATATAAATTTTATAAAATCTACCATTGAATTGAAAGTTTATATCATATATATTATTTGTATAAAATTTTAGATAAATAAAAAATTATTTGATTGATTAGTGAGACACGTAAAGATTAACGGCGTTTAAAAGAAACACACAGACTATTAATTTTGAAGTATCACAATAACAGTGAATTTTATAAAATTTATATAAATTAAAATATAATTAAGAGGTGTTAAAATTGATGTTAAATTAACGTACCAAAACAAAAAATTAATGTTAAATTAGTCGGTGTTAACATATCTTTTTGGCTAACTCATTTTTGAAACCCAATTTACTAAACCTCCTATTAACCCCAATTATATACTAATAGTATTGATTAATTGTTTTTGTAAAAAAAAAGTTATGGTTCATTGTTGAAAGAATTTTTTTGCCCAATTTAATATCACATTTTTTTTAACAAATCAATAAGACATTTTATTTGTTAAAAATACCGATATAAACCAGATAAAAGGAGAAGGAATAACGGCTAAGGTTTCATTAAAATATCAATAGCTTACAAATTAAATCAAATAGTTACAAGACATTGTATAGTAAAATCTAATGGGCTAAAGAGTTTAGACTCAATAACTCTTTATTTAACATTTTCTCTCAAACTCATGATGATACAACCGTAAGTAGCATAAAGAGTTTGTCAAACAAAACATATACCAAGTAATATAAAGTTCTAACACTATCTTCAAGCTGAAGCTTACTAAGCTTTAAACTTGTTATAAATTCAACCCCTGCAAATAAACTAAATTAACTAAAGTGGGGAACCAGATTAAAACAAATTCAAATTGTGAGCATACGGTCACCAGACAGATTTCAGCTTCAGATTGCGAGCATACGCTCATCAAACAGATTTCTGATTCAGGTATATTCAGATTGTAGATTCAGCTTAAGATATTCAGACTTCCGATTATGAGTACTCCCTCACCGAATTCAGATATTCAGATTGTGAGTATTTCCTCACCATATTCAGATATTCATATTCAGATTGTGAGTATTACTTTACGTCTCGACTCACCAAACAGAACCAAATGTAACAAAACATAACAAAATAAACCAGATCAAACTAGACAGAACAAATCGACCAAACAGTAATAAACTATTTTTTTTTACATAGAAGTACATAGATTTAGAGACATAATGCATTTGGCCATTTCCCATCCACATTCTAAAGACAACACAATTAGCTAAACCAAACAAGAGGTTAACATCAATAAGCTTTGAGTAATTAGAAATCAAAGGAGTATTACAAAACCAATAACTCCATCCAAACATCCAAACAAAATTTTTCCACACATGAAGAGTAGATTGAAGAACCAAAGTCCTTAGGTCTATCCAATTACGGATCATTTCTTTACCTTGTGTACGCTCAAATCGACTATCAAGGGTCTCAAGATTGTTTAAACTAAACCAATGTGAATGAACTATTTGTTGTATGGAGAAGAGAAAGTAGTTTGCAACCTTCCAAATTAGATCCTCACTCACAACATTTTCCCCATCAATCAACCATCTTTGAGGTTTTCTATCAAACACAATGTAGGCAAACATAAAGTAGGCTAACTTTAAAAACACAAACATCATAGAGAGCAAATAACAAAAGAAAAACACAAAAACACTAACACAACCACAAAAACAATTACAAACACAGTATCTCAGTACTTTCCATTTTTCTGATGGCGGTGGCTCTGGTGGAGGTCGTTTCACATGGCCACAAATCATTGGTAAAGTTAGCATCATATTTGAAAGAACCGCAACAAACTTGATTTGTGCAAAAAGAGCCAGGTGTTTGCTGGATGATTGAGCAAAAAATGTGGTGGATGTTGGTGGTGGTGGTGGTGGAGGTACTACAGAGGAAGGGATATAGATGATAAAATAGGAATAAAAACCTACATAGGTGGGAGAGGAACCTCCACAAGGGAGGAGACAACCTCTATTATAGAGGGGAAAAACACTGATGACAGAGGAGATAATTATAAAAGGTGACGATTATAGATCTGGAGATAACTTGAAACCCTAATTTCAAGAGAGAGGAGAGAGCTTCTCTCTCTAGGTTTTTTACCAGCCACACCTTAACCCACAATAATAAACTAAATTAAAAATACGCCAGAGTCAAATTTCCAAACGTCAAGTTGATAAATTTGCCACCATGGATAAGTCAACATTTTACTTATTATTGCCTGTAAATCAGGTCACTAGCATACTTTTTGTCTTTTTGTTCACTAGCATACTTTTTAACTTTTTTTGTGTCATAAGTGGACCGCGTGACTTTTTCAAATGAGTTTTGTTGGACTGCGTGTTCTTTTCTACTTTTCCGTCTCAAAATAAATGTCATAATTGACTATTTTATACTTCGTCTTGACACAAAAATAAGTAAATTTGACTTTTTTGGTACATTTAACTATTGATGTATTTGGTCCATATTATAGACCAATTATATCAATAGTAAAAAATGTACCAAAAAAGTCAAATTTACTTATATTTATGTCCGGAGAGAGTATTATTCGTATAATCTATTTTGATCATATTTTTTTACTAATATATAAATAAATATTATTGTACCTTTTTAGACGTTTGGTTTGTCTAGATAAATATTTTTAAGATGTATAATTAAACATATTAACGATCAAAGTTGTGCGTTGACAAACATAAACTGATCAACTGTGACACTTATTTTATGACAGAATGAATACTATTTTATTAAGTGCTTTGTTTTTTTTTTTGTTAAGTGCTAGAGTTTTTTTTTGATAAGCAGGTTAAGTGCTAGAGTGATGATTTTGGATTTTGTTGTTATTACAATTTTATTTAATGTATACTACATTTACATTAAGTGTGTAATTTTTTTTTTACACATATAATCAATCAAATTATGTCAATTGCACATTAAGAAAAAAAAAACATTTAAGTTAAACTTAAATTTAAGTAAATTAGAATTAAAAACGGTAGTTTCGATTGACAGTAAGGTTGTGTTTGGCCTCACTTATTTTATACTTAACTACCACTTTTATGAAGAAGTGAGGCCAAACACTATTTTGTTAAAGTCCTTAAGATAAAAAGTGTCTTTTTTATTGTGAAGAAAATACACTAAAAGTGATTTTAAAAATAAGAAACTAAAATGAACTTTATTTTTACTTTTCGGAGCTACAGTGACTTAGACCACCCATCGATCCTTGTCTCTACCACTTTTTATTTAATTTATTATTTTCTGCAAAATTCCTGCTATATAAATCACATCACAATGGCTAAAGCATAAAGTATAAAAAATTACAATTGCTGCTGTCCATACTTACAGTTACATAAAGTCACAATTTTTTTTTATAAATTTAATTCATATATTCCTTTGTCATTTTATGTGTAGCACAACACTTAAATACACATACATGATACATCCTTAATCATAGTGCCCACTAGATTGTTGGAAAACAATTTCCAGCAAAGAAAATTTGTTGGAAAACAAATAGCCACTATATAAGTTCTATATATATGAATAGAGCTAGAAATTAAATAGCTATTAGATTATTAGAAAACAAAATTGTTAAATCTTGATGATTTATATTTTTAGCTATGAACTATTTTCTAAACTTTTTAAATTTAATTCATTTAATATAATTATTTATGAATTTTTATTTGCACTATAATAAAATTACGTCTTTAACAAATTTATGAATTTCATGTTATTTATGATAAATTTGTATTAAAATATCTAAATATTTTACCAAATTTTTTTTAACTTAAAACAACTAATTAAGTTGAAAAGAAATAATAAATACCAAACAACTTTAACTTTATCTTTAAAGCTTTATTTTTTAACTTTAAGTTAAAAGTAACTTACAGAGTAAAAAAAAGTCAGGCCAAACGCAGTCTAAGACAAAAATTTTAAATGGGCCAAATAAAGCGGGCCAACTTAAAGTGTCGAATCAAAAACTCTGGTCCAACTTGTCAAAAATACCTGATTAAATGGACGGGTTTGACAAGCACAACCCATTTTACCACCCGTAATTAAGACTTAACAAACCCGAATATCAATTAATTTTATGTCAACTTATTTAGTTATAACAAGTTAGTTGAGAATGATTTAAAATTTGGAATAGTCACTGCGTTCGGCGGTGGATACCCCGGTCTCGACCAAAAAAAAGAATGATTTAAAATTTATTTATATGAAAAAAAACAAAGATAATATATTGGAGATATATTTACAATTTTGATAGATATAAAAAAAGTATATAGTTTGTAGAAAAAAAACAAAGTATATAGAATATGTTAATATAATTATAATCACGTTTTTTAATTTGTAGTACAATTTTATTTATTTTTTACAAAATAGTACAATTGTTTTTTAACTACATTATATAATAAACATAATTTTAAAATGTTTGCCCGTTAAAAAAGAAGTCAACATTTAATATACACAAGAAGCCCACTACTACATTTTCCAAACAAAAAAGTAATACAGTACTTTATAGTAATATGTAAAGTATGGGGCATCATTTTTTGTTTGCAAAAAGTAATTGATAGGTAACCAATCTTTAATCTCAACCATTCATTATTTTATTTAATATATCTATGGTTAAAACATCAACTTTCTCATGGTGGGAAGTCAACATGCGTAAAATCAATCGTATGCAGAGTATGGCCGTCGTGAATGGGTTGAAAAGCCAAAGAATGTTAAGCATGATCAACTGCGTTCGTATGCTCAGATGACCTCAGCTGTACCACCGACGAATACAGGTTACCGTTCCTATCACAGGGCAGGATGCTTTACAAAACGCGAAGAAGGCATATGTGGGGACAGTCACGAATCCAGGCATGACTTATACTCTCCAAGAGGCGTTCCATAGTCAAGGGTATTTTGGTTTGAAAATTACTCCCCTAGGTCCAAATTTAGCTTTGTTAGAAGACCAAGAGGAAGGTGAAATTGTTACACTATTGGAGGAGGGGTGTTCTTGGCTAGAGCAGTGGTTTCGAGAGGTTCGCCCTTGGCGTGAGGATGATATTGATCTAGAAAGAATGGTATGGTTGAGAGTGTACGGCATTCCGGCACACGCTTGGAACCATGATTTTTTTGAGCTGGTCACTAGTGCATGGGGTACTTTGCTTTACACAGATGAGGCGACGAATAAAAAGTTGTCTATGGATGTCGCTCGTTTGATGATTAGGACAACCAGTCATAAGCAAGTGGTAGAAACTATGAAAGTGAATGTAAATGGCACAGTTTTCAGTATTCGCGTGATTGAAGATTCTTACGGACCTCTGCGTAGTATGGTCACTAATCATTGCGAAGGTAGGGATGTGGATAGTGAATCTTCTGAGGCTGAAATGTTTGAACAGGAGGACGATGGCCATATGATGGAGGGGAATGAAGATGTAGGGGCGGAGGGTAATTGTTTAGCATTAACACCTTTTGTTAATACTAATATAGTGCAGCCCTCACCTAATGGTATTGAAGCTCAAGGGACTAAATGGGGAGATAATATAGTAAAGGAGGTTGATCAACACTCCACTTCTAATTTTATAACACCAGGAGGAATCAGAGGACAGAATTTACAAGCATTACAAGTTGTTTTTCCAGCAGCCAGTGAGGGACGGCCATGCGATCTTGCCATTGCTGATCACGTGGGTAGTCAACAAGGGGGTGTGAATATTGGTACTGTTTCTCAAGAGGGTCATGGGCCTAATAATGATAGGGTACACATTCAGAGTACTAGTAGTAAAGGAGGACTAGCAAAGGGGAGTGCTAATAACAGTGGGTCTGGTATGGTTGCAAACCCCAATAAGGTTACTACAATAGAGGATAAAGGGATAAAAAGGTGTGAAGTGTCAAAAGGGCCGTTGTTACAACCTGTAGTAGTATCCAAGAAGAAATTATGTGTTGAAGGAGGGGACAAGGGTGCATCACAGAATCGGTTGGGATCTATGCCACTAGTTTCTGCCAGCTCCACCGAGAGCCACAATTGCCATCGCAAGCCTCCACTACCAAAGGCGGGTTGTACTCGCACTCCGTTTAACCCCAAATCAAAGGCACCCAAGGCAAATCCCATCTCTTCAGCTGGTTCTATCTTATGTTGCAGCTCTCTTAAATCATCGGAGATACGAAATTGTAATGCGAAGTTTTGGGCGAAACATGATCATGAAGTTGCTTCGAAGCTCTAGCGCGGAGCTACTGAGTTGGGGATAGAAGGAAATGCGCCGGAGGATGTTATTGTTACAAAAATTCTGCAACATGAACGTCGGGATGTAATGCCCGTAAAGAAAGGGAGCATCATAAGATTGGTTTTCTATGAAAATATTGTCGTTCAATATGAGAGGCTGGGGCAACTCAGCTAAACGCAAAAGGCTGAGCAATCTTCTGCAATCAGGTGGTGTTGATGTGTGTTTTATACAGGAAACTAAAAGGTTAGAGTTCGATGACTTTATGATTCACAATTTATGGGGTCATAAAGATGTGTGTTGGGTGGCAAAGGCGTCTGTTGGTCAATCGGGGGGAATGTTAATTATGTGGAACACCATTACTTTCCAATTGAGTTATAGCTTTCATGGTACAGGTTATTTGGGTGTTTGTGTCAGATGGGAACAAACTTTGTGCTATCTTATTAATATTTATTCCCCGTGTACTCTGGCGGGGAAAAGACTTTTGTGGGCTGATTTACTTGATTTCAAATTGCATAATGATCATGGAGAGTGGTGTTTAGGAGGTGATTTTAATGCAATCCTCAAGTTGGGAGAAAGGCAGGGAGGTGTTGGTACTGATAACCGTTGTGAACGTTCTGATTTTTGCTCTTTTATTGATGCAATGGCATTGATTGACATTCCGGTATCGGGGAACAAATTCACTTGGTTTAGTTCTGACGGCAATACCAGGAGCAGGCTCGATTGTTTTCTACTTTCAGAAGGATTTATAGAGAAAGGCGATTACGACGGACAGTGGATAGGGGACAGAGATATTTCGGACCATTGTCCAATTTGGCTTGTTTGTAATACTGAGAATTGGGGTCCTAAGCCTTTCCGTTTCAATAATTGTTGGATGGACCATTCGGAGTTCATTTCTTTTGTGTCTAATGTGTGGCGAAATATGAGTTGTCACGGTAATCCCGGTTTTGTTCTCAAAGAGAAAATGAAGAAGCTTAAAGAGAGTTTGAGGGAGTGGAATAGAACTGTTTTTGGTATTCTTGATTTGGATATTAATAAAGCAGTTACTGAGTTGAATGTGATGGAGGATCAGTTAGCATCTGGGGAGGTAAATGAAGGTGTGGATATTCAGCATCTCAACAAATTGTTTTGGGATCAGCTTCATTATCGAGAAAGTTTACTAAAACAGAAGACCAGATTAAAGTGGGCACAGGATGGGGACTCTAACACTCGTTATTTCCACTCTTGTATCAAAGGCAGGCGTCGCCGGAATCAATTGTTGGGGTTGCAAAAGGGTGTTGATTGGTTGCACGGGGTGGAGGTGATTCGTAGAGAGGTTAAAGACCATTTTGAGAACAATTTCTGAGAGGATTGTGATGCACGTCCTTTTTTACATGGTATTCCGTTTAACAAGCTTAAGGAAGATGATAATTTCAGTCTAATGGCATCCTTTTTAGAAGCTGAAGTGAAAGAGGCAATTTGGGACTGTGATGGTAATAAAAGTCCTCGACCTGACGGATACAATTTTAATTTTTTCAAATTTTGTTGGGATATTGTAAAGCCAGAGTTAATGTCATTTTTACATGATTTCCATCGCCGGGCTGTTTTGCCTAAAGCAGTTACCGTTTCATTTTTTGGCTTTAGTTCCTAAATAGATCATCCTCTTTTACTGTCAGACTACCGTCCTATATGCTTGGTGGGGAGTCTTTACAAAATTATTGCAAAGTTGTTGGCTAATCGGTTGAAACAGGTGTTGGGTCCTCTTATTTCGGAGTGTCAATTAACTTTTTTGCCACAACGTCAGATTATTGACGGGGTGGTAGTTCTTAATGAGGTTATAGATTTGGCAAAGCGGAGGAAAAAATCTTGTCTTCTGTTTAAAGTGGATTTTGAACGAGCATATGATACCATTAGTTGGAGTTTCCTTGAACAAATGATGCTTTCCATGGGTTTTTGTGCATGTTGGATGAAGTGGATGACAGCGTGTGTATTTAATAGTTCTATGTCAATGTTGGTTAATGGCTACCCTACAGAAGATTTTACAGTGGGTAAAGGCTTACGCCAGGGAGATCCTCTCTCACCCTTTCTTTTCCTTATCGCCGCTGAAGGGTTAACTGGTTTGGTGTGTTCCGCTGTTGCACTCGGAAAATTTAAGGGGTTTGAAATATCTGATTCTCTTAATTTCTCTATACTTCAATTTGCTGATGATACAATTTTTATGGGGGGGGATACATGGGACAATTTATGGTGCATTAAAACAGTGTTGAGGGGCTTCGAGTTGGTCTCTGGCTTGAAAATCAATTTTTTGAAGAGTAAATTGTATGGTATTAATGTTGCTACTAACTTTCTGGAGGCAGGGTCGACTTTTCTTTCATGCCAATATGATAACCTTCGTTTTAAATTTTTGGGCATTCCTGTGGGGTCTAATCCTCGAAGACGGGAGACTTGGCGACCGGTAGTGGATTCTATGGCCAAGCGCTTAACTCTTTGGAAAAGTAGTCAATTGTCATATGGAGGACGGTTAACGCTGATCAATTCGGTTCTGGTTAGTCTTCCGTTGTATTTTTTGTCTTTTTTCAAAGCTCCGAAATGTGTCATTGAAGAATTGGTTTGCATTCAGCGGAATTTTTTGTGGGGCGGAGGGATGGATGGTCATAAAATGTGTTGGGTAAGTTGGGAGCAGATTTGTAAGCCGAAAGAGTTGGGAGGGTTAGGTGTTAAAGATTTGTCTTTGTTTAATGAAGCCCTCTTGAACAAGTGGAAGTGGAGGTGTCTCACACAATAGAATGCACCCTGGGCTAGACTGCTTTCTTATCGTTATGGGCCTATGCATCAGAATTTTTTGAGTTTGGTGCAACCATTGCCAGGTACAAATAGCTCTTTGTGGTGGCGGGATTTGTTGAGTTATGGGGCTGATGTTTCTAGTTGTTTTCGAAGCAATATCAGTATAAGGGTGGGGAAGGGTAGCAATGTCGGGTTTTGGTGTGAGAAATGGTTAGGTTGTCAGACTTTGCATAATCTTTACCCTTCTTTGTATGCAAAAGATCTTCATCCACATGTGGTATTGGCGGATAAATGGGATGAGGAGCAATTTTGTTGGAAATGGGAATGGAAGGAAATGTTGTCTAGCACCGAGTTACTCTTGTTGGAGGAGTTACAGACGCTATTGTTTGATGTTCGTTTGAGCCAACATTCTGAAGATACTTGGCGTTGGATACCACACCAGATTGGTCTGTTTTCGGTTAGCTCTTATTACTCATGTTTACTTGATTTAAAAGGCAGTACGGATGTGAATCCCAACTTGTTGTGCGCTGTCCGGAAGATGTGGCAAAATAATGTGCCGTCGAAGGTTAATTTTTTTGGTTGGAGACTTCTCTTGGCTAAGCTACCTACCAAGGTCTCTTTAGCTAACAAAGGCATAATTACTGACAACTTTGACACTTTTTATGTTTTTTGTTTTATGCACCAAGAGGATTATGGTCATTTATTTTTTTTCTTGTGCCTTTGCTCAACATGTGTGGAGGTTAGTGGTTAGGTGGCTGGGGTATTCGACGGATACTCGAGAGGTTGGATGGTCACATTTTCTATGGTTTGGCAATCGGCTTAAAATGAAGAAAGGTGTTCGGGCGCGTCATCTGATATGTCTTGCAACTACTTGGTGTATTTGGCGATTACGAAACAACGTAGTATTTCAGGGTGCTTCGGTGGATGTTGAAAAGTTGTTGTCTGATATTATATACTTTTCCTGGTTTTGGTTATGTAGCCGTTTTTTTCTTCGCCGTTATTGGACTGGCAAACAAATCCGGTGGCATGTTTTCGTCATTGTAACATATTACCTTGAATTGTAAGAGTTGAGTACCCCTTGTACTCCTTATAATTCATCATTGCTTATCAAAAAAAAAAACATGGGTAAATTTATAACTTTCCCACCATTGGAAAGTTTGTTGTATCCATTAGATCAAATTCCTTATCATAGACTCTCTACACCAAATTTTTATTTCTCTTCCATGCCCCACTCATCTATCATCACCTCCACCACCAACATAGCCCACCCCGCCTATCAAAAAAAAATCAACATAGCCCACCCGACTGTCCCATGTTTATTATAAGATTACACTTAATCAATTATTAGATCTCACTCTTACTAGGATTCCTCCTCACATCCCCAAGATCTCGCACTTCTCCTTAATTCTTAAGAAAAAAACTAAGCAGGTTGAGAATGAAGGAGAAGAAATTTTAGAATGAGAGGCAAAATTGGTGGGATTTAGAATGGGAAAGTTTCAACTTTCCCACCATGGTGCAGTTTATGTTTGTACCTTTGATATAATAGTTACTATCTCCGTACTAAAATATATGTCGTTTTGACCATATCATATAAATTAGGAAGTGTAATCATTGTTGTATGAAAAAGATAAATTATGAGTTAGTTTACAAAATTATCCTTCATAAATGATATATGAGAGATAAATTATAGAATTGAAAGAAGAAAAAGAAATAATTAATTAAGGGTATAAGAGGAAAAGAAGCATTTAATGCTTCATTGGTAAAGTAAAACGACATAGTACAAAACTCTTTCTCAAAACGACATATATTTTGGTACGGAGGGAGTAATAAATTCAATGGTGCAGATTGTAGACCGGTTACCTAGATGTAGCTTTTTGAAGACAATAAATGAGGGAAAATCCGATGGTACAATAGACAATTTTTTTTGTACCAGTACATGAGATATCAAATTAATAAATAAAATGAATATTTTTTTAAAAGAAATTATTTTTCGATCATTAAAAATATTATAATAACCAAATAATATTAATCAAAATTGTCAAAAATATAAATTTTAATATTTTTTTAATATTTATACTTCATAACAGTCAATATTTAATTTTCTTATTGAAAAATATTAAAATATTAGTATAATTATTATAAACAATAAAATTGTATTTTTCTTGTACTAGTTTATCTCTAAAATACAATAATCAACTTATAATTCTTTTAATTCATAAAAATAATCATTAATTTATTAATTTTATGACTTCATGTATCAGTACATTTGAATTATTCAAATGTACATGTAGAAGCTCCCAAAAATGAGACCCACAATTTATTTATTTTAATGAAAAAGAGATCCGCACTTAGTTCTTTAATTATATTATTTTTTATTTATTTATTTATTTATTTTTATAATGAATTATATTATTGTTTATTGAACCCAAGGGGTGTGGTTAAGCGGTTGGGGCTCATCCTCCCTTAACCAAAGGTCGATGGTTCGATCATCACCTTGGATATGGAGCAACTTTAAATCTTTGGGTCAGCTATCCCACCCATCGAGGTGCCTCCAATCTAGCGAGGGATTAGTCACTGCATTCGGCGGTGGATACCCCGGTCTCGATAAAAAAAAATATTATTGTTTATTGATTCTAGTTTCTTTGAAACAATTGATAGTCAATTATATGCAACAGTGCAACCCAATTTGTAAGAACCGTTGTTTTTTCGTTTTTTCTTCTTTAAATTGATTTTTGTTTTTTTTTTTTGTTTCCAAAATTGGCCCCATTTTTATTTTTTTTCTTGTTATTTTAAAGGAGGGATTGTCTCTCAGACAAAGAGGTTTTGTGATGAGTTGGTAGAGGTTCATCTATAAATCCCGATCTATAATTTTAGATTTGGACAACCACAAATATTGCTATTGCTGACACATTGCTTCAATGAAATTGCCTCAATGAAAAGTTGAAAACTAAAAAGGAACAAAAAAGGGTTATACCAATGTTTTTCATTACTCTACACTAATCCAATGTTTCAGTTAAGCAATTTAAGTGGTGGAATAAAATGGATGAAGGGAAGAAAATGAATGTGTTATGTTAGTTGAGTAATTTTGATTAAAATTTATGTGTTGTTGAATTGGTAGAAGTTAAAGAGAGAATAAGAATAAAAGAAGATTAGTTAATATTTTACGTCTCAAAATATAAAAGAAAATTAGTTAAATAAAGTTGATACAAAATAAATAAAATAAACAAAGTTCATATATTTAGGCAACTGTATTTGAAATGAAAGGACACTTGATGTTAGAATTCGTCATGAATTAAATTAGTTGGTTTAATATACCAAATATTGGTGGTGAAAAAAATTAGTGTATCTATTCCAAATTTTTAATCAAATATATTAATTTTATTTGATCAATTTTCTTTATATTTTGAGACAGAAATAATAAAATTTTAATTACAAATATTGGGTTAGAATGGTCAAAGGCACTAAAAAATAAGGGATTTATCCTATTTCCGGTCTTAAAAAGATAGAGTTAACAATCGAAGTTCTTAGACCATTTCTAATAGAGAACCTCATTTCTGAGTACTTGGTTCCACCATTACACATCATTTATTTATAATTTTTTAATAAAAGTACTTAATAAGCATTCAATCCCTACAACTTAACACCTCTTTAAAAAGTTCTTAATAGATTCCGCAAATAATTCTACATCATTTAATTTAATAATAAAGTATTATTATTATATCATATAAAAAGTGAGACCCGTTAAAAATAATATTTAAAATACGCGAGATCCGTTAAGAACTAAGAAAGAGAAAATTCTTATTTAAAAAGTGGTACATAATAGGTAGTCAAATGTGTGTTAGTTGTTACAATAGTAGTAGTACTTACGAAGTACTCATCATTGAGTACTGTTGTACCCCAATTTTGGACCTACAAAACCATTCGCATTACATTTATAAAAAATATAAAATATTTACTTTTTTATTATACATGTTTCAATTGCATTTGTTTTGCACATTTTCATATTTTTCTCATATTTTCCAAAAAGTCAAAAATAATATAAAAAATAGTTGTTGGTTTTATTTTACACTTTATTCTAAAAAAGGGGCAAAAAATAGTTTCTTTCAGGTCACGATGTTAATTTTCTTTTAATTAGCGTAAAAGTTTAAAAATATCAAAAATTAGCATTTTTTCTATTTTTCACGCTCGTTTTATATTTCATTTTCATATATTTCAAAAAATATAAAAAAATTACTTTTTATTTCACTTCTACACATTTTATTTTATTTTATTTTATTATCATTTACATTTTATTTTAAAAATATGCCAAGAGGAAGAAAGAGTAGAGCACAAGTTGCTCTATCTCTATGACTCACCATTTTATCTCATTCTTATCTCTTTATCATTTTCTTAAATAAATCAAAAAAATCTTTTTCTACCTTAACCAACCAAATTGCTCCACCTCACCCTTTTCTCATCATTTTTCTATTTTTTATTTTAATCAAATTACCATTTTCTATCATTTTAACCCAATTATCTCACATTTTATCATTATTACATTCCTACCACTAACCCTAATTTTCCCTCTATAAAAGAAACCTCACATCACACTCTCATAGCTAGACACACATTCATTCACACCATTCTCAAAAATCTCTCCAATTCTCCTCACCAATCATTTTCCAAAATCAAAAACAACATCACACTCCTTCCTTCATTTTCTTTTCCAATCCCAAAATCATACACAAAACTTCATCAAATCTCAATTCCAATCAACACAAATACACTTCATAACTTCAAAATCAGCAACAACACCATCAAACACAATCAAACAAGCCCAGAAACACATCAAGAACACCAAAACCGAACCCATTTTCTACTCAAACCTTGAGGTAGCAATTTCTCACTACTCACAACTCCGTTTTAAACAAAACTTGGCTCATTAAACTCGCAAACAACATACGAAACTAATGCACATATTAGTTTTCGTCAATTTTGCGTACAAATTGTTATTGATTTTTTAGATCTATATTTCTTTCGTTCGTGTTTATTTATTGAAAACGATTTTGAGAAAACTGATACTAGATTTGAGATCTACGTAAAATTTCGTACGAAATAGCATATTTATTTGTTAAAATCGGTGTTGATTTGGATTTGTTAGTTTGTTCTTGAGCTTGCTTTGTCCTTCAATGGTGTTTTAAAGGTTCTGTTATGTGAAAGAAGAAGGGAGTACCGTATACACCCTCCTTTTTTAATCTAAACAAATCACATCCGTCTGATCTTTTTTAAAACAAATCAAGTGATTCAGATTACACCTCATAAACGAGCTCACTCGCGTGAACCGTATGGGATCATGAGATCTGGTTCGGTTCAACCTTGGAGTTGAACCATGTGAACCGGTCCGGTTCGGACTTAGTCCGGTTCAGCGCAGTTTTTTTTTTTTTGTTTTTTTTCAGTTATACTGTTCACACCCCCCTTTTTATATTTTCTTCTTATGATAACTATTTTTCTTGCTTAATACACCCCCCTACTTCATTTTCTCTTATTTCTTTCATACATAATTTATTATTGCAGTTTTTTTTTTATTATGATTATTTATTTTGTTCTCTTTTAGTTTATTAGTTTAGTTTATTTTCTTTTATTTAGTCTCTTTATTTTTTATGTCATTTCTATTTCTTGCATTTTACATTTCATGTAGCATTATTATTACATTTTATTTGTTTTGCTTGGATTGTGACTTGAGACCTAAAAAATATACCTTAGCAAAAACAAATGGAGACGGACTAGAAAATGGAACCTCAACCTTAGTTTATTTTAGTTTAGCTTAGAATAATTTTAGTTTAATTCCGTCGGACTTGTATTTTTTAGTTTAATTTATTTTGCATATCATTCAAATGTTGCATTCATTCATGTTTAAATTTCCGCAAAATATCTTAGAATGTAATTAGGCGAAAATGTAACCCCTTGAGGATGTAAAAATTGCATCGCATGCATTTTATTTTTATCGCTTTCCGCACACGCTAAAAACAAACTAAAAAAAGCGAACTTTCATTTCCTAAGAGGCGCGTTAGTTTAATTCCTTAGAAAAAATAGAAAATAAACAAACATCTCTCTCTCAAATAAAACTTCTTTTAGTCCAAAAAACCAAAATTAGTCGCACGATTAGATTTAAGTTTACTTTTTCAAAACACTTTAAGTTTTTGCTTTAACCTTCTCTTCTCAATCCAATCTCCACTTGCACACACTTTTCCATCTCTACAACTTCTCCCTCAAAATTCTTACCACTTCTTTCCCATTTCTTCACATTAAAAAATAAGTAAAAAAACAATAAACTAGAGGTTACTATAGGATACTATAGGCGCTTAGGATGCTAAAATCTTCCCTAGGTGTAATCAACCCCCGAACTTAGAATTTCTTTTAAATGGTTTTTGATACTTTCCCCTCTTTGGAAATGAAAGATCATTGTAGTGGTGGAAATCCCAAATTCCCCGCAACAAGTACCTAATAGATAATATCATTAGAGATGGTTTTATAAGTTTTTTGTTTTTTTTTATTTGAAAATGAGAGATGTAAAAGTAATAATTTAATGATAGCTAATATTAAGTTGGTTTAAATATTTATAAAACTGTCCTCGTAGAATAGCTCAAGTAATAAGAGCAAGAGCAAGAGCTAGAGACATTGGTTAGGTAGAAAGGTCTGGAATTTAAATTCTGGTGAAAACATTTATTTTTCTAATGTACCAAAAAAAAATTAGAAAACTGGTTGCAACCTCCAATCGGCGGTCAAAAGGCAACTTTCCCATGATAGGAAGATTTACAACTTACCCATTATAAATTCCACCGAGAAAATTAATAACTATTTTCTATTTTATTTTTGACTAATTAAAAAAAAAAAAAATTTGCTTACACAAATTAAAAGAAAGATTTTAGAGCTTTCTTTATTTTAATATCGGGTGGATTAAATATTAATTATACTCTCTCCGTCCTATTTTAAGAGTTTGTTTGACAAGTATCTTTTTTGAGCTTTTAATTTATAACTTATAAGTTCATTTGTCAAAAAAAAATCTGTTTGGCAAGTTTCTGTAACATTAGCTTATAGCTTATTTTGCTGACTTTTAACTTATTTTTGAAACGCTATTTCATATAGCGTTTTATCTTATAGCTTATAGCTTATCAACTTTTTTTCCACTTTTACCCTTATTATTTTAATTAAAACTCACTTTTACCCTTACTATTTTAAATGTCAATAATTACCAAAAATATACCTTTCACTCTCTCTTTTTTTTTACGTCTTTTTTTTGTTAGATTTTTTTTTACCTTTTTATTAATGTGTGACTAGTATCCATTATAATTTTTTTTCGTGTAACTGTACCTATATTTTTCAACGTTACTGTTGGTCACATGTACTACCATATTATACGTTTATTAATATGTGACTACCAATATCCCTTAATATTGTTTTTTTCTTTGATTGGGTGTATCTATAAAATTCTTTCGAAGGTGCTGGCTAACCGGTTGAGTACGATTATTGGGAGTGTTATCTCGGAATTTTAGTCGGCTTTTGTGAAAGGTCGCCAAATTTTAGATGGGATTTTGATTGCTAACGAATTGGTGGATGAGGCCAAAAAAACTAAAAAGGAATTACTTATGTTTAAAGTTGATTTCGAGAAGGCGTATGATTCTGTTGAATGGTCTTATCTCTTGTCGGTTATGGCTAAAATGCGTTTTCCTGCTATGTGGTGTCGGTGGATTTTAGAGTGTATCAGTTTTGCCTCGGCTTCTATCTTGGTGAATGGCAGTCCTACTGATGAAATTTCCTTTGAGCGTGGCCTAAGACAAGGTGATCCGCTGTCTCCTTTTTTTGTTTCTTATAGCGGCTGAAGGGTTGAGTGCAATGATGTCGGAGGCGGTTTCTAATATGGCGTTTTCTGGCTTCCCAGTGGGGGCGGCGGGTTCTTTATGTGTATCTCATCTGCAATTCGCAGATGATACTCTTTTAGTAGGCTATAAGACTTGGGAGAATATGAGAACTATTAAGGTTGTGCTAATTTTGTTTGAGCTGATGTCTGGTTTAAGAGTGAACTTTCATAAGAGTTTGTTGGTTAGTGTGAACGTCGCCGATTCTTGGCTGACTGAAGCTGCATCTTTGCTGAATTGTCGTGTTGGGGTTACTCCTTTTAATTATCTTGGCTAACCGATTGGCGGGAACCCGAGAAGATTGTCGTTTTGGAAACCTGTCATTGAAAAAATCCAAAGTCGTTTGTCTTTATGGAAACGTCGCAACTTGTCTATGGGGGGTCGTTTGGTTCTCCTCAAAGCTGCCCTGTCTGCTATGCTGGTTTATTTTCTTTCTTTTTTCAAAGCTCCCTCAGGTATCGTTTCTCATCTCGAATCTCTTTTTAAATCTTTTTTGTGGGGTGGGGATGGGCTAGCTCGTAAGGTTTCTTGGATTCACTGGGACAAGGTGTGTTTGGATAGACAGTCTGGAGGATTGGGGGTGAGGAAGGTGAAGGAGTTTAACTTAGCTTTGTTGGTGAAATGGGGTTGGAGACTGAAAACGGAGGAAGGTGGATTTTGGCGGCGCTTCCTGATTCATAAATATGGGATGATGAGAGGGGAGGTGATGAGTGGGGGGGCGCGGGCTTCCACTTGGTGGAAAGATATATTGAAGGTTACCAAAGGGTCTCTTAATGGGGTGGAGGGATGGATGGACAAGGTGGTGGTGTGGGCTGTGGGCGATGGTGTGGCCACGTCATTTTGGCATGATCGATGGTTGGGTGATGGGGGTTCTTTGGGGGAGCGGTTTCCGAGATTAGCTAGCCTTACTGATGAGCCGGAGGTATCGGTGGGCGAGATGTGTCGGAGGGGGTGGGGTGTTGGAGGCGGTGGATGGGTGTGGCGGCGTCCTTTGTTTGTTTGGGAGGAGGGGCTGGTGGGAGAGTGTTGTGCTATTTTATATAACATTGTTTTGCAGGATCAAGTATCTGACAGGTGGCGGTGGATTGGTGGTTCCTCTAATGTTTATGTTGTTAAAGAAGCGTATGGGTACCTGACTCGACAACCTCTTTTACCCACTCTGCCGGATCCAGTGTTTGTGTTACCATGGCATAAACTTGTACCTTTGAAGGTGTCGGTGTTTGCTTGGAGATTTTTTTACAACCGTATCCCGACTAGAGACAACCTTCTTCGCCGGTGCATTATTCCAATTGATGCTCGTCTATGTAGCTTTGGATGTGACTGTGATGAATCTTTATCCCATTTGTTTTTTGCTTGTGCTTTCTCTCAAAAGGTGTGGTGCGGCCTTCTTCAGTGGCTTGGCATTCAGTGTGTGTTGCCGGTAAATGCTAATCGTCATGTTCAGCAATTTATAGGTCTTCAATTTTGTTCTTTGAAACCAAACGGTTTTTTCCAGATTCTTTGGCTTGCCACTATTTGGTTGATTTGGAAAGCTCTTAATGATTTTCTCTTCCAAAATAAACCTCTTGAGGCTTCAAATATTGTAGATCAAATACGCCTTCATGTTTGGTGGTGGCTTAAGGCAAAACATAAAGGCTTTTTGTATGATTTTAATTTCTGGTATTGTAACCCGTGGCTTTGTTTAGGACGTCGGAACCGCTAGTTTGTTTTCTTGGTGCCGGCGTTTCTGCCATTTATGGCTGGGTTTTTTGTTCTTGTAATTAACTTAACTTCTTTGCTTTAGGGAGTACATCTTGTACTTACCTATAGCTTTTTCAATATATGTTATTTGGCTGCTTCCAAAAAAAGATATTGTTTTCTTATGAGGTAACCTTACCCATATCCATTTATATATTTATCCCCTTTATATTTTATTTTATGAATTTTTCTTTTGGTTATAGGATTTTCTTTTGATTTATGTGTTTATATAAAAATTGTTATGTTTAATTTTTTTTCATAAAATATAAAAATTGAAATGAAAAAATTAAAATAAAATTTTGAAGAATAAAATTATTTTAAAAATATATAAAGTTACATTAAATTATTAAATTCTAAATATTTTAAATATTAGTTTGATATCAATTTTATTATGAATTAAAAGTGTCCTTTTATGTCATTTTACATTTATCAGCTAGTTCAACTCCTAATTTTACCAAACACTTCAATTAGCTTATCAGCTATCAGCTATAAGCTATCAGTCATCAGCTATAAGCTAGTTTTCCCAAACAGACCTTAAGTGTCACAGTTGACCAAATCATACACTTTAAGAAAAATGTGTAAATAAAAGAGAGAGAATATGATTTTTACTAAAATACCATTTCTTTTTATTGGTAGTAGACATTAAAATACTAAAAAGTTGATCTTTGAATATATTTTTTTCTCTCACCTAATGATTGTTTGAACGATAAAATACAAAAAAACATTGTTATAAATAATATATGACATTTATTTTGAGACAAACAATTTTAGCAAGTAGGACACTTATTTTGGGACGGAAGGAGTATGATATATGAGAGTATGATGAATAAGGTAATTAGAAATGGAGAAGAATTTAGAAACGAAGGAGAATGATGGTTGTAGATAATGAAGTGTGTGTTTGGTTGTGCGGTGAAGAGAATTGATTTTGATTGAATTGATTTTGGTTAAAAGTGAGTTGAATATAAAGTGATTTATGTTTGGATGATTATTCAACAAAAGTGATTTGTATAAAAGATGTTGTTTGGATACTTTATATCAAAATTGCTTTTAGATGTGTAAATGACCAAAATAGGTATATATATATATATATATATATATATATGTAGATCAATTTTTTTAATTTAAATTTATGCAACTATAATTTTTTATTTATTTAAAGCAATTTAAAAAATATATCAAACCAAAAATTTAAAAGGGTAAAGTTGAGAAATCATGCTTACCTTTTGTTTCTTATGAAGAATCGATTGTGGCCAGAAGCCAGAAGCTACTCCTGGTAGCTTCGGTTAGAATCGATTTTAAGATGAAAAATTGATTTTATACACAGACAACCAAACATAATTTTAACCATCAAAATCACGTTTAAGCACTCCGAACGTGCGTTTGGTCCATCCCACCGCGGAACCAAACAGGTACTTGTGTTTGGTTTGATTTTTGAAAGAGCCAAAAACAATTTTAGAGATGTAGAATTGATTCTGGATTTATTTCATGGTGTTTAGTTATTTTAAAACTGAATTGATTCTGCCTCCAGAATTGTTTCTAGGATTTGTAGCTTTTTGGATTTAACTATGATTTTTAAACCGAAATTTATCATTCAACTCATTTCTACATAATTGTATCCAAACATAAATTAATTCTGATAAAATCAATTCTAATAAAATCAATTTTATCAAAATCAATTCTATTAAAATCAATTTTATCTAAAGTCAAACCAAACATACCCAAGTTCTCTGTGCTGATGGTGGAGGGTAAGAACCGAGCGAGGAGCAAGTGGGAGAGAGAAAGAGAAAAAAAATTAGTGTTGACAAACTATAATAATTGTGTGTTTTTCATTTAATCTAATGGTTAGAATTAATTTGTCCATGGTGAAAAAGTTTAGGGTTAAATATATTTTTAGTCCCTATAAACATCTGACTCTTCTACTTTTAGTCCCTCTAAATTTTTTTCCCACTTTTTGGTCCTCTAAATATTTCCGATTATGATTTTTGGTCCCTGCTTTCCACTCAACTATGTGTACGATTCAAATTTTTTAACGAATTTTTGTGATCATGTTTATAATATTATAAAAATTACTCAAAACAAAATTCATAATTTTTTAACAAATGATGAATTAACTATGAATTTTTAAGCGCAAACACTTCAAAAATTCATATTTAATTCATCACTAATTAAAAAAAATTAAATTTTGCAAATCAATTCAACTTTTAATATACTAAACATTACTGCAATACATAATTCCAAATTTTAATTAATATACATGAGTTGACTTAAAAGTAAGGACCAAAATTCATGTTAGAGAATTTTGTAGGGACCAAAAAGTGAGAAATTTTTTTAGAGGGATTAAAAAAAGAAGAGTCAGATGTTTATAGGGACTAAAAACATATTTAACCCAAAAGTTTATCAATCAATATAAGAAAAGAGATTACATATAAAATTACTTTTATATCCTTTCTTTAAATGATTGAAATCAATTTCTTTTAAAGACAATTTAGTCATTTTAAAATTTCACTTTATATTCTTTAATATTTTTATCTTTCTCTTTCTTACTTTTTAAATTTTTTATTGTTTTTTTCACTTTCTACTTTTCTTCTCTCTTTTACTTTTTTATTTTTTATTATTTTCTCTTTCCATTTTCTTTTTCCTCTTGCTTTTCAATTTTTATTTTATGTTTTTCACTACCATAAAATTGCTACTACTACTACTATTATAAGATTTTTCTTTACATCATATTTCCTCTAATTAATTTTAATAAACATGATTATTTCACCAATTTTGTATACCAATAATTTATTTTTTCATTATTGATTTTGAAATTGATTCATTAATTAATAAGAATTTTCTTTACGCCAATCCATGATTTTATTAAATTATCAAATTGGTTCATGTGTTTAATCACTTACTATCCATTAAATCCTTAATTTTATAACTTACTGTCAATTTAAATTTAATAGTGCTAAGGACCTTTTTGAAATATTCGCTAATATAAGTACATAAAAACCACAACGGGTATGATACATATATTTTAACTTATTTTTCAACATAGAATAAACAAAATTTTACTAAAAATAATAAAATGATTCACATATTTTTCGCTTATAAAAAATAGTCACGAGTTTTCGAAATTTTATCATATTAACTATCTCACATATGTATATAAAATTTTGTCTTCATAGATATAAACACTTAAAACTTGGAATGAGTATTGTGCAAATATTTAACGGTGTTTTGCATATAAAATAATTTTTGTTGAAGAGATAATACACTAATATTAATATTTTGAAAAAAGTAATGCGTTTTAAATTTTTTATCGTATCAACTTTCTCATATTTGTACATATTTTATGCATCTCATTCTGGTACATACAACTCACAACGGGCACGGTGGTAACATATAACTATGTTTCACATATAAATTAATGAAATAATTAATATAAACAATATACTAATGTTGATATTTTGAAAATATAATAATGATTTTTTAAAATTATTTTATTATATTGACTTTTTCATTTTAGTATATATTTTAAACATCTCAAATCAATACATATAATATTGATTTTGTAAACACAGAAAAATAAAATATGCAACAGGCACGTTGTTAATATTTAATAAATTTTTTCTTATTAATTAATTTAATAGAAAAATTATGTTCATATAATATTTTACAATATTATCAATATAATTTAGTCAAAAAAAATATTATCAATATAATTCACTTTTGTATAAATGTATAATGCACGGGTAATTTAACCATGTTAAATGCGACCGTGTTAAATCACACCTAGAACTTCATACATAATTAAGCCAAGGGGTTGGAAAAGGACTGAACAATACTCGAAAAGTCGTAATCAAGTTTCCAAAATCAACTTGAGAACAAAATAAGAGAGTCAACTTGCACCTTTTAACTTCTATTGTCCAATCACAATTCAATTGCAAAGCTGGAAAACCAATAAATCAGATGACACCATGTCCACTTGCAATTCAAAAGACTCTTTGGCAACAGTACACACAAATTCATAAAATCTGTCTTTATCGATAATTCAAAAACACCGCTCCATCCGTGTCAAAATAATATTACATCTTCTCAAATTATAAAATTTATTTTGACCTACGTTTGCCAATACACAATTTTAATTACTAATATCTTTAATTGTATATTAGTAAAAATTATAAAAATTTGATATCTTAAAAATACTCATTAAGACAAATCAAACAAGATAATATGTTAATTTTTACATCTTTAAATTATAAAAAAAATACGGTCAAAGCAAGATACATGAATAATGTCATTTAGTTAAAATGAGTCTTATATATTGAGACGGAGGTAGTAGGAGTACTAGTTTTTTAAGGTTTTTACACTAATTTTAAGAAAATATTGATTGAGTTTATTACAATGATAAAATTAGTATAATTTACTAAAATATCCTTATTAATTATAGTTAGTGGAGTAGTTAAATTTGATAAAGTTTAATAAATAAGAGTATAATAATGGAAAAAACTAATAAATACTACATTGGTATTCTAAATTGACAATTATTTTGAGACAGAGAAAAACTCTAAAAAAACAATTATTTTGAAATGGAAAGAGTATTTTTGTTTCTTGAGCAGAACTAATACTCAAACAATCAATACAAAATCATTCCCAAACTTTTGGGACTTCTACGGCCGAAGACAACAAATAGTTCACGGCGGATCCAACGGATCCAACCATACTCTCAAACCATATTAATAATACCGATACTAAACCAGATAAAAAAAGAAAGAATAATGACTAAAATTTCATTAAAATATCAAATAGTTAGGAAACATTACTATAGTAAAATTTAATGAACTAAATAATTTAGACCCGATATTTTCTCCCATGTATATTTTTTAAAGCTCGGTGATGTTTTAATTTTATCCTTATTTAATTTACAAATTTTTGATCGATTTTTTTTTTGGTTACAAAATTTTGATGGAAATTGTCACAATTGAATTGATTGATCAAAATGATTATAGGAAGTATATATACTAAAATTTAAAAGAATTGAAGATCTTTAATAAAAAATAAAAAAATAAATGAAGATCTTTACACTTCTAGATTGGCCAATTCAAAAGAATAATTCGAAGCAATTATTTCATCTTGATTTAATTTGTTTGCAGCTTCCTTCCAACTCCTCCCTATATTTTTAACTTGGCATCACATTGAAACAAGATATTTTCATGTTGCTATAATATTAAATCTCAATATATGAGTATCACATATCTTAATGGCTATTATATAATAATATATTTGCAGAAGAAGCTATTATATTCTAGGCAAAATTACACTATTGATCTTTTATCTTTTTTATTTGTAATAAATTGGTTATTTATCTTTCATTTGTAACAAATTAGACCTTTATCTTTTTTCATTTGTAACAAATTAGTCCTTTATCTTTTTTTTGTAACAAACTGGTCATTTATCTTTTTCATTTGTAACAAATTGGTCCTTTATCTTATATTATTTGTTACAAATAAGAAGTCATATGGTTCAAATGTTAGTAAAGATAAATGACCAATTTATTACAAATGAAAAAGATAAATGACCAATTTGTTAAAAATAAATAAATAAAGGAACAATTTGTTACATAAATGAAAAAGATAAATGATCAATTTGTTACAAAAAAAAGATAAAAGACTAATTTGTTACAAATGAAAAAGATAAAGGACCAATCGTATAATTTTGCCTATATTCTAAAATTGCATGTAGTTTGGAACTTTATTCTAAAATTGCAATACATTGAGTACTCAATAGAAATCATAATTTTTACTCCCTCCGCCTTTAATTTTTTTAAGCGGAATAAATTAATTCATTTCATTATCAATAATATGATCAATACAAAATGCTATATCAAAAAATAAACTCCAATTTTAATTATAAAAAACTTTTTACTTTTTAAATTTATTAAAATATCATGTAATTCATAGTAATTTCTATTAAGTTATTTTTCATCTGGTAGCAAAGTGGTCCACCACAAGCCGACAGAAAGGAAAATGAGAAGGTAGGAAATAGGAAGTTAAATCAAGGTTAAATCAAGATTAATCCCAATTGAAAATGATTTTTTGAAATCAATGATTAAAATGATCCCAATGATTAAAAAGTGACTATAAACTATCAGTGACTATAAACTATCACCACTAATTTTCAAGTCTATATATATACATGCAATAATGCAATAATGCAACAATAGTCTCGGACTCTCGGTGAAACACACAGTTAAATCTTAAATTTAGTTTGTTTTTTTTTTTTTGAAAAAATCATAATCAGTTCTCAAATTTAACCATCTAAATCTCGATTAAACAATATATTATTCCAATTAATGGATCAACATTCCCTCCAGTCACCATGCATATTCGATAGTCAAATATTGCGTAACCGTTCAATTGACATCAGACCATTGAAATATCAAATTTAGTATTTTTTTTTTAAGTGTTTGTAGCAAAAATGTTTTAAAAAATCAAAATAATTTTGAAACCTTAGCCATTCAAATCTTAATCAGACGGTCAAGCAGTGACCACATGAAATCTAATTTCTTCTATATATATATCAGTTTGTGCCTTGTGAAAATATGACAGAGAAAAATGGCTCCATATGGTTCAAGATTGGTAGTGCCTGTAGACTTGAAGAAGAAGCCATGGGAGCAAGAACTACCACTTCACAACCGGTGGCATCCGGAGATACCGCCGGTTGCAGAGGCTAAAACCGGTGAACTGTTTAGAGTTGAGATGATAGATTTCAGTGGAGGTGCTATCACTCATGATTACACTGCTGAAGATGCCAAGCATATTGATCTCTCAGCTGTGAGTTCCTTATTCATCCTATGAACTTTGTTGTAGTGTGTTTTCAAACTTAGTGCTTTGAGTTTTCTTAAACATCATATCACATGTCTAAAATCAGATATTTTTCAAAAAATATTCTATCATTTTCTATTCAAAGAAAAATTCTATCATTTTTCATCCAAAGAAACCCCCCCCAAGATTCAACGGGTCGTTCTCTATGAAGCATCTATATTTTAAAATTGATCAAGTATCGTGTTAAATACTGTATCCGATACCGATACGCGTCAGATTTTTCCCGATACGTATTGGGAGAGTATCCAATGTTTAAATTTTATTTTTTAAATAGAAAAATACAGACACTTTTGCGATACTAGTTAGATACTTCCCAATACGTATCAGATAAGTATCCGATGTTTATATTTTATCCATTTTTTAAAAAGAAATAAAATGGATATAAGAAAGACTAAATATTTGGTTTATGTGCATACAAATTTTTAACTTTTATCAACGAAAGATGAAGAATATGGAAAAGGAACGACAAAATTATAGGACATTAAAAACTTATATATGATTAAAAAGCACACTACTAATCGGTGTTTAAGTCTTGCGTTAATATTTTTACATTAAGTAATACTCCCTCCGTCCCTTTTTATAAGACTTCGTTGACAAATTTACACTATTCATTTATTATATTTTGACCGTATGTTTTTAATAATACATAGATGTAAATATTAGCATATAAGACCTTGTTTGATTTGTTTTGATGAGTACTTTCAAAATATCAAATTTTTATAATTTTTACTACTCGATAATTAAAGATATTTATGATCAAAATTATGCATTGGCATACGTGCAATGGTCAAACGAAATATTATATTTAAGAACGGAGGAAGTATTATTATAAAAAAATAGAAACATAAAAAAAAAAATTGAACAAGTGGAAAAATCAAACATGTTAACAAGTGTCATTAGAACAGATTTTAAGAAATTAAAAAAGATGTTTTTTTGACATGTGCTCTTTGTTAAGTAAAATAAAAATTACTCGTAGTAACATTTTTCTAACTTATATGCTCCTCAATAAATCAGGCAAACCATCAAAATTATCTACAACCATATCCTAAAAGTAATCTGAATTATACCCACATTTCCAAATTCGTTAGAATTTCCACATGACATTTCAATTAAGCCCACTATGTGATCCTTCAACTAATGGAAAACTGGTTCCTTTCCTCAGTAATGCCAAACATTGTAATAACAATATCTAAAGTATAGACCAAGTCCAACCATATGTTTCCAAAATCACTGTACCTGTTTTTCCATGGCACCATCATCAACTCCGAGACTAGTTGTTCCAAAATCACATATTGTCGGGTTGGTCTGTTTAACTCGTTAATTTTGGCGGGTTCAGTCAAAGTTTTAAACTCAAATTTTTTATGAGACTCGTGTCGCTCGGCTCGCCAAAAAAAAAGACTGGGGCGGGCTGGCCTGTTAACTTGCTTTCTATTTTAATTTTAACATTTACATAAAATTCATTTAAAAAATAAGTGGTTTGATTTGATCCAATAAGAACACTTATTTAAAAAAGTTAAATTTTTTGTATTTATTCATACAAGGATTGTTTTCGCTGTAGATCTATATCGATTTTTATAGTAATTATATCGAATTTGTTAATTATGTTGTTATATTTGTTAATAATATATTCGTCTTATTAGTTTGAGTTTCTCACAAATTTAGTTGTTTCTTAAAAAAAAAATATTCAATATAATTTTTGTAATGTAAACAGCGTAAAAAAAACAAAGCGGTCCGCTAACTTGCATGTCCGCCAATGGAGTAGGGTTGGATTTTAAACTCGGCCATCTAAATTGACTCGGCTCGTATCGTCTTATTTTTAAGCGAACTTAAGTGGGCGGGCATGCTCGTTTTGCCACCCCTCCTGATAGATGGTACTACTTGTGAAATATTTAGAGTTGAGATGGTAGATTGGACTGGAGGTGCTATTAAAGATGATAATTCAACACTTGACATAAAATTTTTAGACCTCTCAGTTGTAAGTATAAATTAAATCTAATCACGTCTCCGAAATTGTATTCCTTGTAGTCATGATCACACATTAACCTATTTCAATCGTTTTATCAAGAATTAATTTTTAACTTATGTTTTGTTGCGTATGACTATTGACTAATAGTTTACTGATAAGTGGTCAGATTGCTAGAACTGGGCGAGATATAATATGTGAGTTATATATATATATATATATATATGTTTTTGTTTTTTGGTAACTAATTTTGGATGTTGTGGTAAATGGGCCAGGTCCATCATCTTAGCGGGCCGATAAGAATTGCGGACATTGAAGGCATTCCGGCTCATCCTGGAGATTTACTTGCTGTTGAAATATGCAACTTGGGTCCTCTCCCTGGTGATGAATGGGGCTTTACAGCTGCATTTGATAGAGAAAATGGAGGTAGTTTCTTGACAGACCATTTTCCTCATGCTGCAAAGGCTATTTGGTACTTTGAAGGAATATATGCTTATTCACCTCAGATACCAGGTGAAATGATTGATATATCAATTTTGGTTTATATAAATATAAACTGTTAAATATTTTGTATGTTCCCTTATTTTTCTTTCTGAGAAAGATGCCTAATCATCGAATTCTAATATGACATATGAAACATTTGATAAGCTCAAATAGAAAATTGTCAGAAATGACCAAAGTGTTTAACGTTTATAATTTAAGAGACCAACTTGAACGGAAAAAACTTAAGGACCAACATGCATAATGTTTGTAACTTAATACTTAAATGGCGATAATGAAATGAAAGGAAATTAAGAGATCAAAATGAAACGTAAGAATAACTTAATGGATTATACATGACACTTTATACATATTTGTCACTCATGTGATCATTTTTGTTGGACAGGAGTGAGGTTTCCAGGCATGACACACCCAGGTATAATTGGAACTGCACCATCAATGGAACTTTTAAACATATGGAATGAAAGGGAAAGAGATGTTGCAGAAAATGGTATTCAGTCTCTTAAACTATGTGAGGTTTTACATATGAGACCCTTGGCAAACTTACCAACAACAAAAAGTTGTCTCCTTGGAAAGGTAATAAATAAATATGTACTAATGTCGGTGTCCTGTATTTTTCACATTAGCATTGTCGACATGTCAGTGTCATATTAGGTGTCTGCGTTAGAGCGTGTAATTCATAGCATACACAAGTTACTCAGAACATAATATATATTTAACCAATGTTTTGTTGGATAAGGATTGTTAAGAAATCAAACAAGATTACCTTTATGTTATTTTGAGGCCTTTTTCTTGACATGGTTGTAGATTGAAAAAGGCAGCGATCAATGGGAGAAGATTGCAAGGGAAGCAGCAAGAACAATACCAGGAAGAGAAAATGGTGGAAACTGTGACATAAAAAATCTAAGCAGAGGTTCAAAGGTATACCTTCCTGTTTTTGTAGAAGGAGCAAATCTCAGCACTGGTGACATGCACTTCTCACAAGGTGATGGTGAGGTCTCATTTTGTGGTGGAATAGAAATGAGTGGTTTCTTGGAACTCAAGTTAGTATATATAACTTACCTTAATTAAAATCATAGCAAATTAACTTATATTTCATGTAATTAAACTACACCCTTTTTATACTCAGGTGTGAAATTATAAGGGGAGGAATGAAAGAGTACCTTACACCAATGGGACCTACTCCTCTTCATGTCAACCCAATATTTGAAATTGGCCCTGTTGAACCAAGATTCTCAGAATGGTTAGTGTTTGAAGGCATTAGTGTGGATGAAAGTGGTAAGCAACACTATTTAGATGCAAGTGTTGCTTACAAAAGAGCAGTACTCAATGCTATTGACTACATATCCAAATTTGGTTACTCCAAAGAACAGGTTTAACTACTCAACGCTAAAATGTCCAAGCATATGTAACTTTTCTCCGTCAGTGCATAGAAATTAATCTTTATTAATAATTGCTATATCTTTGAACATTATTTAGGTGTACCTTCTGCTATCTTGTTGTCCTTGTGAAGGAAGAATATCTGGAATTGTTGATGCTCCCAATGCTTGTGCAACACTAGCCATCCCAACAGCTATATTTGATCAGGTAAAACTATAACAAAATAAACTATGTCGAATACATTGCCTATTTATAACAAAATTACCAATCATACCAGAATGCTTGATTTATATGATTAGGGAGTGTTATATTTGTATGATTTGAAATAATAGTTATATGAGGCTTAATGTTTTTTAATTTGTAGGATATTCGTCCGAAAAATAACAAGGTACCGGTTGGACCTCGCCTTATAAGGAAACCAGATGTCTTCAAATGCACTTATGATGGAAACTTGCCCATCACAAAGAACCCTGGTGCCTCTTCGTGATTTACATCATAGTTTGGATTTAAATCACATGCTTATATATGTAACATATTCCAGAAATCTTATGATTTACTAGTATGCTATTAAAATAAAGCTCGTTGGAAACATTTGGACATTTGTTCTGTATGCAAATGTTTTATGGAGAATTGTTGAAATAATGTCAGGAACCTTTTGTAGCTTCATATGCAGTGCGTATCTATGGACTTTCATGGTGAAAGCAAAACACATGCTTAAACTTGATATAATATTAGACAACAATAGAAGCTCTATATTTATTTCTTTGGCACTTTCCTCCTGAAATTGTACCATTGATTAGTGGATCTTTGGTTTTTGTAGATTTTTGAGTTACTTACGACTAATATTAATTTATGCTAAGTTACAAGCTATTCCTCAAGGTTTAACTTTAACCTATATTTGATTGAACATCCGATACAAATTGGTGTGGTGGGTGAACACATGTGTACATGATCACAAACACATACATAATATAATTTAGAATCATGAGCAAAAACATTCTTTTTCTTTTAAGCTCGTATTCGACCTAAAAAACGACTAATCTGAGGAGATCAATTCCACTGTCCATCTACGTGGACTCTATTTAAAACTAAATTTTTTATTTTGTATGGACTAACCCACCGAAATTGACAACAGTAAGAATCAAACCTGAAACCTTATGGGGAGTACACTCCAAGAACCCAAGTCAACACCACTAGACTAAGTTAACATATAAATATCATATATTTATATGTTACTCAAAAAAAAAAAACTTAATGCTAAAATATGAATTACAGTATTATTTTTTTCATTTTATTAATTACTTATTTAAAATGTCAAATAGTTTCTGTTAAACCTTCAATTATTTATTGAGAAATATTATGATCATACTCTCTATCATACTTCAATTAAAATTAGTCTCATCATCTCACTTTACCATTTACTTTAATTTTTTTATTACTTTTTTGACAAAAATTTTATTATCACCTTATTAATTGTCTAATTCGTAAAAAAAAAACAATTTATTTCTAATTATTTTCTCAAAATTAAATATAACAATGAGTTTAATTAATATGCACTGACAGTGTAAAATAATTTTACACGATCATCTAATAAGAAACCTCCAATTATTCATGTAGAAAGTGATATATAGTCAAATGACAGATTAAATCCTATAACATATAGAAAGAGTATAAAATATTTTACACTATCAATAATGCATACAAATTAAATCCTATAACAAAAATCTTATTACTATTTCATACTCCTAAATAGTAAATACTAGTACTACTACCTACCCTTAATTATTTTATTTTCTTTGTATAACCTTTATTATTTTGCATTTTCAATTTAATGGTCATAAGACAAATCCAATTAAACTTCTCGCGCGACAGATTGGTTTTTCTCTTTCGAACATCTAAATCTCATTCTTTCTTTTCTAATTTTAATAATAAAAAATTCACCCCTTCTTTCTTCCTCCGTCGCTTAGTTGTCTCCGCAACCACTCTTTCACCGCCGCACGACCATCTCCGCCGTCCGCCACTCCCTCTGCCCGTCGACATGGCGCAGAAATTCGGAAAATCAACTCGCCGTCCTGGCGCTTCCTCCAAGGCTAGGGTTTATACTGACATCAACGTCGTTCGCCCTAAGGAATATTGGGATTACGAAACCCTAACCGTTCAATGGGGGTAATAATAATTATCAATAATAATAATAATAAATTAATAATCGTTTTATTTTTATTTTTAATCTTTTCTTTGATTTTCAATTGATGTTGTATGATTTATGTTTGAATCTTATTAAATTAATAATTCTTTGTTTGAATTTTTTTAAAATTTTTTTTATATATTTTGTGGTGTGTTTTTCAGGGAACAGGATGATTATGAGGTGGTGAGGAAGGTGGGTAGAGGGAAATACAGTGAGGTGTTTGAAGGTGTTCATTGTATTGATAATGAAAAATGTGTTATTAAGATTCTCAAACCTGTGAAGAAGAAGAAGGTATTTATGTTTTTAAATTTTGGAATTGAGGTTTTAATTTATGTTACAATTAGGATTTGATTTAGGAAATATTAGAATGAACTAGAGATTGTCACTGATAAATAGTTGATAGATGATGTTAGGCTGTAAGGGTATGCATATTTTGTTGTTGCAGATGTATTCTGTAATTTAACTTAAGTGAATAAATATTGTTTTGTTATGAGAAACTGTTATGAAGGATCTAGAGATAAATGAGTCGGAGAAAAACATGGTTTTTAATAGATCATTATGGTGTCATTTGATTCATGTAGCCGACCTCACTTGGTGGGATAATGGATAAGGCTTGGTTGTTGTTGTATTATTAATTTGTGTATGTGCTGGGGCCTGGGGGAAGTTTAAATCTAGGGGTCAAGAAGGATTGGTTGTTGTGTATCTAATGTATTGTGTAATCACTCATTAATGGATTTGTATAATAAGTACTTGCATTTGTTTTTCTGAAAATGTTGGTATACTTTAATGTGTTCTGTCCTTCTATGCATTGGTTGTTTTTCAACTTCTGAAGTTTAGATAAAAGATTTTTCTTTCACCCTCTGGTTCCTAAGAGAAGGGGACCGTTATCTCCCTGTTCCGCGCCAAAATCAAGAAGGCCGCATCAGGGTGGTGCCGTTACCCATGTTAGGGTGGCGCCCCCGCTACGGCCGCGATATTGGCCGCGTTTGTAACTCGGTTCCGTGTCGGAGACGGCTTGGCGCTCCCGCTGCGTATTTGCCCTTATTTTTATAAACTTTTGTTATGTCTTACTAGATTTTAATGATGCTTGAACTTGTAATTGGAAGTTTTTTGCAATATTTTGCTCAAGACTTATGCCTTTTATTGGTATTTGGAATTTAGAATGCAAATTTGAGTTTTTGTTTTGGGTATTTGGTAGTATTAAATGTTTATTTTTTAGTGTCCGCGCCACAAGAATATCCCCCGTGCTGAGCCCCGCGCCCGCGCCGCACCAATTTTTGGGTTGACCGCACCGCGCTGAATTCTGAGATTGACAACAGAGGGTCCTCCTTGCTAAGTCCAACACCAATCACCACTGGACCAACTAACATTTGGTAGTTTAGATAAAAGACTGCAACTAATGAATATTAAGCCAATTTAGAACAGCTTGAAATCTTCTTTAGAAGCTACTCCTAACATCATGATCTTAATCTTCTATCTTTTCAACTAGCCACCCATTGTAGATTGCACACATCATCTGTGCTTGACTGTTTAACTCCATAGGTTCTTGCTATATGTTTAACTCCATAGGTTCTTCTGATTATCAATGCAGATCAAGAGGGAAATCAAAATATTACAGAATCTTTGTGGAGGGCCGAATATTGTAAAGTTGCTTGACATTGTTAGAGACCAGCAGTCCAAGACACCAAGTCTCATATTTGAATATGTCAATAACACTGATTTTAAAGTACTCTATCCTACACTGTCAGACTACGATATACGATATTATATCTATGAACTTCTAAAGGCAAGTTTGAAGGTCTCCTGTTTATTAATGAGCAACATGAACATGCTACAATTGTTATATTTTTGTCATTGTTTCCCTTGATCTTGATGAACTCAAGATATACCAGATGTTTTATTATAGGTTTTTTAATAATATTATAAGGTTAATTGTTTATGATTTTTGTGCTTTTCTTGTGTAATTAAATTTAAAAGTGATGAAGATTTGGACCATTTTCTGCACAGATTTAACAAATACTTCAGTCTTGGGCGTAGTGTAAATGAACTGTATGTTTTAGTTGATATTTTGGGACCTTGTATCTCAGGATGGGTTTGTTATAGAACTCAATGCTGCTTCATAGGTGCTCTTGATGCAAGGCAGGCAAACAGCCTTGTCTTGTATATGCTCTTGAAATTGGTTCCAATTTTTTAAAGCCTTCTGGTCAGGAATTCAGGATTGCTTGCACATTTCTTTAGTTTAGCCATTTATGTCCTCTGAGTCATGAATGTGCAACTTTTCTTCAACTCAGAAACTTTTGTTTATTGGTTTCATTTGGTTTTTTGTATGGATACTTTGTGTCATTCAGTAAAGATTATATTTATTTGAATGCCCTGTTAACTCAATTGTTTACTATATCAAACTATAAAGTTTTGCCTTGCCTCTAAGGTTTACATTTCAAATCCAGTCTCTTCAATTTTCATGTGTCTTGCAGCTTTCCTTATTTACATGTTAGTAATACATGCTCATGTATCCTGGTTAGTTTATGTAGTGTGACTGTTGTGCTGCTTTGTTAAGTTTGTTATCCATAATTTCATTCTATCAACTTGAAAGTGCTAAGTTTTTTGAAACTTCTACCAGGCATTGGATTATTGCCATTCACAAGGAATCATGCATCGGGATGTAAAGCCCCATAATGTAATGATTGACCATGCACAGCGTAAGCTGCGCCTTATAGACTGGGGGCTTGCAGAGTTCTATCATCCTGAGAAAGAATATAATGTTCGTGTGGCTTCAAGGTACTTTTGCTCTTATGTGTTTTCTTTCTTTTTATGTGGGTTCACAAAGCAGCTAGTCCAGAATAGGTGGGATCTCATCAGATTGTTGTTGTCTGTTTTTAACATCAACAAGATTATGCTTTACTTAGCTGAACATATAACTATATACATGCTTGTCTTGTAGATATTTCAAAGGTCCTGAACTTCTTGTTGATCTTCAAGACTACGATTACTCTCTAGATTTGTGGAGTCTTGGTTGTATGTTTGCCGGGATGGTAAGAAACACCTTATAATCTTTAACTGCAGTATGATAGATCAATTTGTACTTTTAAGGCCAATGTAAAATTTGAGGCCTCCTGTTTTACTTACCTGTGGTTTGTGTTGTTATAGATATTCCGCAAGGAGCCCTTCTTTTATGGACACGATAATTATGATCAACTGGTCAAGATAGCCAGGGTAAGTGTAGCATTTGAAGTGGTTACATCTGCGCTAGATTGTTGGCTTATGTGTGTTTGGGATTGGGAGATAATATAATACTGCTTGTACTATTGTTTTGGTTATTTATATCTGTAATTGCACACTGGGAACTGTATTATGATGCAAGTTTACATTGCTTTTGCATCTTGCGTCCTTTTCTATATTGTTGGCTTTTCCTCTTTAATGATTTATGTGTGCTACAGTTTTCCCACTTGGTGGTCTTGCGACAGAAATACTCTATATGTGAAGAAATAAAATATTTTTGTTGGCTTTTGAAAACACACCTTATTTTTCTGTTTGCTGTTAGAAAGATGTTGCCTTTGCTCTGTTTCCAACTGGTTGCTTTATGTTTCTTCTACCTATCCTGGCAGAACAAACAGCTTCCTTGTTTTATTTATTTGTTTGATATTTGTCCATGCCTGTGAAAGCAGAAATCTGAACTGAGTTGGTTCAGAACTACAAAAGATGTTTGCTTGGTTTTACAAGCAACTTAGACGGTAAAGAGATAGAGATGGACATGGACCTTTTTTGATAATAATGTTTTTCTTCCTTCATGCTATAGGTACTTGGGACGGATGAATTAAATTCATATTTGAATAAGTATCGCATCGAGTTGGACCCACATTTTGCAGCACTTATTGGGAGGTTTGTTTCTGTGCTTCATAATTTAGTATATATGTTGCTTTTGTTAAATAAAATCAATAGTGTTTCTATTAATGGTATACTTGCAATATTGTGCTTGTAACAGGCATAGCCGGAAGCCATGGCAAAGGTTCATTAATATTGAAAATCAACACTTGACTGTTCCTGAGGTAGTATGCATCACATTTAACTGATTGTGTGTTTTAATTTACCCACATCATGTAAACTTTTATTATTTTTATGAAGGCTATTGACTTTGTTGACAAGTTACTGCGATACGATCACCAAGAGCGGCCCACTGCAAAAGAAGCCATGGTAACTCCTAATTCTTTTAGTATTTTTGTTACTGCACTTGGGTTTGATTTGAGCTTGGTCTTTCATTTATGTCCTTCGTGCTTCTTATCTGGCATCTGGGTTTAGCTGTTGCTTATCAGTTTTCAGTTAATTCTGTTTTTTCCGTGGGTAGTAAAAGAACTGTTGATGGATCCCCGTTTATTAGATCATTGCACTGTAAATTGATTTTTCTTACCGTCATTAATGGTTGGTTCTAATCATCTAGAAACTCGGTTCTCTAGGTAATTGTAGTTAGGAATTTGATTTTTCTTGTTTGCTTTTTTTCCCCTGCTTGTTACAAAATGCTCTAATAGCGCTTGCTGAGAAATAAAAAAGTATTTAATATAATAGGAAACTTTAAAAAGGTCATTTTTATTTAGGCTTTGTTTGCGACTTGCGAGTTTGGAGGGTTATTTTTTCTTCATAACACAAAAATCCCCCAATTTGGTGGAACTCAAAAACTGTATTGGTTGGGGGTTTGGAGGATTTATATGAATTCTTCAAATTTAATTAATGTTGTTATACTATTCTTAAATTCATAATATATTAATCATAAGTATTTATTTGTCATTCTCAATAAAAAATACTTTCTCAAAAAATGTAAAAGAATTCTCAGTTTTTCTCTCTATTTCCCTCCCTCCAAAGCCCTCCCCACCAAACTCGCAAACAAAGTCTTAGTACTTCATATTTTTTATTAGGACAAATTAAAAACCTTCAAATTTTCACAAAAGTCTATATTTATTTTTGTATTTTGCTAAATGCATTTGGTATGCTTCTTATGCTCTTGTTACCACCATACAAGTGTTTGGTTATATGAACTCATTTTAAAGAATGTTTGCTTAACAAATCTTGAATGCTATGCAGGCACATCCATATTTCAATCCAATTAGAAGTGCAGAAAGTAGCAGATCCCGTGCACATTGAGTTGCTGATGCTTGTTGTGATATTTGATGTTCGCTCTTGATTGGGGGACTTTATCTAAGTCTGGATTTGTTTTCACGGTGGAACTTGCTTTTTCGAGATTCTGTCCCGCCTTCTGTTGTAAAATTCAATTTCATTAGTTCTTGCCCTACTTGCCTTTGGTTTCTGATTTTGTTATTTCGGCGGAAACTTCAGGTCTCAACAATTTCATTTGATTGATTGTGTGCTCTACATTTGAAAATGAAATATTGATTCAATTTGGGTTAAAGTTTATGTACTTTCTTTTTTTGTTTAATTTTTTTTCCATCTATCTTCCTTTTAGTGTGGTAGAATAAAAAGGTATTAGACTGAGTAAGGCAATTCACTTGGGCCTTTATGTTGGTCTGGGCTGAATGAGAGGTACACTTGGGCCTTAAGATATAATTGGACGGTGGTTGCTTTTCTACCCTTGCATTTTGCTCACGTCCAATATACACTATCGGAAGATATCTTTCGGTAAGGTTCTACAGTATTTGAACATTTCTTACAAGAATTTCTACACTGCGGAAACTATCTTCGGTAAGCTTAAGGGATTCAGAGCAAGGCGGTGGAGAAGAACGATTACCTATTTTATAGATGATGAATGCTCAATTGTCTTGATTTTGAACAAATCAAGTTGTACGAATCTGTTATCCCAAGATTTAAGGTGGCTCTTAGCTATGTGTATCCTTCAATTGATTATCTGATCTACACAACCGAAAGTGTTATGGATAAGTGACCGATGGAAATTAGTTTATATGCAATGTTATGTAGGAAAGTTCAACCTTTTTACGTAACCAAATTTATGGCTATCTATTTAAACTCAAATGCTTAATCTTTTTCGTGAATATGATGTGTATCTTGCTGTTTTTTAGCTCTGGCCCAGAATGCAATGTTGGAGGGTGCCTTTTATTGTGGAACTCGCTGACCAACGCTCTGTTATTCACACCCTCTGTCAAGTTCTTTAATTGACCGCACACATTCATATACTCATTCTTATTCCCTTCTTCACATGATATAATATTGAATCTTACACGAATTGAAAAATATTATTAATCTTAATAAATGACTTACTTTACACAATTATTATTTATTAATGATGATAAAGAATACAGTAATATTTACCAAAAAAAAAGAATTACAGTAATTGAAAAAGTGAGTGATAAATAGTTGAGTGTATATATATATATATATATATATATATATATATATATATATATATATATATATAATTAATATTACATTGACTTGGGACTGGTGTGAATTAAGATTTTTTATTTTTTTACTATAATGATTTATATTGTGGGAAAGAGGGGGTATTGTATTAAGATATTGGAATGAGGGGATTGAATACCAATTGGTTTTTTAGATGAAAAAAATGATTTCACTCCTAGATTACTAGTCTCTTCCATAATTAGTTCCCGTTGAGATTGATATATTATTTTGATGACAAGGTTGATATTTTTCTTATAATTTTGTTTATCATGTAGTTTTTCAGAATTCGAACTCCGATCTTATACATTATATACAATATTTTTATCAATTGAGCCAAGTTCACAGGGACACGTTCAAACACTACATATATATTATTGTTTTTATAGGTGTTGAGATTTAAATATTAATATCATATTGTGAAAGAGAAGTATATTCTGTGAGATACAATTTCTTTTTGTGAAGTTGATAATACTATTTGACTTTATATAAAGATGTGTGTCTCAATCCATCTAAATTTTGTATATCAATAAATTTTAGATTGAGATTTGATAAAGTCATGAAAATAAACAAGAAAGTGGATGGAAGAAGTATTCATCTTTTCGGTATTGTCATGTCGTAATTAAATAATGAAAGTGAGCATACCACAAATGAAAATGATAGTGAACATATATACCACTTTCTACTCACTCTTGTTTTCACTTTCTATGAGAATCAAAACATAAATTCATGATACTTTTCAATTTGTAATTATTTTTAAGGTAAACAATTTTATACTAAATTTTATTGTGTATAGTATCAACTATCAAACATGTAATCATATAATTTCAAGTCATTTTTTATATTTTATATACAAAATATCAATACTCAACATATATATTAAAAAATTCTTTAATAATTTTCTTGGGTGTGAATCAGATATTTCCTACATGTAACTGTAGAGATTAATTTCTTAAACTTTATAAATTTAAATGAATGACAATTTTTCCTCAGAATTTTAGTACCGTTCCTTATTCAAACCGAATATTAAATCTAAAATCTTAGTCAAGCTAGAACCGCGCATTTTACTCTAAATGTCCTTAAATAGTTATTTAATAATTTAAATTAAATAACAAATGCTGCACTTTTTCATGAAAAGGAAGTATATTTGGCACCTTCCTAAGATAAACGAAACCTCATTATAGTATTATTATTAGCTTTTAAATTAGGTCTAACTAGTTAGAGAAGATAGAGCTCGACATTATAAAGATAAAAGATCCCCAACATTAACAGAAAGTGAATAGACCAATGTCTCCAACCCAACTAGTACCTATGTGGGCCAAGTGTCCTAGTGTTTTGGATTCTTGTGTACTCACCTCACCTATAAAATTTCCTCACATAATGCATTAGTACTTCAATATTGTTTACGCAAATTGCTTTCCTGGCACAACTACCAAACCGTTGCCGTAAGTAATTGTCTATGGTTAATTAAGTTGTTTTTGTCTTCCCACATGACATATCCACTACTTCAAGGGATGTGTCAAAGGGTGTTTAATCCACCTAGATTATCCTGTTACATAATAGTAATAATAATTAATGCCACACTCCTTAAGCATACTTCCTCAAATCTAATCATTTGATTAAGAAGGATTTTCTTTCAACTCACTACCAAGTGCTAGTATTCTCAATTATTGAGGATGTTGAAAATTGAAATGAATAACTTGAGACAAAATTAAGACATGTGAATCCCGGAATCTTCGTGCTTATGGAACATTTGGCATATAATCCGATATTATGGAACAAGTTTGTGGGACCATAAAACTCACATAATAATGAAAATATTTATATATTCATTAGAATCTCTATATAAAAAAACAAAATTGTGAGATGAAAAATGTAAAAGATTGTTACTCCCACGTAGAATTAAATATCAATTTGTAACATGGACTAGCATATGATGTTATACCACTTACCTTTTTGTGTCAACTTTTTTTAAATGGTGACATTTCGAGTTTAGCCACTAAGTAATGAGAAACTTGGAGAGGAGAAGAAAAGATACCTAATATTGTAATGAGTAGTCCCACCAAAAAATATTAATAAAAAAATTCACATTATATGATGATTTAATTAATAAAATTAAAGTTAGCTGAGATATTGTTATTGAAGCTCTTTGTTTTTGTTCAAAAGAATATTGTTATTGAAGCTTAACATATATATATATATATATATATATATATATATATATGTGAAACTTGGATGCATGAGATAAAGCATGACTAATTAATTTTACTATATGATATGTTATGGACCAATTGATCATCAATTTTGGCTTTGTTTACATGAAAAAAAGCATGAATAGTTTAATATGATATGTTATGCACCAATTGATATCATTTTGGTTTTGTTTATACTATAATTAGGAGCTTGCAGCCAAATCCAATGATGTTAACAGCAGCAAAATCCTTTTATATATGTATTATTGGGCCCATTTGTTTAAGATTTTCAAAAAAATATTTTTATATGTTTGTGTGTAAGCTTTTAGAATAAAATGATACAAAAAAATTAGAGATTATTATTATAAGAAGTATGCTTTTGTTTTTATAAATGGGGAATGTTACGGTACAATGGAGAAATTATTATGTACCGGTACATTAAACATGTTGACCAATAACTATTTGACATGTGTCATATTATATTATTAATATATAAAATATAAATGATGACTTGGATAAAATGTACATATTTATTGGTTATGTACCAATATACAATGAATTTTGACAAAAGTACCATAAAATTTCCCTTTATTATAAAAATGTAAAAGAAGATTTTGTATTTCTTTATTCTTTTAAAAATAATTTTCTTCAAAAGTTAATGAAAATAGTTTTTCATTTTAAAAAGAGTCATCCATAACATATTGTGTCTCTTATATATCTATGAATATAATCTATTCATTTTGCAATTCATAAAAGATTAGTGTATTGTTTGTTTATTTCTTATTCATGTGTAATTATCTTGAATATATATATAAGTGATTGAAAGAGTTTTCACCATAAAATGTTTTTTTAACTATTAAATATTTTTTGAATAATTTATAGTTTTACACACAACCATAACTAAAACATTAAAAATAGTATTTTAATAATTCAAACAAACGGGTCCATTATTATTACTAATATACATAACTAGAAAGAAGCTTAGTGGGAATTTTGTTGCATGCTTACAAGTGGGTTCAGAATGGATTCTCTAATTTGTTTTTTAGTTTATATAAACCAAAGTTAGTGTTTAAGTCTTTTTCTTTCCAAATAATCATTGCATATTCTGTTTTGGCCTCCTCATTTTTATTTAATTATCATGAAAAATTAATTAATGTGCAAAAGGATCAATAGCACCATATATTGTGTCACACCAACCATGGGGTCGGTAATGTATGTATGTGGATCATTCATGCATGCATGCATGCATGGGTGATGTGATTTATGAATGTTTAGTACATGATGACGTGGTAAGTGTTGTGAATATTTTAAACTTTGGAGAGTACAATTGTGAATTTGGTCTTATCCAGCATTATTAGCATAACATAAACTCGAGCCATGCTTTTGGTTTCAGTATTCTTGTCTTTTTCTACTTGCGTTGATGAACGTACAATAAAGGTTACGAACACAGCACAACAGAAAAGAAGAACAGTCAGATACATACATACATTGACGGTATTATTATCGTAAAAAATTATCCTACATAGTTGACTCGACATCCACGCTGCGGTCTTGTCAAAACAAATATTTTTCATGTGTTTTAAAGAGTGCGTTTGATCCAACGAAAAATAAGAGATTGAACAAGATAATCTTAGTTATATTATGTTTGATTCTAAAATTGTTATTGAAACTGGATAAATTAAAGGTCAAAGGATTATTTTTGTCTCCACTGAATTTCAAGACAATTTTTTGTTTTTAGTACAAGTTATTCAAATCACTAAAGTAATATTTTTTTCTCCAAAATCGTACATTAAAGGTTTGTCATATGTTATTTTGTCTTGTATTAATTTCAATACTTTTATTTTGTAGATAAAACATATCCTAAAAGTTTGGCTAATATGCACAAGTGCATTATATTGTGGATAGTATACAAGTAGTTGATTTCACTATAATAAATACGAATTTTGTAAAATTTATGGTTGGATTGAAAATTTATATTATATAAATTATTTATGCAAATTTTTAAAAATTATTTAATATTTTGTTGAGATCCATCAAAATTAACAGTATTCAATAAATACTTATAAATCGTTAATATTGATGTATGAGTCGCATTATAATATAATTAGTTATTTATACATTATACACAATATGAGTCATTCGTGCGTGGTACGTACATGCATTATACACAGAAAAATTTGTCCTTCCACCTGCACATTTAAATCTCCACCCTTATAAATTATTGCATATTCTAGTTCTATCCTTTTTGCCAAAAAAAATAAAATTACACTTCATTTACAAATTTTTGGAGTTCACCCCCATTATATTTTTACCTACAGATTTTAAACATTTAGTGACAGATTTTACACTTTTAGTGACAATTTTGTCTGTCACAAAATCACATTCCTTCAAAATTAATACTTTTAGTGACACTTTTATATCACTAGAAGTCAAAGTTCTTTAAACTCAAGTGATAATTTCAAAAGGGTGTTCCGGTAAGAAGATTTAAACTGGAATATCTTTAAAAAGTGTTCCCGTGTAAATCCACACCATACTTTTAGTGACAGACAAAAAGTGTCACTAAAAATCTAAAATGTGTACAAAGAGGTCGTTTTGACATGTACCGGAAATGTTTTTCATATTATTTCGGTTTTTATGTTGTTATCGGAAAATTCATTCACAAATTTCAGAATATCACTTAATTTTGAAAGAATATGACTTATAGCGACAGACAAAGTTGTCACTAAAAATGTAAAATCTGTCACTAAATATTTAAAATCGGTAGGTAAAAATCTTACTCTCTTTCAATAGAGTCCATTGTGGTTGGGCCTAGCTAGATAAACTGAAAAATAATTTACTGAAATATATCAAGGGTGATGCCAATTAGTGCTTTGATTAAAAAAATACACCAGTTAGTGTCCATAGATTACTAGTCAAAAATTACTAGTTAAAAAAGTAAAAAATAAAAAATTGCATTAAAAATAACATTTAAATTAATTAGTACATTAAAAATAGAAATTTTCAATATTACCCTTCTTAGTTCTTACATATGAAAATCTTAATTAGTAAACTATGTTTATATAATTTATGTACTCAATTTTGAAATGAAATTCAAAAGAGAACTTTTAATTAGGATGTTTTTAAGTTTAAATAATTAATTGGTCTATGTAAGTTCACGTGTTTTTTGTTTTAGTTACCATATGTTATTTTTTTTTTTGAATTAATCTTTAAATGCTAAAATTATTTTGGTTTAGTCCCAAAAATTAGAATCTGCAGGAAAATTTACATATTACTTGTGAACTTTTCTATGAATTTATAGTTTTGTAGGTGTCTTTGTTTGTTTAATACTCAACATGCATCTAGTTTGATTTCCTAAATTCTTTTTTAATCTATCTATATATAGTAAAAGACAAGGGAAATAAAGCGGTGATGAATAATGACATATAGAGCAAAGGGATTAATAGAAGAAAAAGTGATGATATAATAATTTTGAAAGCAATCAAAGCACAAAAAAGGATGAATGTTCAAGTTGATGAGCACGTGTACATTATATATATTGATAAGATGAACAATATGCATGAAAGGTCATTTCAAAAAATTAAGATGAGGAATACTATGAACATAGATAATAGATATAGATAATAGTAGCAAGATAACATAAGGTGGAATGGGTCATTAGGTAAAATATGAGAAATGAGGGAACAATGTGCTCAAATTTTGGACAATCATCCTAGCAAAGGCCGTACCCTTGTGTCGGACTCTTACCATACAAAATCCCTAAAACACACATAAAACAACAAATGCAAGAAATGTCATTTCTTCCTTTTAACAGTACCCTCTCCCTAGCTTGAAAACACACCCAAATCTCTCTGCATTTTGTCTCCTCTTCTTCTATCTTAACCACATTGTCAATCCAACATGTATGTTGAGCTGTATCTCACCTATGGTTCTAAATCTAATAATCATATATGATATATATGCTTGGCAATATTTGCTATGATATTTAAGTTTTCTCTTTTATATATAAATTACTATATGTAGTAAATATTTCAATTTCTCGTCCAACTAAATAGTTGAAGGGAAAAGTCATCTTGAGAGAGCATTCACTATGACTTCAAGCACAATTTGATTCATACTAGTACTGCGTGATTGTAGATATGTATGTTAACAAATAACAATTGAGATACAAAATTAGAGAATAGTAAAGGTGGCTAGGGTTTATAATAGAATACTAATAGCATGCTTATTGAAGTAATGAATTACAATAGATAATATATAGAGAAATATTAAACTCTGGAAATTCTAAACTACCCTAAGTCTTTAAGTCATATTAGGGGTGATCGTATCCAAAGCAATCCAAAAGTAAAACCGCTAACCGAACCAATTTAAATCAAAAATTGCATTTAGTTAAAACAGCACGGATCATTTTTTTTGTTAAACCGCGCAGTTTGGTTAGGTTGGCGGTTTTCATTTCACAAACCGAATCAAACCACAATATTTAACTTAACTTTATCAACTACAAGTAATCAACCTATTATATAGTCCAACTTAACAACTTCAATCTAAATTAAGTTTATAAAATAGTATGCTGTCAAAATATATCGTTTCACACGATTTAGAACTATATATAATGTTTGTATTAAAAATAAAATCTTTTTATAAATTATAAAAAAAAGTTTTATAATATATGCAATTTTTGTATATGTATCATGTAAACAATAAAAGAATATTTTTTATGTTTATTTTGTAATAAGTTAATATTGTCATGTTTTAAATATCGCGATAAACTGCAGAAACTGATCCAATCAAAACGGTATTGGTTTAATTTGGATTGGTTTAATTTGGATGACTTTTTAAAAATCATCTGAACCAAACCGAACCGCATGTATTTTAACTCCGCGGTTCGGTTGGCTTTTATTTTTAAAATCAAACCAAACTGCATTGCGATCATCCCAAAGTCATAGTATTCCAAAAGACCTATTACATTATTCTAAGTTATATCTCATTGACGTATTATTTAACATCTCCCCGCAAACTCATAATATTAATGCGTTCATATGACACAAAACATTGAGAGTTCAAACAAAAGTAAAATCTAAAACAAGAAATAAAACCAAAACTAACATTGTAACCAACATAGAGCAACAACTAACAACCAAAAGCGATAACTATCTGAGAGTGAAGTAACGGCCAAAGAGAGAAACTATTCGGACCAAATATCAAACCAATTGAAACCAATCCAACTGAACCAAATCCAAAACCAATTGAACAAATCCAAACTGAACATCAATTTAGTCAATCCAAAACTAAACCAATCCAATATTCAGTCAAATCCAAACCAATTCAGTGTTTCGTTTAATTCGTTTTATAAAAACGGGGCGGACGGATTGGCCTTTGGTTTTTTTTTTCTTTGTTTTTTCTATACTTAAGATGGAAAAAAATTAATAAAAAGACTAAAATTTGAAATTCTTTTTTCAATCTAATTTATTTTGAGACTTATTTTGATGCTTATATTATTTATTGAGACTCTTTTAATATTGTTGAATTTTTATTTGTGATTTGTTTTATTTCAAAACTTCATTATTTATTGAGTCTTATCATATACTCCGCACCAAACAGATCCTAAACTTTTACTTAAATATTAATATCCTGCACACAATATTGTGATGTTGACCAACTTCATCAACCTAAATTTTGAACAATTTTTAAATAATGATCTACCATAAACTATCAACCCTAACAATTGCCATTAAATAGAGCTAGAAAGCTTATAACTCTAAGAAAAACACATGTTTTTGTACAATACCAACTATTTGCACCCATCTGAGCCGGGGACTTGACCTAGAAATTGACCTATCGTGTGAACATATATGTTATGCGAGGAATCGCTAACATTTCATGCAAATCAAAATATTTAATTTAGCTTACATACAAGTATGCATAATACAACTATACTTAATAATCTACTATCAATATAAAAAAGTTAATTACCACTAAATTCTCATAATTACCCCCAATAAGCATAACAAATTCTCTAATTTGATGGTCATAATTGTCATTTTCATTTTATTTATTCAGATTTAATTTAATTAATTAATAATTGTCCTCAAATAATTGGTCATTTACTTAAGTTTGATCAGATTGTAATTATTAATTGTGACCATTAACTATGACTTACACTTTACAACTTCTAATACTGATTACTTTTTTAATGGCACAATGCTCAATACTGATAACAATTCTCCTAATCTATATCAATCTTAGTTTTCCTTTTTTTTTTGTCTACCATAGCAAAAAACCGGTTCATTTTCCTCTTCTTTAATTTCTTATGATAAAATATTTTATTTTCTTCTCCAAATACTAACAATCATGGTTCACTAATCTCGAATTATTTAATTTCTTAATAATCCATATCATTCTTTTTAATTTTCAATTTCATTTGTTTCTCCATTTTTTTATTTAATTCTGAAATGATATTTTACCCAGAGGAATGGAAAAAATGGAAATAGAAACTTGAACGATAATATAAAATGGTTGAAACTGATATGAATGCTAGAAAATAGTACTATAAATTTGTATTCATATTAAATTTGCTTGATTTTTGCTTTGTTCACTTTGAAATAATGTGTCCAACAATATTTTATATGGTTTGTTGATTTTGTCCAATTATTAGCTTAGTAGTTATTTTTTAACGGTAAATATAATAATAATAATAATAATAATTACTCCATTAGTTTAGTACTCCGTAAACTTATTATTAATGTTTCTCCATTTTTTTTTTGTTTCAAAAAAACAAAAAGAAATTGATTGTTTTTGTTTTTTGACAAAAATAGAAATTAATTGTTTAATTGTACATATATACCTTTTTTTTATTTTAAATTAGAATGCAATTGCATTTCATTGACATAATAATACGACAAATAACTCTTTCAGAATTGAATTAAATATTTGTACTACATTGGGATAAAAAATTGAATTAAAGAGTATATTTGAAATAGTAATTTTTTTTAATGTATTTGGAATATTTTTTGATAAGCAAAGACGAAATTATATACAAGAAGTCCTTAACTTTTACAATTCAAAAAACATCCATTTATAAATCTGTGAAGCAAAATAAAGGCCTATTAGTATTACACCAATCAGAAGAAAAAAAAATATTTATTCACAAACCGGCCAATAAACTAAAACCATGATATATATATATATATATATATATATAAGAATTATACTCTACATCATTTAAAAAAAGTTTTTAATAGGTCACGCCAATCACTTTACGTCATTTAATTTAATAACAAAGTATTAATATTACTGTTATATCATATAAAAAATGAAACCCATTAAAAATAATATATAAAAATATGTGGGATCTGTTAAAAACTAAGACAAAGAAAATTCTTATTTAAAAAATGATATTTAATAAATACTCAAAAGTGTATTTGGGGAATGTAGCTATGAGATTACATTTTTTCCCCTATTTAGGGAATGTTTCAGATTGTGTTCTGAGTTCAAAATGTCTTATTTGTAGTTTGAACTAAATGTGTAAAATGCATTTTTTAATTATTACCTTAAGTAGGTTGAGAAGGAATAGACATATTGTCATACAATTATCTACAATTTATCTTTGTGTGGTTGAGAATTGAGCAGTGGCGGAGCCACCATAGTCCATAGGGCAGGACATTAATTTTAGCTCGGTCTAAAAAATTTGGTTTTTTAGAGTTAGTTTAAAATAAAATTATAATATTTAGGGATTAATTTAATGCAAAATTAATAATTTATTAGTTTAAAATTAAAATTTTTATTGTAAAACAATTTTTTTGATATTTTAGGAGTTAACTTAAGATAAAACTGAGATTTTAAGGATTAATTTTGTGCAAAACTATTAGTTTTTGTTCAAAATTAATATTTTTATTTAAGTTTAAGATTTTGCCCGGACTTCAAAAAATTTATAACTCCGCCACTGGAGTTGAGAATTATAATGCATATTGTGGTTTTGGTAATAGTAGTTAGTGTACCGTTAATGTATTTTTCTTTGATTATTATTATGACCCATGCAATGTAAATAATTTGCCGATTTTTGCATATAAAATATTGTTTTGTCGAAATACTACATTAATATTGGTATTTTGAAAATACTTATTTATTTATTTTTGACAAAATTTTGAAAATACTTATGACTTTTTAAAATTTTATCATAATAATTCATAAAAGTTTGTTTCGTAGATATAAGTATATCGTGCAAATAATCGACATATTTCTGCATTTAAAATAAACCAATATTTTATAAAAATGTTACATTAATAAAAACTCTGATGAACGCAGTGCAAATAGTAGATAGATTTTGCATGTAAAATAAACTAATATAAAATATAAAATATTTATCATATACAAATTTTAACCAATAATAATTTCAAATTACCATCATATACAGGACATATTATTATTGATAAAAATTCATAATAACTATTATATATGGGACAAATTCAAATTGATAAAAATTTCAAAATAACTATCACATTTGAGACAAATTTTAATTGATAAAAAATTTAAAATATATGTTTTTTTTTGTCATTATACGGGTCAAATTTGAACCAATAAAACAATTAAAATAACTATCATATACAAGACAAATTTTATAAGTGATAAAAATTCTTAATAATTAAAAAATACGAAATAAGTTTTCGCTTATATAAATTCAAATTAAATATCATATGCATAATAATTTCTAATTGATAAAAATTAAAAATAATTGTCATATTTAAGATAAAATTTTAATGTAAAAATTTCAAAATAACTAACAAATATATAGGACAAATTCAAACAGATAAAAAAAATGATCATATACGGAATAAATTATAAAAATTAAATATAACTATTACATATGGAATAAATTTTAACGGACAAAAATTAAAAATAACTATCATTTATAAAAATCTATTTACCAATTAAAACAAATAATAACTTCAAAAAATAATCAAAAATAAACTGTCAATTAAAAAAATAACTACGCACGGGTCTCTTGCTAGTTTCTTCTTAATAAACAAATGTTTTATTTATCCACGTCACACCAAACACGTACAACTTGATTAAAAATATAGCTTCTTTATGTCACCGACCTGGAGAACAAAAGTGCTATGCTGGCTTAAAATACAATATATTTGTTCCTAGCATGGATTTGTTAATTGGGACCAAGATACATAATTAGATGTTTTGTTTTTCAGAGTTGGTCAATTTAAGGTCTCGATGACTAAAACAACTTGGTAAAGCTGTCCCAAATTGGCCACCTGTACCAATATTATTTAATTACAACTATTAATTAATATGTAAATAAATTATCAAACATAAAAATATAAAAGACACAAATGGACAGGAATATCTATACACCACATATGGAAAAATCAATAGTAAAATAAGTAATCGATCCCATAAACATTCCTCGAGCCACACCATCCACTCACTCTTTTATTATTTACTAATCATCTGTCCTTAAATCTAAATTTTAATAAGATTAAATCATACTTCATCTCTGATAAAATATAAACGAATTTTCTATTTAAGTTTATTGTATAATTATATATTTAGTCCATATACCTCAAAAATATGTATCTACTTATTATGCAATGAACTTATAAAATAAATTTTACTCATACAGTTTAAAAATAGTATTTGTTATTGATTGCAATAAAATATTTATATATATTAACTAAAAAATTTAGTAAAATAATCATTAGTATAGTCAAAAATTTAAATGAGATAAAGTTGATTTTTGGTGACCAAAGTGGGGGGAGTGAAAAGTAAAATATAATTGTAAGTTTAAAGTTCGATCTTTATTTTGAGTATATAAAATTCAATTACAAATGCTATTTACATTGATCATTTCAAAAAAATAAAAATCAAAACTCAAAGAGAGTCTTATAAAAAAGAACAAATAATCAATTTCGTAATAGCATATGATAATTTTGAGACTTAATTTGGAGATATTAATTATCAGTCAGATTCAAACATTGTCTTGCACAAAATGTTTTTTTTTATAAGCAAATTTGTATTAAAATTGAGTACAAGGGTACTCACCTTTACACAACAATCCTTACAAGAAATAAAAAAGGAATAATGACGCTACACCCGTTATAAGCTTTGTAAACAAGCCACTGGATTATTACACCAATTAGCATAAGGTACGTTGACTAAGCTCTTGGAACGGCCAACACACCAAAACCAAGATAAATAAATAAATTGCTCCACAATAACCGAAGTGTTGACCCTTTCTCCTCGCCAAAGAATGTTATTGCGCCATCTCCATAAACACCACATAGTCGCCAACCATATAATATGTCTATGGCGTCTTGCACAAAATTTGGTCGACTAACCTCTATCAAGGATTCAAACATTGTAGGATACAATTGAGGTAATTCCATGGGTTGTAATTGTATTAATCTCTTCCATTAGACCACGGTTTGTGAGTACTATATTATTTTTCTAGTCATCCATGGTCAACTTGGGTCAGTTACATTAACAAACTGTCCTAACTAATTTTTAATTCAACCTTTGATTTTGACTATATACCGTGCTTCTTGTTTTCTTTCCTACAAAACCAAGACAATTCGCAACATTGTTGCAAACATGCTGCGTAATTGGTAGTCATTTGTTTAACCCCGTCTCATTACCTTAGTGTGTAGACTAATTAAATTAATATGATCATGTTTAATTAATCAATTATTATTTTATTTTACATTTGGATCCAACATGGTTAATCTTGTTCCTCTGACCTTAATTTCTCCATGTGGTAGCCAAGAAGAGACATATATAGCCTAATCAAATGGCTTTTTGTTTGGTATCGGGACAACATTATGGGTTGTGCATAGCAACTATGATTAGTTATATAATGAAAAGATCTCTTGCCGTTGATTATTTCATAGGTCATTTGTTCCTAACTGTTTTCTTCTTAAATTATCTATTTATTTCAAAGTGCGAAAGAAACACATAAACATGCATGGTACGTGTCAATGAAGCTACTCATGTTCTTCTTCTTGATTGGTTTTCAAAACATCGTTGTAATTTCTTTTATCATGTGGATTTCTATTTGAACGATGCATTGTGGTCCTTCCTTTGGGTTTTGGGTCTTTTTTAAGAATATATTTCTTCTAGATCTTTAATTTCATTTTATATAATTATGGTTCCATATTTAGGGTTAATTTGGTCTGAAAATACCTATCTAAAGTATTTTGTTTTTTAGTTAAATAAATAATTTTGACATATATTTAATTTTTTTTATTTCACCATCTTAACACGTCATTGTTTGTTTTAATTTTTAATCTTGGTATAGTGTTTTGTTTTTCTCATCATAGTGCACGGTTCATGATTTAGTTTAAAAAAAATAGTTTCAAATATATAATGTAGATCCAATTAATCATTTTAATGTCGTCAAAGTTAACATATCAAGAGGCTAAAAATGGATCGAATTGGTGAACCGGTTTATTAGTCCACAAATTTGGGCGAGTAGGGTTTCAAAAAATTATGCCTAGAAGTTATTGGGTTTTTTTGGCTTAAACCCACGTACCCTTTGTGCATATTAGGCTGGGTTGGACTAGCCAATTGGACTTCGAACCGACCCATTATCAAAAAATTAATACATAAAAAAAATTATCATTTGATTAAAAATATAATTTAATGTGTAAGTTCAATAAAAGGGATATATTTACCTAAAACTTTAATAAAAGTTAATTTCATAATTTATTAGTTTGATTCAATTTTTTATAGAAATCAAACTAGAGTTTAATTTATATTTTGTGATGACATAAAAAATACTAACACTTACATATAATTATATCTCAACAAAATTAATAATTATTAAAAAATAATATATATATATATATATATATATATATATATATATATATATATATATATATTGAAATCACTTAAAAATTAAATACACTGAGGAAAATAAAATAAAATGGATCGGGCCAGCCCATCAGACCCATGCAGGGTCGGACCAGACTCGTACATGTATGGCCCAATAATTGGGCCCGGTCAGTCTAGCGCATCTATAATGTCGGCCTATATAGCTGGATCGGACCATCCCATTTGACAACTCTAGCTAGCCTCTAAGCATGATAGTGTCAACATATACTTGAATATATATAGTTACATTTGTAGGCTTATGTACTTTGTCACTTTATGATATATTTGTGTGTTGACAAACGTGGACCGATTAATTGTGACACTTATTTTGGGATGGATGGAGTATAAAATATAACAAATAATTATTTCATACGGAATAACATTGAGATTTTTTGTGTCAAAAATAAAACATTGAGATTTTTTAAAATTTGTTGTTTGGTAAACTGATTAGTTAACATTTTAACCCAATTAGAATATTATAGATTTTTTGTTTTCACCACCAGTTATACAATCAAGTGGTTTGAATTTTTTCCAAATACAGTTTAATTTTGTTCGAAGTGAGCTATGACATTAAATGATTTCAATCTTGTCTTACAATTTCGGACATGTTAATTGTTTAGTTAAGAATAAGAATGGAATATGGAAGTCAATGTATACTATCAATCAAAGCCAAAAGTTTCGCGGGAAAGAATAATGCACTGAGTAATTGTAATTTTTTAGAAAAATCTCCTACCACTCATATCATAGTTTTGTTCTATCGTCACATATTGATCGGGTATTTTTGGATATGATCCAATTTGTTCAATGAACGATTGAGCAATTATTATGCGACAAAACAGATGATTTTTAACTTAAGAATAAGATTCCATACTAGCTAGTTTCATGATCAGAAGAATTTATATGGACCGATCTATATAAATTATTCTTCTTAATAATATTAACAATTGTTCAGTCAAGAAAATTACTATAAGATCATGACATTAAATTATGACGGAAAAATCTTTTGAAATGCTTTCTGGATTCCAAATCTAATGGAAACTTGACCAACCATATAGTCAGAGAATAACGTGGTCAGCAAAATCCTGGTGGGTTCTTAAGGTTTACGCTAGTCAGAGAGTAAGTGTTAATCGATCTTAATTAACAATAAGTAGGAATATAAGTTTCAAAAAATAAAATAAAAGTAGGATATGTATATCATCTTGTATAATTTTTAATTTATCTACTTTATTCCATTCTCGTATGCATTGCAAGGGTATATGTGTGTAATATGCTTGTGGGTTGACCACTAATGGTTCTAATCAAAAGCTGAATCTTAAAATTTAATTCCATTAAGTACATACTGGTAGTATTTTTATTGCCATTCAAAAATATAAATATACTGTATACAATAATCTATATCTCAAAATAAGAGTTGCGGTTGAATTTCTTTTTGGTATATTTGAATGATAAATTGTTTCTGCTAGTAATTGAACTCTAGATTTCCCATACCCAACCCATATGTCAAAACTCTCACCACTTGAATTATCTTACGGAGATAGAGTTGTAGTTGACCATTATACATATATTTAATTATTGTGGTGTTGAAGGGAAACATATTGATGAGGGAGGCTATGGTGATGAGGGAGGCTATGGAGACGGGCCCTGGCCGTTAAAAATGGCCTATTTCGAGGTGTTGTGAAGAATGGGGGCAGGAGGGCTTCTCTTGTGGTGGAAAGATGTTGTTAGAATTCAGACTGGTTCTTTTAATTGTGTTGATGGTTGGTTTATTGGTTCTTTAGTTCACGAGGTGGGTAATAGTGATCTTACTTATTTTTGAGATGACCCGTGGTTGGTGGTAGGTGAGTCGTTACGGGATAGGTTCTCGCAGTTAGCAGAGCTGTGTGGGAATGATCAACTATTAGTTAGTGAGTGTTGTAGGCGTGGGTGGGAACTGGCGATGGGGGGAGGATTTAGAGGCGGTCTCTTTTTGTTTGAGAGGAGGAGCTTTTAGAGTCTTGTTTCATTTTTTTATAAAATGTTGTAGCATAATGTATCTTACAGGTGGCGTTGGTGAGGGGCTTCTACAAACATCTATTTGTTAAAGAAGCATATTTATCCTTGACTAGATAGGTTGTGGAAGATGGTGCACCAACTACGGTATTTGATCTTCCTTAGCACAAAGTAGTTTCACTGAAGGTCTCGGTATTCACTTGGCGTTTTTTCACATAATCGACTTTCTACTAGAGACAACTTGTTATCCAGAAGCATCATTTTAGAGGGCTTTTAGTCTTGCAGTTTGGATTGTGTACATGTGGAATATTTATCCTATTTGTTTTTTGTGTGTGAGACTTCGCAGCAGGTATGGATTGGTTTGCTCCGTTGGTTAGGCATCTAGAGGGCTTTGCATTCGGATGCAGCCTGTCATGCTCAACAATTTATTGGTTTGCAGGTGCGTTCGCTAAAGCCTACGAACATCTTTCAGGCTATTTGGCTAGCGCTTATATGGATGATATGGAAGGCACATAATGACTACATTTTTAAGAATAAGCTTTTTATTGCACAGCGGACTTTAGATCATATTATTATTCAGGTGTGGTGGTTAAAAATATGAAGCAAAGGCGTTTTCTATGATGTTAGCTTGTGGTACATGAACTCCTTAGCTTGTTTAGGGGCACTGGGTGGCTAATATTTTTTTGTTGTGATGCTTTCGCGTTGGTTACGTTTTTGCTTTGTTTCGCTTGTAACATATTGATTATTTTTTTGTAGATTGAGCACCCTTTGTACTGATTTAATGTGCTAATATATCTTATCTTTCCTTTACCTGCTTCAAAATATAAATAAATTTAATTATCTATTACTAGGAGTGTACGTGGAGTCAGATTGAATTAGATTAGGTTAAAATTAAAACTCAAACCACAAAATACTTTAGATTGGGTTCAACAAAATAGCAATCCATACAACATTGGACTAAGTTGGATAAACCCATTAATTTTCAGGTTGAGTTAGATTGAGTTGAGTAGTGAATTATCCAAATAATTTTTTGTTTTTTATAATTAAATGAGAAATCAACATATGTTTTCATAAAATTATCTCAACCATTGTATTTTCTTAAAAAAATTGGTGTAACATTTTTTAACTATGTTAAATAACCACTAATTTTGGTCAAGTGAATCTACTGATTTTAGGATTGGATAATGGATTATTATCCGAATGAGTTTTTTTTTTTTTTTCAATATGAGTTTCCACTAATATATATTATAAAAAGTATTCAATCTTTTTATTTTTTAAAACATTGTATAAACTAATTTCATTATGAAAAATATTTAACTATCAAACTAAAAAACCTTTAGTATCTTTACAAAAATTCCAAAAAACTATATATATAACAAACACTATTGAGTCGGTGAATAGTTTTGGGTTGAGTTTAGTTTTATCTGAAATTCAATTTTTTTTATGGAGTTTTCACTTTTGAAATCCATATTTACCTATTTACTCGACCCAATTCAATTTTTTTGGGATAAATTGGGTGTGTATCTGAATCGACACGATTTTTACAATATATGTACAATTCTATCTTTCTTTTTTTATAAACAAAAGATATCATCCACACGCAACTACAAATACTAATTCTATTGAAATAACTGAGATTCATTTAAAGAATTGACATCTCTCAACAAATATTTCTCCATACACACTGGTCGAGAATTAAACCCAAAACTAAATAATTAAAAGACCCGAACCCTAAGAATTCTAACATTCATTGCATGAATTTTTTTATATAATTCATTGAAATCGCAAGTTTTGCCTTATTTTTAGTACATCATCAAACGTCTAAGCATTGTAACTAAGATTTTGTTTATATTTTTACACAATGTTAAGATCTAGTACTATCAATAGCACACAAACTAAAACGAAATCTGAAGTCTGAAGAGTTGAAATAAGAGTATTTGGTTGCAGTGAGTAACTGATTAGACAGGGTAGTGGTTTCACCACGCTGTCATATTTGTAGAGCACATGTTCACATGTATTACACCAGTCTCTCAAACAGATATGATATGAAAACTCACACACATCTTACGGTTTGATTTAACACTTTCATAATTATCCTCACTCATCCACCCGGAAATTAAGCACGGTATGGCCATGAACATGCTAACGCTGAGCCCTATCATTTGCATCATGTACCTAGTCACACTCAACAATATTTTTCGTTATAAACAATCTTATATATTCATTCACCAAAAAATAAAACAATGTTATTTAAACATTTAAAATTTGAGTCGACAATACCGTTTACATCGTAAATCGGAACCACTTAATATCAGAAATCGTCTCTAATTTTAGACTATCAAAACTCTTCTTCTAAAAATTTGAGTGTGAAAATCAAAAATCAAAATTAATTTTTTTATGAAAGTTTTTTTTTTGACAAGATGAAAGTTTTATATATAAGTAAAAATATATTACTATATACTAATTTTTATTACATTTAGATGTCAACTTGCGTACCCAACAAAATTTAGTAGTATTTACCCCCTTTACTCTATCTATTACAAAAAGTTTTGAGCGATATAATTTTTTATAAAATACACCGTTGGATTGAAAGTTTATATCATATAGATCATTTGTGTAAAATTTCAAACAAATCTAAAATCATTTGATATGTTATTGAGACACATAAAGATTAACGATGTTTAAGAAATCACAAAAACTGTTAATTTTGATGCGTCTAAATAACATATCAAATGATTTTAAATTTGTCTAAAATTTTACACAAATGATCTATATGGTATAATATCCCAAATCATGTAGGAGTACACAAGAAAAAACCTTACATTTATTATTGTCAACATTCTAATTATACCTTTAAATTTACACTTTCAAATTTCTTTTCATAATTTATACTAATAATTATACTGTTTACAATTTCCAAAGTAAATTTTCCAATTTCTCATATTTGTTTTGACCGATCATCCTTTAATACATTTTAATTTAAGATTAAATATATTTTTTATCTCTACAAAATATTTGAGGGACTAAAACATACTAAAGAAATTTATAAGGATTAAAAATGAAATTCGATAATTATATATATAAAGACTAAAAATATATTTAACCCTTTACTTTATTTTTTTTTGAATCAGTTTATCTACTTTCTTAAAAATGTGATTATTTGCCTTTTTAGTTATAGTTTATTTTGAAGGAACTTAATTATGAGTTTATCTTTTTAATTTGACTAAAATTATGATCTCATCTTTTTTATAAGAAAAATTATTATTTTAAATTTATTGAATAACTTATGTATCTAACTTATATTTAAACAAAATACATTAAATATTGATAAAAAAAATTAGATATATTAATTATTGAATAAATTTATAAAATTCATTTTTATTTGTAAATAAGATTGAAAATAAGTACTCCCTCCGTCTTAAAATATAAGAAAAATAATAATAATTTTTGTTTCAAAATATAATAGAAAAAACATTAAAAATTGTTTTAATATCTTTTTCGGTAACTTTTTCAAAGAAAATACAAAAATGCATACTTCCAAGTTCTAATCGCCATATTTTATTTTATTTTCATATGTGTGATTTTATTTTTTCTGTGATAATATGAGATGGAGGGATTACAAACTAAAGAGAGTACATATTTTTTGGGTCTTTAAAATAATAAGAGAAAATTTACCTTTTATTTTTCATTAAACTTTTAGAATATTAGACCTATATTATAAATTAGACTAGATCATTAGAAACTCAATTAATCTAAAATATAATTTTTTTATATTAAAAACAGGAATTAATATAATTTTGATATTTTTATTAGGTTAATTTTTTTGACAAAAGCCGTTCAATTCATAATATTGATGTGATCATTATCTCATTCCCACATTTCGGATGCCTGTGCATGCTATCCCACATGATTATAGTGGATGCACTATAGGGTAGTGACCATAAACATGGTCATGGACATAGACTAGTGTGTTAAAAGGTAGTGTAATGATTATCAAGAATTAACTTGGGGAAGATGGCAGGCCTTTACCAGTAATGATTAAATTTAATTGCATTAAACATCTACACAGAACCGCGCAGCCATATAGCCGCCATTTCCTCTTTCCATTTCTTTACTTTATGTTTTTCTTATAATTATAATTATTGCATTTACTTCCTCCGGACACAAATATAAGCAAAAAACTCCTCAAAATTTTGGATACTATTATAAGCAAAAGTAACTACGTTTATAATAATTAATACTACTATTTTAAATATACCCTTATTTAATTCTACTTCTTTCTAAACAATTATTCCATTTTATGTTTTGGTACTTGTAATTTCAAAGGGCAATATAGTAAGTTTAACATATATCTTACATTAAATCAAAAAAATTAATTACACTTAACTAAATTTCTTAAACACCGCGTAGATAGTTTTTTTTGTTTATAATAATGACCGGAGGAAGTACTTCATTATTATATTTCCATCATCATGATGAAAATGAAAATAAAAAACTTTAGAAGCGGTATAGTGATCGAAAGCATAAAAGTGAATGAACCAAATAAAGGAAAGGAGAACAGATAAAGACATATTCTATCAAAAGATTTATAATTAAAATACGCGAATTAAATACAGGAAGTGCTATGGATTCTGCTTAGAGACTAGTGAGAGAAAAAAAATAAGATTTTTTTATTTTTAGTTTTTTAGTTTTCAATTTTCATTATTAGTATCGATCTATAGACCGACTAATCGAATTCAGAACAAATTCTAATGAAATTAAATAATTCTAGTGAGTAGTTACTACTTTAGCTCGGATCAAATATTAGTATCAAGTGATTTCAGTTCTATTTAAAAAATATGATTACGAGATCGAACTGTAATCTTTCATCCAATGTTAATCATCGTTTAACCGACTAAAGTTTGTTGGATTTTTTATTTTGATACTTATAAAAGAAAATTATTAAAAAAAAACGGCAAAAGAAAAAGCTGAAAAGATCAGGTATTTAAAGCTTCTTCTCACAAGAGGATTTTGATGTATACCTCACACAATCGATGAAATGATGAACTCACTCAACTCTCCATAAAACTTTTCCATTTAAGTTTTGTTTTTAGTTTATACTTTTTCCTTATAAATCGCTTGAAACATTTATCACATTCAAAACTCTCCTTTTAGTTGAAGCATCTTTCTACTTTTTCCAATTATTTTCTAATTATAAAAAAATTAAATCTAGGTTTCTTTCTCAATATTGCAAAATCTCGAAAAAGCTGCGTTTTCTTTTTCCTCACTTTGATATCATTTTTTGGCTTTGTTCATAGGGTCCCCTCTATATAAACCCAAACCCTCCCTTCATTTCTCTCACTAATCCCTTTCCCCTTCTTAGAGAGAGAAACAAAAAATGAGTGAAGAAATTTTGAGTGGTGAGATCATTGTGAATGTGAGAGAATTTGATCCAAACAAAGATAAAGAGAGTGTTGAAGCTGTTGAAAAAGTATGTGAAGTTGGTCCCAGTGGTAAACTTTCTCTCTTCACCGACTTGCACGGTGACCCTATTTGCAGGGTCCGCAACTCACCAACTTTCCTCATGCTGGTATGTTACACTCAAACTATATAGTTATAACTATAATACAAGTTCGATCAACAACAATCGACGTATCTGTATCTGATACAAAACTTAGACCAGATACATCAATTTTTGTTGACCTAACTTTTCGGCTTCTACTAAAGTTAGTGGTATTTGTTAATCATAATGTAGAATATAAACTGATTGATTTTAATTTTTTTTTCAGGTGGCAGAGATAGGAAATGAGACTGTTGGAATGATTAGAGGCTGCATAAAAACCGTTACGTGCGGCAAGAAATTAACCCGAACAACAAATTCCAATCATGTCCCTGTCTTCACAAAACTAGCCTACATACTTGGTCTAAGAGTGTCACCACATCATAGAAGAATGAGAATAGGATTAAAACTTGTTCAAAAAATGGAACAATGGTTCAGAGAAAATGGTGCTGAATATTCATACATGGCAACGGAAAATGACAACGTTGCATCCGTTAAACTTTTCACCGACAAATGCGGTTACTCTAAGTTCCGTACACCGTCTATTCTCGTTAACCCTGTTTTTGCTCATCGTGTCAAAACGTCATCGTCTAAAGTAACCATCATTAAACTTAATCCCAACGACGCCGAATTCATTTACCGTAACAAATTCTCAACAACCGAGTTTTTTCCTCGTGACATTGATTCTGTTTTGAATAACAAACTCACTCTCGGAACGTTTCTCGCCTTTCCGAGAAATGAGTCTGGTGGGATTGGGCTTTGGTCCGGTCCAGAATCTTTTTTAATGGATCCACCAAGTTCATGGGCTTTAATTAGTGTTTGGAATTGTAAAGACGTGTTTACCCTTGAAGTAAAAGGCGCGTCGCGCGTGAGACGTGTGTTGGCTAAAACAACGCGCGTGATTGATAAAGCTTTTCCTTGGTTACGGTTACCTTCGATTCCGAATTTTTTCGAACCGTTTGGGTTTCATTTAATGTATGGAATTGGAGGGGAAGGACCGGAGGTGTTGAAGATGGTGAAAGCTTTGTGTGGTTTTGCTCATAATCTTGCTATGGAGAATGGTTGTAGTGCTGTTGCTACTGAGGTTTCGAGCTGTGATCCTCTACGGTTTGGTATTCCTCATTGGAAAGCTTTGTCTTGTGAAGAGGATTTGTGGTGTATTAAGAGATTAGGTGAAGATTATAGTGATGGTTCTGTTGGTGATTGGACTAAATCTAAGCCTGGATTCTCCATCTTTGTTGATCCTAGGGAGTTTTAACTTTTTATTTTTTATCGAAACTAAAGTATTCATCGTCCGATGCAGTGACTGACTCAATTAGAAATTAGAAGAAAAACTAAAAAGAAAGTAGAGAGTTTTTCTTTTTCTGGTTTATTTTAGTTTTTGTTATATTAGTATTAGTATATAGTTTTGTAAGGAGGGAAATGTCATGTCATGTCAGTTAATGGATGTGAATTTTGATTGTAAAGGAACAAGAATAGAATATCCCTCTTTTTTTTATTAGTGGTTTATATTTATTTTAATTTAATTGTTTAAATGGTAAAAATGATTTTTGTTTATGGATCTGGTTCTACTTCTAGCCAAACAGAACATTGGTTTATGGGGGGTTTGATATTTGATGATATTCTGGTAAATCTGAATATTGAGAATGAGAGTAATGGGTGAATCCGAATATCCGTTGGATTTGTTAGAAGACTGAATGAATTTTTGTTTATGTTTGAAGGTGGGACCATAGGGACAACTTTTTTGTTTTTGTTTGTTTTATAATTATTGGGTTCCTAGTATCTTACTTATTGAAGGTAGTGGGAATCAAATGGTGCTCAATAAGTGTAATGTGAAAGTCTCCTAATATAGGCAATTACATTAGTAGAGGAAATGACTTGTATTAGGAGACTTGTTTAGTTGAAGAGAAATAGAACAAGGAGAAATTAAAACACGGAAATCAATGCATGTATTTGAACTATAAAAATGGAGTAGTTTAAATATAAGCATTAATTTTCGTATTTTAATTTTTCTCTTTCTTATTTATCTTCAACCAAATAAAGGCTAAGAAAATAGTATATTGTTGTTTTTCACAAAAAATGACTGAAGATCAAAATAAAGATTAAAAATAACATGTAAACTAACTAAAAAGATGTTACGAGTTATAGAGGTCCTCTCAACTAAGATTATGCTTGATATACTAAGTCATAAAAAAAAGAGTTATCAATTGACTTTCAAAATTTCCATAGTAAGAATAATATAGATAAGATTGTACCAAAAAAGAAAGGAAATATAGATAGAAACTTCTGATATAGAATTGACCAACTAACTTAGACAAAATCTAATAGAGTTATGGTAATAAACTTATTTCCATCCGATGTACTATTATGGTAATAAATATTTCCTTTATATACCGGTCAATTTTTATTAGGTGAGGTCTTATTTATCCTTTTTTTTTTTGTTGACAAAAGGTCTTATTTATCCTTTTATAATTATAAAATTGGAAATATTTATTTATCAACTGTTCAATAATATTTTAATTAATATAAATTTTATAAAATAAATACACTATTAAATTGAAAATTTATACCATATAGATTATTTATTCAAAGTTTTAGGCAAGTTTAAAATCATTTAATATTTTATCGAGACATCAAAATTAATAATATGTGTTTTTTTAAATGTTATTAATCTTGATGTGTTTCAATAATATCAAACGATAATGATCAAAAAAATAACATATCAAACGATTTTAGATTAATATGAAATTTTACACTAATAATTTATATAATATAAACTTTCAATCCAACGATGTATTTTATAAAATTTATATCGGTTAAAACATTATTGAGTGGTTGATTGATAAATATCGTCAAATTATGAAAGGCAGATTAGAAAAACAAACATTTTTATTAATATATCATTTTCGGTAAAAAAAAAACCGATCTTTTATTTTTATTTGTTTTTATCTTCTGGTTCACTAAGCCTTGTTTAATTTGAAGTTTAGTTTAAGATAATGTATTGATCTCTTTAAGTTGACCTTTATATGACCTCTCCCTCTCAGTTTGATCCCAGTTCCTTTTGTGATTGTAGTTTGGGACTTTAGCAAACGCACGTTTTGGGATAGTGACATAAAGAAAACAAGCTAAGGATAAAATATACGAAGAAAGCTACAATTTCATTTGTATTTTCCTCCTTGACGGGTTTAATTATCCCAAACAGCATTATTTAAAAAAATCAATACTAACATGTAATATAAAAATAAGGTTTTTTCTAGTCTATCTCCTCAAAATTTGAAGATATTTATCTTCAATTATTTAAAAAAATTTAACCGATATAATTTTTTTTAAAATACACTGTTGAATAAAAGTTTATATTATATAGATTATTTGTGGAAAATTTCAGAAAAATTTAAAATTATTTTATATGTTATTGAGACACATCAAAATTAATAATTTCTGTGATTTCTTAAACGCCGTTATTCTTTATGTGTCTCAATAACATATCGAATGACTTTAGATTTATCTGAAATTTTACACAAATAATCTATATGATATAAAATTTCAATCGAACGGTATATTTCATAAAATATTATATAATTTAAAATTTTTTATAGTAGTTGGGGATAAATACCCCCAAATTTTAAGGGGGTCGTAAGTTGTCACTTATAAATAATAGTAAATTTTTTTATCTCCTAACTATATTCTAGTCACTGAATATAGATTAGTACTTTAATTTTAACAAAAAGAAAAATGAAACTAGAAAATTCGACCAATTTAATATATATATTTGATAAATTTAATTTATTCATACTATCGTTGCGATTGTGCCTCGGAATTATATTGCTTTAGTAGATGAAGAGAAAGATAAGCATAAAGAAAAGAGATAGTTCATTTCTTTCATTTTGTCTTACTTTTATTTTTTGTAATCATTATCAACTTCACATGCTTCGTGAGATATATATAGTTGAAGCAACAAATATAAATGTGAACCTATAAGTGGCCGAACCTTTCTTTTTCAATTTGTTATAATTGTTCATTTCTTGTATAACTTTAGAAAACTTTTTATTTTATCAAGCATTTTTTTAAAGCTAATAATCAACGTGATCTATAAGTTGGTGGCGAAAGTTTTGTACATCCAACAAATTTATAGCTATTTTGGAGATAAATATATTTTCAATAATCAGTTCGCTTTTAGGTTGGATAGAAAATGCCATGATTATTATTGAAGTTATTCACTACATGAAGCCTAAGACTAAAGAAAAAAAATAGAAACATGGCTCAAAAATTAATATCAATAAAACTTACCATATAAATAAATTGGAGCTATTTCAGAGGTGTTATAGAAAATATGGAATTATGAAATCAGTGGGTAACTTAGGTTATAATATATGTTAGTTGAGAATTGAGTTAGTTGATTACTCATGGTGAATGAAATGTTGTTGGTCATATTACTTTAATTTAGGTCGAGGCCTATAGCAAGGGCCTTTTAAGTTCATCATTTGTGCATAAGGTCTATCGGTTCTTAAAACAACCATGTGTCATTTATCTTTTTTGATGAATGAAAAAAGAGAATAAATTTGTTGTATATTGCAAGAAATATATTCTAAAAAGGTAATATTGAAATACGGGTCGGGTTGGCCCATTAGGCTGCATGCATAGTCCATCAATGTTTGGGCTAAACTAAGTTTTGGTAGCAAAAAAAGAAAGCGGGTCAGCTGAATTCAGTCCATATTTACGTGCTGACACATCGATCTGAGGTGGGTTGAACCAATCTATTTAACATCTCTAATTGAAATGGGTTACACTCCCACACTCTTTGGCAAATTAATGTTAAGATTGTGATGTAGAAATATCGATATTTAATGGCAAATACACTTAAATATGATCACAAATAAGTAATTTTAAAGGAAATATGTAATCTAATAGTTAAAAAATCCATCCATAAGGTGAATAAGTGAAGTCATACTATATCTTAAGTTTCGTGAGATTTTCTTTAAAAATTCTATATAGATAAATCATATTTATTCAAAAAAGTAAATACTTTCAATTTTTAACGTATTAACTCTACATATTGTTTATAAATATTTACTACTTTTTAAGATTTTTAATAAGTATCCTAAAAACAATTGTTAACATTTCCCATTTTCCCTTATTTAATTTTTAACCCAACTTCTTTAAAATATATGAAAATGAGACCATATATCCAATGATATGTGACTTTCTCTTTATGAGCCAAACACCATAATCAAATTCCACTGAGACCTTACAATTGTAAGAACATGAGGGGACAGTTCAATGATCATCCACACGATGACTAAGAATATTGATATAAGTGAGTTGGACACCAGATTTTTATCCAAAATCTTAAAACAATGTGTTTATGATTCTCTCACTTATATATAAATGCTAAAATCTCCACATTTCCAATTAATGTGAGACTTCCCCACACTACTCACGTTTTTCTCAACAACAATAAAGAGTACATACTAAATTATTCCATTGTTTCATTGGGTTCAAACTTCAAAGGTTCCTCTCTGGAAATTTAGCAGCTTAATTTCACTCCCATTGGACAATTACTTATGTAGTCTAAAACACTAAAATGCAAAAAAGTGACTATTGTTTTTCCACGTATTGCTAAAGAAATTTTATAGTGAAGAGGATGGATTGGCCAACTTATCTTTGCATTTGCACCACTGTAATATCATTTGGCAGATACGATAATCAAAAGTGTGATTATTAGTAGTATCAACAATTCTTTATATCAATTATTAAAGTAATCATCCACATTAGTATTATATTATAATTGGGATTAGAGGCAATTATACGTGGAAGTGTTCACGCGCACGTGCAATCTTGCCTAGTGAAATTTGTATAAACATTGTTTAGGTTTAAATGTGGAAACACTTAGGCCACATATAGATTAGAGACAAGAAACAAAAAATAAAGCTATAATCAAGAGGAAAGTGACCGCAAATTTAATTAATTAATTTACTGTAAAACTAATGGAGACACAAAAGATTTAAGAGTGATTAATTATTGATTTTATTGATATTATAATATTCCAATGAAAAGAAGTTAAGGTTAACTGTGTTGTGGAGTATATCCAACTAGTTGGAGTATTATTAAAAATTAGTTATATAATATTTTAATTATTTTAAAATGAGTTTAATGTATATGTTTTGTTGTCATTGTAAATTAATTTTATAATGATATTGAATAAAATTCAAGCATTTTTTTATGTTATATATAAAGCTAGGATAAAATAGAGATAATTTGACAGAATAAACAGTTGTTATTGAATAACCCGTATAAAATTATATTACACCGTTTGTACATGTATTATTTTCTCTTTTAAGTTTATATACAAGTTAGCTATATTTAGTTATAAGTTGATTATATTAGTTATATCTTAGAATTGTCCTATAAATTTAGCTCAATAGTTGAACATCGCATAATATATACTCGAGGCAATGGTTCGAACTCGGATCATCATACTTCTCCATTTTAAACGTGGAATTTTTAATCATCAGACTAAAAAAAAAGTTGAGCCTTTTAGAATCACTATATACTGTACATATTTTGCTTATTATTTAATGTTTTCTTTTGTTGAGCTCTATCATGCTTCTCAATTCAGTAAATTACTTTTTATCATGTTTCATTATGTATCTAGTAAGGTTTTCCACTTGTATTAATTTTAAGTACAACTAGAGTAATTAAAGTCAAATTTGGCTAGCAAAAAATATTTTTCTATATTAAATTTTGTTTTCACCTTTATTACAGTTAAAATAGCAAGCAGTACACTTATGAAGGACAAACATCTCTTTCCTAGCTTCTTCCATATTAAGGTGGGATTAGGGTCATGTGACCACACTTGCCGGGTGTTAATGTGACAACTATGTTATAATTAATATTATCCTTAAAAGGTCTATAGAAGTTTAAATCCAAATTGTTGTTAGACTTAGACAATTAAAAGGGTAAATATATGAAGAAAAAGGCTATTACACTAGTAACCATGACTAGTTTAATTTGTTTTGTCCTAATCATGCATTTACTGTTACTAGTATTATTTTTTGCACGGTGAATTGCTTTGATATTTCGATCATGTCTACTATTAGCAATATGCCAATATGTCAATGTCAATTGGCTTTGAAGCACAATGACAAAGTTTAATAGTGGGAAGGAAAGGCTTGAGGTTTGAGCACACATAAGTTGCTTATTTATTTTCTATTTCATTAATTACTATATATTTCATTAATTACTTATATAATCTTTTCATTTTTATAAGTGAGCTAATTATTTCTTTACCAGTTTATCCGTAATTATGCTACATATTTTTATGTAATTAGTGTATCCTATTACTATTAGTCTTTTGAAATTATAACAAAACTTTTACCTTTAAATTAGCACCTGATGACGGAGAGTGAAAATTAGACTTAGAGGGTTAAAAATTGATACTTCAATTAGAGAAAAATAAGAGCAAATATATTAAACAACAATAAATTGGTTAAAGTGATAAATATTTTAGATCTATTAAGGAAATGGTCAGAGGTTTAATCATTGTTTCATCATACTTAGGAAAAAATTAGGCAGAAAGGATATAATCCAGTTTGGGTGCTAAATAATTTCTCCAACAAATATTAATCATCGCTATACAACATTGAAAATTTTGTATGTATAACAATGATAATTTAGAAAAAGCACGAATCTATTAGGTATCAAAATTTATATTGTGGGTGAAATCAGAAATGAAGTTAATCCACTACAAAAACTCTTTCAAAAATGAAAATTGTTTTATCTTCCCCTGAATTACTCCCACGCCCTCCAAAGTACCTGAATTACCCTTCGAAAGATATCTTCCGAAGAGTAATTTAGGTACTTTGAGGGGCGTGGGAGTAATTCAAGAGGCGAATAAAGCAATTTTCTTCAAAAATAGTCATCTCAGTTCCCTTAGTTAGGCCCTAACAAAAAGAGCTCAACCTTGCTGTTCTTTGCAAGCCCGTGTTAGTGGGAGTGTTTCATTTTTGGGCCTTGTCAGGTTTCTTATTGTCATTGTTGGATTTTTTTTTTCTCTTGATGTATAAATATAATTTAAAGATTATTCTTTAAATATTTTTAAAAAGATACAAATCATGGAATTTAAGGCTAAAACTATGTTTATTAAAATATTTTTTTTATTAATAAGTTGAATTCAAAAAGAATTCCTAGAAAAACGACTTAATGAAAGTGATAAGAATCTTAAATCTCAATTTGTCCCACTTAAATTAACGAGACAAACCAAAAGGTCTAATAGACTCAACTTGATTTGTCACCCCTGTCTGTTGGTATAAGAAAATATTTAAATTTATTTTGTTTAAATGAGAGCTATTTTATAGATAAAAATGGATATGCAATATTTAAAAATTGAGCTGGGTCTGCAAGTAGCAAAACCATTTAATATTTTTTCGTTGGACCAAATAAAATATTTTCCGGCCCATATTCTTTGCAGGACCTCCTGAGAGGCCATGAACATACAATATTGTCATGAAAAATATTTTTCATACCTCGACACCCAGACCTCATCCCCCACAATTTCTCTAAATTCCTTTTTATATATTTTGACCAAAGCAAACTTTTAATTCACATCATTTACTAACAAATGTTCAATACAACAAACAATAATCTTAAATCTATGGAAACTAGTCTAAGAATTTATCGTCCTAAGAAGTGTATGAACAGTCAAATTCACTTATCTCCTAATAAACTTAACCTCAACATTTATTGGTCATTTCAATTGTTCCATATACACCAGTAATGCCACACGCCCCGCGCCATCGCCCTATCTTTGCCACTACAGATCGCAAAAATACAATTTGTTGCAATTCCGAAACCATAAACACTATTCTGCAGCACATCAACAAGACCAAAAGCTTGCCAACTCTCGTGGCCACATTACATTACAAATTCCTAGCTTTATGGGGAGCTTGATCTTTCCAAATTTCCTTCCAAGCATCGCCTATATGATGAAAACGCTCACTACAACTTATACTACCCTTCATGGCTAATAAATAAATAGCATCTACATTTTGATCTTGACTTGAATCAGCCCAATGTAATTGATCATCACATAACCAAGGGTGCCCAATAATGCACTTGATCATCACATAACCAAAGGTCCTTCATGACTCTAACCTTATCACAACCTCCAATCCCCCACACCTTGCTTTTGTATACCATGTTATTTTGCAAAAAAAAAAAAAAAAATTCTCTCTTCTCAGTCACTTTAGAATTTTATATTTTATTTGTGAAGAATTTGTATTTCAAAATGGGAAAAAACACTGAAAATCCAAAATTTTCAAAATTAAAATTATTGGAATGATTTTCTTTGTAAAATAAAAACTCACTCTTGTTCTGGAATTCTTTTTATACTTGGAGTTGTTGCTTTTTGGTCTGTCTATACTCTATACGGAGTTTTTATTAATTAATGTTTGAAGGACTCATTTTGAATTTACATAGTTTGATGGGGTGTGAGAACTAGGTGTGGTTGTATAGTTTAGATTTATCTATTCCCATATGATTTGGTCTTTTTCTTTTTGACTAAAATAATTTGCTCTCACCGACATTTAAATATTGCTCATGAATTCATTTGTAAATGACCATAACTCTCTTCAATCATAAACATAATTAAAAAAACCCTAAACTATGTACCCAGTGATAATTGATGTTGAACTTAGTAAATAACTATGGTTCAATTCTCACAACTGCGTTTGAGAGTGAATTGAAATTAATTGATACTATAACTCGCTCCAAGTTTTAAACTACTTGAATTCTCTTTTCCTAAGAATCAGAAGATGAGAACCATAAACATAATTAAAATTGAAATATATTTAGTCTAAATTCAAAAAAATATTTTGACATTTGTTTATAAATCAAAAAGAACAACTAACACAAACAAAAACCACACGATTTGCATATTGCATGATTGAAATATCATCTCGTAGAAATAGCATATTACGAACCATCTAAATCCATGTGGAATGGACTGAGAAAACATTTTTTATTTGATTGGTCTAATGAAATTTGTGGTAGCAAATATACCTTTCCATAAGCACTAGCTTGTCTAGAGCGAAATAGACGAAAAGAGGGAACCCCTTATCGTATATTGTCTAAATCGTTATCACATGCTTCTGAAAGTTCTAGGAAATAATGATCTCATGTTATAAATAAATAATATAAAAAAGCTATATGAGAATCTAATTAACTATGAATAATTCAGGTCATAACTATCAACAATGAATTAATTTAAGTGAAATGTATTTTGGACTCTAATGGTCTTGCATTTATAAAGAATTTGATGGAAAAAGAAGAATTTATTTTATGTACTTCACATATTCTCTGACGGATCATGCTAATAAAAATAATAAGCTTCATAAATAATATTTTGTACTTGTTGTTTCAATGCCTACTACCTATGTTCTAATTCAGATTTAACTAAGTAGTTTTCGTCCAATTATTTTTAGTGGAAAACCAATTGAGAGCAAGAATATTTTTTCCAAAATTCAGCACAAAAAATAATGAAAAATATAGACTAAACCCCAATGAACAAGTAGAGCTTAATATAGTAAACAAAAACTAAAATAGCACAAAGTAACAAATGAGAAGAGAATCAATTACTAGCTGGAATGTCAAGGAGAAGACACATTGTGATTGTCCAGTTAAGTAAAGTATCAAACTTTTGATCATGACACATAAGCATTATGACTACACCGTTAAACCGTTACATCCTTTTCATGCTTTTCTATTTTTTGTCTCAAGGGTTGGCACGTTCTTATAAGTTTAACATTATTTCTTTCGTTTATTTTTATTGTCATGCTCAATACTCTTACTTTAGATAGATACATAAATAATTGTACATCATAGTAAGAAAATAGTTAATCTCGTGGACCACTATATTATAGAGAAAATGTTCCTCTCTTCTCTTTATGTTCAATCATTTCTCATGTCCTTCATTCAAGGATGGAAAATTTATAAACAATAAATAAATTAAAGCGAACGATATTGAAGATAGAGAAAAAAAAAATTATGGATAGTTGAGAAGGAGCATAAGAAGAGCAGGATATAAAATGTAGGAGAAAATCCGGATTTTATATCATAGTTGAATGAAGAAAAATGATAGTATACTTCATGTGTAAACTATCACGTTTTACGAGAAACATTCAACAAATCAGAGTGGCGCAGCGGAAGCGTGGTGGGCCTATAACCCACAGGTCCCAGGATCGAAACCTGGCTCTGATATGAAAAATCAATTTTTTTCCTATTGTTTTTAGAGAATTTATTTAAAAGTGTGGAAAATGGTAACAATACTTATTTTTGGCTTGATTCTGGTTATTGGAAGAGGTATTATGTTATAATTTTAGAAGGTTGTTTGGGTTAGAATTAGATAAACACATTTCAGTGACAATAATAGACTGTTTCAATTGAAGGAAGATTCATTAGAAGAATGTTTGACATTGTTATCTAATGCTTTTGAATATTTCATTATTATTTGTGTGGCATTTTAGTAACCTTGTAAAGAATTCCAAAATATGGACAAGGGCAAGACCACTGTAGTACATAACTTGGTTTGGATGGGTGTGGTGAGGAAGAAATCGTTCAACAACATTTCTTTGATTGTCCACACTTTGGCAATGTATGGAGATCCAAGTTGGGTGTGGTTAGGTATATATTTGGAGTATAATTTATGTGTTTTGTCAATTGAGAAGATGAATAACAAAATAATTTTTGGAATCCTAAATCCTAAATAATATGCTGTTTATAATCTATTTTATAGATATTTTGTTGGTTTTAATCATAAGTTTAATCTGGTTCGGGGGTCAGTTTTGACATCAAGTGGTTTCAGCCCCCTTTCGATCATAGTTGTGGGAGATCGAACCATTATCTTCCTTACCAAATTCAGCGTCAATCATCACCGAACCAACTAACGATTAGTCATCTATTTTATAGATATGATGTGTGATTAATTGTTTTGACAACATGTTGATTCCCAACCTTCTTCTCACAAGTCAAAACAAATCTCACCCTTTTACATCTAAGTAGGTAATGTGATGAAACCGTGTGATTAAGGATCAACATAATTATTCACACCGTCCACTTGACTAACATGAGAAACATACAAAACATAAAACTCAATTCGCAGTTATTGGGCACAAATTTTGCATGTTCTCTAGCTTGGTTTTGAATTGGCCATATATGGCATCTTCTAACTGATTTCAACACAATATTTGTTTGTTTTTTTCCTTATATATAATTATTTCCCGAAAAGTGTAAACACAATATATTCAGACTTGAGGTGGAAAAACAAGTACTAAGCTGAAGAAAAATATACAGTGGAAAAAATGGGCAGTGGACTTTAAGGCATCATAGATTCATAAAAGATAGAGTTTGTGCTTTGCTCTTGTTACCAGCCAAAGAGAATATTATTTTTCTCGATTAAAAAAACACACTATAAAAGCTCTTCTTCTGGTATGTTTGATTTAACTTTAGGTAAAATTAATTTTGATATAATGATTTATGTTTGGACACATTTAACTAAAAGTAAATTGAACAGTAAATTTCAGTGTAAAAATTAGTTATAAAACTTTAAGCTATAATTTCTAACTTCAAGTAGAATCAGTTCTATAAGCATAATCAATTCTACTTTATATAAACCAAACATGTCATAATCAATTCTACACGTTCAAAATCAATTCTAACCCCTTTAAAATTGAAATGAAACATACATTATGTTTAGTATCACGATAGATCTGTCGGAATCATTGTCACGTATTGTGATTTTGCAGAAGTTACAAATGGTAACTTCTAAAAAATCATTGTGAATTGCCGTAATTCTGACACATCCACTCTGATACCAAACATGCATTAAAATAAAAATGTATTGTAAATTTATAGTGTGACGAGAATTGTAATTCTTTTTTTTGTTTGGTAAGTTATCTATATAAGTGTTTGTCTTATTCTTATGATATGTTTTTTTTAACCACTAATTTTTATCTAATTTGGTATCAATTTTAATATCAACTGGTTACAATCTCCTTCTTATAAAATTTAAATTCACACTAAAATTTAAACTCACACTGAATCAACTCCTTTATCAACTGAATCAATCCACATTAATTATACAATTTTGGGTGTCAATTATAGATACATTATTACATTAAACTATACTGTAGTATAGTATAGTACGTACTATCATTTTAAAAAAAATGATGCAGAGGAGGTGTATCCGACCTAATCTATCTATATCCCTCCATATACTTATTATTGCTGCTGTAGTATTGTGTGTCTCATTCATATTTACCCCTTACAGTAGTATATGACCTGTCTAAAAACAAACTAACGTCAAGAAAGAATGTACACTGTCAATTTGATGCACATTTTTTTTTTCTCATAAATAAATACTCCTAAATCAGAAATCAGAAATCAGAAAAAAAGAAAGAAAAGATAAACCAATGGCTTGCTTGTGCACAGAAAAGTTATACTTATCTCTCAGTGAAGGAAGTTTCCTCCTTCTTTTTTGGAGCCTACTGCAACAAAACCAACAACTGCTGCATTGCCTTAAACAATTCAACTAAATTTCACCATGAAATCTCATCATTACCATTTCAGTTACAACTTCTTTTTTATCATTCTGTTATCATTATTTTCTCTAACAACACTTACTCCACTTCCCAACAGAAGAATCCTACACCAACCGTTATTAATTCCGGCGCCGCCGCCGGAATTATTCTCTCCACCTCCTCCAGATACAACAACAACTCCTTCCTCCCCCGACATTCCATTTTTTAATGAATTCCCAACCGGACCGCCGCCTCCACCACCGTCATCGCCGTCAGTTTCAAACTCCACAATTGCGAATCCAACCGCAACGAAACCTACTAAACCGGCGAAGAAAGTTGCTATTGCGGTTTCAGTTGCATTTTCGGTATTTGTTATGTTTTCTATATTCGCTTTCTTCTTGTATAAACATAGAACAAAACTTCCGTTAGAATCAGTTACACGGAAACTCGTCGCTGAGAATTCTCATATAATTCTAGAAGATTCCACGCGTGTTCAACCTTCTTCTTCTTCTTCAAGTTTTCTCTACATTGGAACTGTTGTAGAGCCTAACGGAACTCCGGTTGGTGTCAGTAAGGTTAACCGTTACCGGCCGAGTCCTGAATTGCATCCATTGCCGCCGCTTACGAAGTCTCTTGTTGTAGATAGTCACTCTCCACCGGCGGTGTCTTCTTCTTCGTCGTCGTCGTCGGATAATGATGAAAATCACGAAACGGCGTTTCAATCGCCGGTTTCGCGTCAAAGTTCGCTTGCAAACGGAAGTCCAACCGCGCCGGTTTCTGTTTCTCCGGTGGTTCCTTATTCTAAGAGAACTTCGCCGAAATCTCGATTTTCTGGTTCTTCTCCGGTGATGATACCATCGATAAAGCACATGGAGAAAGAATCATCGTTGAGTGTTGGTGCTTCTAGAAGGCCGAAATTCTCGTCGCCGCCACCGGCGCCGAATTTGAGGCATCTTCATTCAAATGAATCCTTAGGTTCACTTAAGCTTCCTCCTCCTCCACCTCCACCTCCACTGCCGCCGAGAAATGGTTGGCCGGCGGCGGTTAGTGCAACTTCTTCCTCTGTTTTAAGAAAGCATCAACGGTCTCATTCTTCAATTCATGGAGTGGATTCTGCATCTGGTAACAGTGTGAATGTGAAGAAAGATTTGGAAGAAGATTATGAAATTGAAATGGATGAAGGAAATGGAAAACCTAAATTGAAAGCTCTGCATTGGGATAAAGTTCGTGCTACTTCAGATCGTGCTACTGTTTGGGACCAATTAAAATCAAGCTCATTTCAGTAAGTTAATTAATTAGTTAGTTAATCCTAATGAATGGTACTATGGTTCTTGGTTTGTGGTTGTGGACATTTAGTTAGCAGTATGAAGCACGGACACTCCTAAGATTAGATGTGTCTCAATGTCGGTGTCCAACACCGATACGACACTTACAATTACATTGAATTATATTATTTTTTTCAAATAAATTATCCGTGTCAATGTTCAATGTCCCGTGTCAGTGTTCAATGTCCGTGCTAAGGACTATGAATGAATGAATTGATTATTATTTGTTTGTTTGTTTATGGTAATGCAGGTTAAATGAGGATATGATGGAGACTCTGTTTGGTTGTAATTCATCAAATACTGTCCCTAAAGCAAAAGAGATGTCTGTTACCAGGAAACCAGTTTTTCCTACTATTGAACATGAGAATAGGGTGTTAGACCCCAAGAAATCCCAAAACATAGCTATATTACTTAGGGCATTGAATGTCACAAGAGATGAGGTTTCTGAAGCTCTGTTAGATGGTAAGTTTATTTGTTCATTCTTTTCAATTTCTGAATATTAATTAATTAGACTTGAGATTTTAATTGTATCACCATAGAGAAGAACTGAAAAGTATTTACTCCATTTGAGGCAGGTTGATGTTGCTTTGTTGCATTTTTCAAATTTCCAATACCCTCCTCGAGTTTCGATTTTGGTAGACAAATTTCCATCAAATTCCTAGTAAGTTGTAACAATTTAATGAGAGACGCGACATGGTGCTATTTGGTGGAAGGACCAAATAGCACCATGTCGCGTCTCTCATTAGATTGTTGCAACTTACTGAGGATGTTACTTTCAATAAACTTTTTATGGGCCTTAATTTTTACAATGTGGTACTTGAATTTTTTCCAATAGTATGGTAGTATGGTACATTGTTTAAAAGTATTGAATAATGATCAAACATCCACCATGGTATGTATGCTCACTAATCATTATCAAACTATTTTCTTCTTTTTCCTGTTACTTTTATTAAACTTGATACTTTCCTTGCCATCATAATGAACCACACCCTATTACGATAAAAATCCTCATCAAGACATCAACAACATAGCTTTGCCAGTGCATCCTTTAAATGAGTCATGACTGGTGGCACGTGATAAAGACAGATCATTTTCATTTTACAATTTTTGCTACTGCCTTTAACTTAACAGTTTAACCCTCATATATTCCTTCTTTTATTCCTTAAGCATATGGACCTGAATGATTATTCCTTTTTATCTTTCTCTTGCTTGTGTGTCAGTTTTCCTTTATCTTTTCTATCTTAGCAAGTTGGCCATCCAACTTGTATATTCTATATAATATATAATATTATAATGATATAGATGTACCAATTTATAATCTTTTGATGCACGATTGATTACAACTAGGGATAAACCAGTAACTCTCTTAACCACTAGAGTTTTCACTTTGCAAACATTGTTTTTGGATAACACAGGGAATCCTGAAGGTTTGGGTGCTGAATTATTGGAAACTCTAGTGAAGATGGCTCCTACAAAGGAGGAAGAGATAAAACTCAAAAATTATGATGGTGACCTTTCAAAACTTGGGCCTGCAGAAAGATTTCTTAAGCAAGTGCTTGATATCCCTTTAGCTTTTAAAAGAGTTGAAGCCATGTTGTACAGAGCTAATTTCGAAACAGAAGTTAACTACCTTAAGAAATGCTTTCAATCCCTCGAGGTGTGTGTGGCTGGCTTTATATCAATCCTTTGTTATCTTTAATAACTCGCTTTCAAATTTCTCAATTACATTTTCTTTCCCCTTTTTATAATTAAACTAACTAACTAGTTGCTAATATATCTCAGGCAGCAAGTGACGAATTAAAGAACAGCCGCTTATTCCTCAAACTCCTTGAAGCGGTTCTCAGGACAGGAAACAGAATGAATGTTGGCACCAACCGCGGCGATGCTAAATCATTCAAACTGGACACACTCTTGAAACTCGCAGATATAAAAGGAACAGATGGAAAGACAACATTGCTCCATTTTGTTGTGCAAGAGATTATTAGAACCGAAGGTACAGGTGCTGAATCCACAAATGAGAACCTTCAAAACCAAACAAATCCACAGTTCAATGAGGATGAGTTCAGAAAGAAAGGATTGCAGGTTGTGGCTGGATTGAGTAGAGACTTTGGTAATGTAAAAAAGGCGGCAGGAATGGACTCAGATGTCTTAAGCAGCTATGTCATAAAGCTTGAAATGGGGCTTGATAAAGTGAGATTGGTTTTGCAATATGTAAAACCAGATATGCAAGGAAACTTCTTTAACTCAACAGAGATATTTTTGAAAGATGCTGAAGAGAAAATATTAAGGATCAAAGCTGATGAGATAAGGGCCTTATTCCTTGTGAAAGAAGTTACAGAATACTTTCATGGGGATACAACAAAGGAAGAAGCTCACCCTTTTAGAATTTTTATGATTGTTAGAGACTTTCTAAATATTTTGGATCAAGTATGCAAAGAAGTGGGAAAAATGCAGGATAGAACTACGATTGGTTCATCCAGATCGTTCCGGATAGCTGCCAATGCATCATTACCTGTTCTCAACAGGTACCGTGCAAGACAAGATACAAGTTCAGATGATGAAAGTTTATCACCCTAGGTATATTGTGAATAGGGTCATGCTAACTAGTGTTCGGGGCTAACTAGTGTCCGGGGCACTAGTTAAGGATACCAAAAGAAATAGTATTTGTATTGAAAAAAAAACTCTTAGAAAAATAGAGTACATAAGTTCCAAGAATTTCTTTATCACTTTTGTTTCCTTAACCATCTGCTCTGATGCACTGTTTAACATTTCTCTTGAACATTAAATACTTACACATATGTTGGGGATAAAAACAAACTCTGACACATTTTTTAAAACATTCTATTCATTTTTCCAATTATTTCGATTCCGGAGACATGGATTTGCATTTGAATTTACCTAAGTTTCGATATCTTGTACTGAATGCTTGGTTGGACAAGTTACCAGAGTGGGATTCTAAAGCTTCAAAATCTTGTTAAGCTGAAACTTGAATATTCCAATGTAACAGATGATATGATGGAATTACTCAAAAGCATGCCAAACTTGTTGTCCATTTCTCTCATAAGAAATGCTTATATAGGAGAAACCTTACATTTTCAAAGTGAATGGTTTATGAATTTGAAGGAACTAACTCTTGATGGTTTGGAAGAATTGAAATACATCCATATTGACCAAGGTGCATTGCCTAATCTGAAAAAGCTTCTCATATTCTCATCCCGCAAACTCAAAACATTACCAATTGGCATTCAGCACTTAAAGAAGCTTGAATGTCTCACTATGGCTGGTATGAGTAAGGAATCTGATCTCGATGGAGGAAAAGAGCATTGGATCTTCAAGCTAGTGCCTTTTGTAAAAATTTATGCAAATGATGACAAATTCATTGGAGGACCAAGGAGCTAGAAATCATACATCATCAAATTTCTCACTGGCATTAGTTTCTCTTTGTTTCCTTTTCTTTTTGATAAGGTCTTTCTTTTTCTATTTTAGAACTTTTGTTCCTCAATAAGAAAGTATGTGTGCTGATAAGTTATATATACTTACTTTGTATTTTAATTGTATAAAATAGAATTGTTTTTGATGTATCGTATCGTTATGAATTATCTAAATCTAATGCAGGAAAAAGTACTGGGAGAGTAAAATTAAACAATATGTTCTTGACCATTCTACAGTTATGAGAAAATTTGGTTTTGGCAATAAACAAAATTATCCTAGACAATGATCGCATTGTCCATAGCTTGCAGAGTTTGTGATCTGTGACAATGATCGCATTTCAACTGTAGTCTGTAGGAAAATTCAAGTGAATATCTTCCACCACAAAATGTAAATGAAATAGCTTTACAAGATTCATAATGGTGATACCTGGCTTGTTTTGTGTTCAATTTTTTCTCTTAGTACGAAACGAACTCAATACTCCGAAGTATACGACAATCACACACCCTACGCCCCAACTACTTGCGCTAGACTCTGGTTGTGGTGTTGGTCAAATTGGCACTAAATAAACACAGATTGATAGTAAAGATTAAAAGGAATTATTCTAGGAATACCAATACCGGATGAAAATCATATTTGAGTCTGCTACTAATAACATTTTATCACACAAATTCGATTTTCTATTCATGATAAAATTAATTGTTACATTTCTGCTTCTCAATGAAAAATGCTACAAATACAGTACTTAGAAGCATACTTTGTACAAACTCATTTAGAATCTAACAATGACAAGAGACCACATTATCCACTACAAAAGTCCTGCTTAAAAAAAAATTCTTATCTTTTTCCAAACTACCATTCTGTTGGTCTTCAAAAATAAACAAATGTGTTAAATATAAATATAAATAAATTGGTTTAAGTGGTGATTTGATATCAACTTATATATTTGACTAACCATAATGGCTATGAGACTCCAAATTTATACTTTCTGCTCAATTTCTGGTTCCAACCCAAGAAAGCTTCTGTAAGTGAATGTACAAAGAATAATATGGAACTTTAAAGCACTATAATCATAGTTAACCTTAAGCTTCTTCTTTTTGAAAAATAGATACATGGATGCTCCCAAGGTTCAGACCGGTATCTGCTTTAAGCGAACTGCGATCGGCAGGCCCATATATCCAACCCCTAAGCAAAATATCCATTGTACCAGAGATAGAGGTGTTGTATTTGCAAAGGTTCCAAGGTACTCAACAATTATGATTTGGAAGACTACAGTCACACCGATGACTGCCACAAACACATGATTATCCCATATGCCTTTAAATACGTCTATTTCCTCCATCTCACGAGAGTTTATCTCATTGAAAACCTGTGGAAAATTGTGAATTGAATCTTATTATGAATCGTAAGATACATAATTAGTAAACGAATTGAGATATGGCTTGCATGTATGGTACAACACTTATAACTTATGGTTATAATACAATATAATTTGATTTTACTCATTGGCCTATTCATTTTTCCACACATAGTAAATTGGTTATATCATTATATGAACCTTTATGTGTTCGGAAAAGAGAGTGAATATGATTTTTACGAAAGAGTTTTTTACCTGACAGAAGACAAATGTGTTGAAAATGAGTGTGTTTAAGACTACATCAGCATTGGGACCCCTTAGGAAAAAGACCCATTTTCCTAGTGTCTGAAGAAACCATATTACCACAAACTGATACAATGCTTGTCCTAAGATATTCCTCCACATGACAGTGCTGATAAAATCACCTTTCCTTCCCACTGGTTCACGCTTCATCAAATCATCGTTTGGAGGTTCAGTCGCAAGTGCAAGTGCTCCCAGTGTGTCCATTATCATGTTGACCCACAAAAGTTGAACAGCTGTGAGTGGTGCACTGCCTGAAAAGAACCAGTACACGTAATAAAATCATTACGTGAAGAAAAAACCAACTTTTATTTATTAATCTATATAAACACATTATCCCGTTTTATTAGGCAAATTTTCTAACCTGTCATGCAGGCTGATGAGAAGTTCACTAGTAATGCAACCACATTTACGGTCAGCTGGAACTGTACGAATTTCTGGATATTGATGTAAACTGAACGTCCCCATCTCGCCACTGTCACTATTGTGGAGAAATTATCATCCAGAATTATAACATCTGCACTTTCTTTAGCAACCTGCATATAAATTATAAAATTATCAGAGAATTCTATATACGGACAAAGCTACATGACTCGTATGAGTATGCATTGCATTTCACTAACCTCTGTTCCAGCAATTCCCATTGCAAGTCCGATGTCGGCTTCATGAAGAGCTGGAGCATCATTTGTTCCATCACCAGTTACAGCTACAACTTCCCCGAACGTTGTACGCAGCTGTTTCACCAATGTATGTTTGTCCAAAGGTGATGATCTAGCCATAACCTAAGCCAAAATAAACATTGCATTACTAAAAGCATCAAAATGTCAACCATTTCCATCATTACATATTGTATCTCTTATGACTGAAAACAAAAATAGAATCATTGCAGAATGCAGAAAAAAAAAATGCAGACATAGAAAATATGAATCACCTGAATTTTGGGAATAAGTTCAAACATTTCCTCTTGAGTCTTCTCTCTGAAGTCAGGACCTTCAATAGCTATGCCATCATCTGTTAAAATTCCACATTCCCTCGCTATAGCCTTTGCAGTATTAATATTATCTCCTGTAACCATTCTCACCATGATTCCAGCCGAACGACACTCTGCAACAGACTCCTTAACACCAGGACGAACAGGATCTTTAATACCAACAATTCCGATACAAGTATATCCAGAAGCCGGAATCGGATCATTAGCAGAGAACCCATTTTCTAATTCCAAATAGGCAAGGCAAAGAGTTCTAAGTGCTTCACTAGCAAACTGGTTAATAATACTGTTAAGATGATTAATGGATTCTCCATCAAGAGCAAGAACATCGCCATTCGAGCTAATAACTTTGTCACAAGCAGCCAGAATTATTTCAGAAGCACCTTTGCAATGAGCTCTTAAACTTCCATCAGGTAGCTCCACAACTACTCCCATTCTTTTCTTCTCAGAGTTGAATGGCTCAACTTTAACAATTTTGCAAGCTTTTCTCTCGGCCCTAGAATCACCGCCTATTGACAAACCAAACTCTAATATTGCTGATTCGGTCGGCGTTCCTAATATCTCGCGTTTACCTTTTTTGTTATACACAACCTCTCCTCCAGTATTATTGAATATCGATTGTAGCAACAATTTGACAGCAGAATCTGGCAGTTCAGACGATAAACTAGAATCATGATTGTCCACTTCTTTGCTATTCATACAAATGCACGTTTTCACAACGGTCATTTTGTTAGTTGTTAGTGTACCGGTTTTGTCACTACATATGGTTGTGGCCGATCCCATAGTTTCGCAAGCTGCTAAATGCCGAACCAAGGCTTTATCATTCATCATCTTCTTCATTGCAAATGCAAGACTCAATGTAACAGCTAATGGTAACCCCTCCGGAACTGCAATAGCAAAGAATTCCAACATCTCCATTGCATCATCACCAGACCATCTCCAGAATCTTCCTTCACGGATCTTCCATCCGAAGTATCCTTTAACCAAAACTGTAAAAGTAATAACTGCAAAGACTAGTCCTATTTTCCCAATAATAGTTGCAACTCCATTTAGTTTCACCTGCAATGGCGTTTCATCGTCTCCACCTTCACTTAGAGTTGCCATTAATTTACCCCATTGAGTCCTCATCCCAACAGTAGTAATCAACATAGTGCAGGATCCATCTTGGACTTTTGTTCCTGAGAGAAGATATGGATTTTGTGAAGTCACCATTATTGGCTCACTCTCACCTGTTAAACTCGATTCATCGATCAATACCGAAAATCCTGAAACAAATAGTCCATCTGCTGGTACTTGGTCTCCAATGTTAAGATGGACAATATCACCAGGAAGTAAATTGTATATCGACATTTTCTGCCTATAACCATTTCTCGTAACTTGAATGGAAATCTTTTTCTTTTCCTTGTCTAAATCCTTAAACTGTAACGATTGTCGATAATCACTTGTTGCTGTCACAAAGACAACAAGTAAGATACTTGCAACTATTCCAAGACCATCATGAGCTCCTTTCGGCCATCCTTCAGTTAACACACCTACTATCAGTGACACAATAGCACAAGCTCCGAGGATCATCAGTGTCATGTCTTGAAGAGCTTCATAAACATAAATCCAGAAACTTTGAATTTCACTTTCTGCAAATTTATTAATGCCAAAAAGCTCTTGTCTCCTATGCCGCGATTCAGAATCGCCACTTAGTCCATTGGTGGTTGATGTCACAAGCTTTTCTGCAATGCCATCAACTCCACCATGAAATTTGAGCTTCTTTACGTCATGACCTTCGACAATAGACCCTAATTCATCAGCACAGATTTGGTAACCTGCAGCTTTAACATCCTCAGGTACAACGTAGTCGCTTGGTTGAACACCTGCAGGGTGTAAAATCAATTAGTGTAAACAAATTGATTCTTATAGTAAACTTTTCAGAACAATTCTGATGTAACTTGCCTTGTATAAATTGAAATGCAGCTTTTGAAACCAAAACCGCAACCCTTAGCTTCTCCTGCATTAAGGATAATAAGCCTTTGAGAATCCATATTTCATACATGGCAAGGTCACAACCTCTCATTCAATGAGATATTATTCTATGGGCACAATAGAAGAATTACATTGTTTACAAGCATTGACTAAATAAAAGTAGTCCTTTTATACTTTGAATGCAATATTCTAAGACAGTGTTGGGCATGGCCCGTAATTTACTAATAAGTGGACATGTCTCTCGAGCTGGCGAAGCCCCCCGTGGTACCGTTTATAAATAATGTTGTAAACTGGATCGTGGATTTAAGTTTAACACAAGTTGCAATTTTCAACCTTAAGCTTGAATAATAGATTGACACTGCAGCCACTCGGCAATCAGAGACGTAGGCAAAATTGGCTGAACCGGAGATAAAATCATGTGTATTCTTTTGAACCAGGGTTATTGTTCTAACACAAAACAGCCATTTACTAACATAAAAAAACTCAAGAAAACCACAATGAGAGCAATCTAGAAGTAAGCTTTGAAATTCACCAACAAATCATGAAATCAATAAAACAAGAGATGTAATGCAATGATCAAGTATCAGCATTTTGCATAATTAATATTTCTTTCAAAAATATAATGTCATGATTATATTCCCTCCCTTTCATATCCAGTTTTTAGGAAGTAAATCTTATGTCAATTTGAATTTAATACTGATTTGAGTCTAATATATTCCCGGGAAAAAAATAAATTGGAAACAAAGAAACCTGACTTTAGTGCATGTTTGGATTAACGATGAATTTGACAGAATCACAATATAACATCGTAACAAAAGCTATCTTTTGGAGCTTCCTTTAAATCACCGTAATTTCATTAAACAAAGTATATGCTTCAATGTGAGCATTGAAATTGACAAAATCACAATGATAACGTGATTTTGTTGAAGCTCCAAAATACACATTCTGTTAAAATTATAGTGAATCACCGTGAAACTATCATTTTCACCGCAAATCCGAATATGCACTAACTAACCGCCATTCAAAACACATAATTATGACCTGATTGGTGCGACGCATAGCCGCAGCTTCGTAACGTTTGGAGATATTGGCAGTGAAACGAAATCTCCTCTTGGGATTCTTTACAACCCCACATAATTTCCTCCATTTTCCAAGAGCTTCTTCGGTAGAGTTCTTGGACTTTACACCTCCAAAATTCTCATTTAAATAACTCTCCATCACACTTTTGATAAATTTCCCTTTCTCAAATCTTATATTAATTTTATATTATCAATTCAAGTCAGTGACTATTTCTAACCGCAGATTAAAATTAAGAAACAATAGTGTAACAACACTAAGTAGTAACATTGTTAGAAATTTTTGAAGATTATGATTTTTGTTGGTTTGATGATTAGAGAGAATTGGTTAGTTAGAAAGAAAGAAAGGAAAAGATGAAGAAACATAGGAGAGGAGGGAAATGAATGTGGATCCTAAATTTTGTTTGTGTTTGAGAATAAATAACGGTCTTTTATTTCGGGAAAAAGTGGGGATGAACGAATTGGGCGGGGTCAACTAACAATGCTTATACCTTTTTAATTTTAATTAATTGTTGTCAGGAACTTATGATTAAATTAAATTAATATTACATTATTAATATTTTTGTTTTGTTCTGTGTGTTATATATTATTTATTTTTTTTGACAAAGTGTGTTATATATTATTATTAATATTAATATTGTTATTTGTTTTTCTATTTTATTCTTCTGTTTTTTGTTTTTCTAAAAAAAATATTGTTTATAATTTATATCATTGTCTCTTATTTATTACAATATATATGACAGTGGAACTATGAACTATCCAATCGATCAAATTAAATTTGGGATGGGATAAATGGGACGAGTAAGAAGGCCACAATGACCTAGTCTATCATATCCCCTTATCATTCTAAAGTACCCAAATTCTCCCCAATCTTCACCCCAAGAATTCTTTATAATCCAATATCTTACTCCATCCTCAGTTACACCAAATCCCACTATTAATACTGCATGCCCTTTGTCACCACAAGGTCCTTGGTAAATCCCACCCTCATAAGCATGAAATTCATCACCAATACGTATTGAAGCAACTATTGGTTGGCGTGTTACAGCTACTCTTACAGAAGTTTCATATGCAGCTAGTACAGCATAACCATCTACATCTACTGAAGTATGGTTAATTGGTAGATTACATGGCTGTTGTTTTTGTTGGTAAGGATACTCGGCCTCCGTAGTAATACCATCGTTCCCGCTTGATGCGTATATAAATGCCGTCTGAGTAAGACCACCTTTGCACCCATGGCTTTTCGTGTCACAATCTATCAAATTTTGCGGAGATAATGCCTTCAATTCTTCACCAGAATGTATATAGATAGCACTTTCAAGTGCAGCTGTTGCCGCAAATGCCCAGCAAGAACCTAAAATATAATACTACGTATTTATTAAATTATACCAAGCTAAGAGTTTTCTTTTCTAGCATTCCAAAATAAAATATAATGTATAAAAATATTAAGATTATTACCACACGTTGGTCCTTGGTCTCTGACCGGAGTAACCGCATTCCGGTCTCTCCAATCAAAGTATTCTGGTAGATCTTCTACTTCAGAAATGTTAAATGAAACTCTTTTCTCGGATGCCAACAATTCACTAGGAACGTCTTCTTCACAAGTCGAAAAGTCTTCTTCCACATTCAAATCCGCAAATTTATTTATGCCGAGACGGTAAGTGTTGTTACCTGTGTAAAAACAAGACGGTAAGTGTTGTAAATAAATAAATAAATAATCAAAAGTGTATGGGTATACAAATTTAACAATTTGTGCACCTTTAAAATCACTAATTAACATTTGAACTAAAAGAACAAAATAAGAGAGAGAAGAACAAGATATATACCTTGATTAAACTTTTGAATGTAGAGAAGTTTCTTCTTGAAGATTTCTCTCCGTTTAATCATCTCATTGCTGGTTGAGTAGTTTCGTCCATATTTAACCATCCATTCGTTGAAAACATTTTGAACATAAGCTTCACTACCAAAAGTGTCATCCACATATTTTTCTGATGGTAGTGGTGAAATTGCTTCAAGAGATAATGCAAAAGTGGCGAAAATAATTAAGATACAAACCATAGAAAAGCATGTTATCTTCATGTTGATATGTAGAGATAGATGAGAAGGATGTTATGTTTTGTGAAAATGTTTGGTTAAAAAATGAGAACTATAACACCTCTTTTATAGACCATGATGAAATTAGTTCACTCTCCTTGATTTTTTATTTTTATTTTGGAATTAGATCAATGTTACTAGAATACACATCCCGTGTGCAATGCTCTCACCAAATTTATATTAATGCATTAGCATTACCGTTACCATTACCAAATTTATATACTCCTATATGTTACCTCAAAACACACATACACCTCTTAGCATTAAAAAAAGATAGTTAGACCAGCATTCGTCATCGATCAATATTTTTGTCAATAAAAACGCAAAACTTAATGAGAGTCAACCTCTTTAATAATCTTTAATACTACTACAAGCCTCACAACAATTTCATATTTAATGAGTTGTTGTTTTTGATCAATTTAAAGAGTTGTTCTTAACATGTTATTAATGTTAATGCCTATTAATGACAAAGAAGTAATAGTAAATTTTTGTAATATTTTTTAACGTTAAATTTGACATGAAAATAGTAAACCTAAAAAGTACTAGTATTTAAAATATATGTTTAATATTAAATATATATTAATTAAATTTTTTATCACATTTTTTTACACAATTTTTTTTATCAAATTGTTGGATTAAAAAATGGTAATCATATATTTTATTTTATTCTTTGATTTTATATAGCAAAAAAATTGAAAGGATTAAAATAGCAATTTGTATGAGACTTTTTGACAAAATATTTGCTTAGTCATTTGTTTTTTTGACCGATAAATTATGAAATTTGAATGTCATTTGAATGGTGCCAACTTGTGTACCCCACAAAATTTGAGAGTATTTACCTCCATCTAGTGCAAAAAGTTTTGAGTGATACAATTTTTTATAAAATACACCATTGGATTGCAAGTTTATATCATATAGATCATTTGTGTAAAATTTCAGACAAATCTAAAATCATTTGATATGTTGTTGAGACAAGCAAAAATTAACGGTGTTTAAAAAATCACAAAAACTGTTGATTTTGATGCATCTAAATAACATATCAAATGATTGTTTGAAATTTTATACAAAAAATCTATATGATATAAACTTTTAATCCAACGGTGTATTTTACAAAATTTATATCAGTTAAAAAAAAATTAGGTCATTGGGGTTAAATATCCCCAATCTTGTTAGGGTAGACAAGAAAAATCCATTTGAATACATATATGGGAAAACGTATTAGTTCAGTCATCATACTCCCTTCGTCCCGAAATATAAGGGAAAATAAAAAAATCACATTTATTTAGAAAACTCAAACATGAAAATTTGAAACATGATTTTGTGTGATTTTTCTTAAAATAAGTTACATAGGAAGATGTAAAAACATTTTTTATTGGTTGTTGTTTATTGATAAAATGAGAGAGAAGGAAAATTAAATGCAATTTGTATTTAATTTTATGAGAATAAGTAAAATTAATACTTGGGAAAGATAAATGTTTATTTTTTTCCCTTATATTTTGGGACAAAGAAAATGTGTTATTTTCCCTTATATTTTGGGACGGAGGGAGTATTAATCAACAAATTAATGTAAATGAAATTGTCATTAAGAATATTAATAAATTGTTATATGTAGAAACAATTTATATATGCATTAATGTAATCATGCCTTTAAAAAATCTAATATTTTGTTTGGTATAGGAAAATAAAATAAAATATGTTAATAATATCTTTGTGTTTCTTTTTTTTTGTTGACAAAAATAAAATGGTATTCATACATTCAAATCGATAGAATACATCAAATATAACCAAAATATTCAATATCGCTAAAAACATTAAGGATGAATCTGCAAACAAACTTACAGCATCCAAGTTAATAGCACACAACGGCAAAATACCTACTACAAATAATATGATAAAACTATATCACCGGAATATCCATGTCTCCGGATCTACAACGTTGATGCCCAAATCATGATTTGAATCTGTAATTGACTGAAGCCGATCTTCCAAAAGAAGCAAATGAACACCGCAACAATACGGGAAATCAACAAGCGCCGCACAAAACGACGAACAACACAACGCTGCACAAGACGACGAACAACACAACGCCGCACTTAGACGACGAAATCACAAAAAAGACAACTTAAACTTAATATATGTGAGAAATCATTTATTTATATTAAAAGATAAGAAAAAACAAATGTTGAGAGGTGATTCTAGACTAAAACTAACTTAAAACCACCCCTCCAATCAACAATGAAATAGAAGAACTTGAGAAAAGTAGAGAGAAAATTTCCTGGAAAAACTAGGGCCGGTAGACTAGACTCTAGAGCACCAGACAATAGTCTTTTTTATCTTTGTGTTTCTTTTATATAGTTATCAATCAATGAAATCCTTAACAAACAAAAAAAGCAAAAAAGTAGTTTGGTATCAGAAAAAAAAAAGTAGTACCGTATCATTTAAAGAAAACATCACGGGCATGTTTTTTTCGTGGGGCTAATTAGGATCACAACTTCACAAGACGGAAAACACCGTGGTCCTGTTACTAATCCATCTCTGCTTTTATAACATCCACCCACCGATGACAAATCAAATTCGCAAAAACCTTACTGTAAGGGAGGTTATTTTTTTGTCGAGATTAGGGTGTACACCGCTAAATGTAATGATTAGTTATTTGATTAAGATTTTGAAGTATTTTAATGGATTTTAAAAAAAATTTGTTCGATAAACAAGTTTGTGTTATTCAATCAATATTTTTATAAAATGTAAGAAAATTTTGTGGTATTTAATTAAAAAAATCTCTCAAAATCTCACAAAATCTCACGAAGTCTTTTAAAATTTTCAATTTTGTCAAAATAAACTTTCAAAATCCCATTTCAATAACCCTAAATATTTCTTTTTGTTTTTTTTTTAATTTAATTTATATATACTAACAATGTCAAATAATTTTATACTATCAACCAATAACAACTATGTCCGTCACCCCATTTTATCTCACTTTTTTTTTTCATATGACATAGAGCATTGGAATTTGGAGGTTTCTTTGAGCTTATTTTACACCGGTGCACATCAATTAAACTCTTTCTTTATCGCCACAAAAATGTTATTATTAGCCATAACAGAAAACGGTTACAGAGTAACCTACTCTCCGCTCCAAACTCAATAGTCAATCAAATCTTCCTCACATTTCCCTCAATATTTTGCCGCCTAATTTCTATTCCTCCGCCGTAAATGAACACCGTCAAATCACCACTTCCACCGTCGTGTAGCACCGCCATGTTCCGACAATCACCGTCGCCAACGCCGGACAACCTAGGGTTTTCCATTCTCTACGGAATCCATGTCGCTAGATCGTGCCGCAGTTGCAGAACCTTGCTAATCCTCGATGAACGTTCCAGATCGAATTTTCTCAAACCAATTAAGGCTAAGGAGAATTCTGAATCTTCTTGCATGGATAATAGCAATGCGTTTTCTGGTATAATTTTGTACTCTCCTTTTTCAGATTTTTTTGTTTCTTTCTTGCGGAGTTAAAATGTTATCGAGATCGGGAATAGTCACTGGATTCAGCCGGTGGTGGATATCCTGTTCTCGACCAAAAAAAATGTTATCGAGATCTCAATTCTGGAATCTTGAATGCACTTTGTTTGCTCTGAATTTGTATTTGTATTTGTATTTGTATTTCAATTTCAATGAGTTTCATTATAATTTATACTCCGTGGAAAAACAGTGTTAGGTGGAAAGAGAAAGGTATTATTATTCAGAAAGAATCTAGAACATTTTGATTATTTTAATTAAATAAATTCCATTTGTTACTCAAATTCAACGATATAATAATTAAATTATTAGGAAAGAAAGACGAAGAAGTAAGAAATTCCTATTGAACAGCTAAGCCACGTGTAGCTACAGAAACTTGTGTAATTTATACTGTGCCATATTGACCAAACAGTAGCTTAAAATGGATGCATCTGTTTTCAGATAGAAAGAACAGATTCTCAATTAAAGGTTACCCAAGTGATTTTTCAGGTAAGAATTATGAATCATAATTATAAATAATAGGATGAGTTATTGAGTGATTGGTGTGTTGTATACTTGTTTCTATTTTGCTGCTTATCTTGTTTTCGTCCTTATATATATATTAAGATAAGGTTTGGTTTGAGTGTTCTGATTTAAATTGAAAATGGTTTCTTTATGAAATTCTTGTTTTAGTGAAACTGGAAATCTTTTCAACTTGGTTGAATTGTAGAGCAAACATTGAAATTTGATACACGAACATACGGATAGTTGACTTTTTTAATTTCGGTCATTTGATTTTGATGTCTAGCTTAGAAGCTATTGAGCATACAATTATGATTGCTGGAATGCAAATTGTTAACCGATTTATCATCTAACTAGGTAAAAATCTCCCCCAGATGTCAAACATTGGGAACTCGACAAACATTTTGTGGCATGACTGTCCAGTTCAAAAACGTGATAGACAGCAGCTGCTTCAGCAAAGAGGCTGTGTTATATGGCTAACTGGTCTCAGTGGTTCAGGTTTGTGATATTTTAGATAGTTACTGACTTACTGTGCAAGAATAGGATTCTGAGGGTTATTTTGCTTGGAGCTCTCTCTAGCACATTTTTTACTTTTTTTATGTAGTCTTACATTCTATGCATCCAATTAACTTTCATTTTTAACTGAACTATGTGAAACTATATAAAATTGTAGATGGTCAAGAGTAAGTACTAATATAGACCTATAATAGACACTTTCATCGCAAAACACATACTTCTACTCTTTTTCCATCAAATGAATAATTATATCCGTTATATAGAGTATGTATGGGCCCTTAAAACTTCCCTTGGCAAGCTATGCTGTTGAAATCACTATAATTCAAATTACTGATTTTTGGTTGTATTCCTTGGCAATATTCCGTTGCAAATGGTTGTATCTGCTGAGGCTCATGCATTTATCATGACCAAGTGCTCAAGTGAGAAAATCATCTAAACATTTCAGAATACAACTATTCACTCTAGTTTACTCTCAAGTCTCAATTCTCTCAACTTTATCTGTGCAACTTAACTCTATTGCATCAGAATTCATTCTCAATTATAAGTTCCCTGCCTTGGTATTGGGTTTTATAGAAATCGTTCCTAAAATCCAAATTCTCATCTTGATTGGTATTAGACCCATGGGCCATGGATAAGGCTACACACAGTCAGTTGAATCTGCTGGAAGGAGCAGTTTGTATAACAAAGAGTGACGAGATTTGATAGATCGAACCTACAACTGCTATTCATCCGGAAGAAACAAGTAAATTGAGAAACCGAAACAAGCCAAAGTTCGAAACGTGAGTCTTAGAATTACTGGAAATGCATGGGGGGGCCTATAATTTGACCAAAAATCAGTCTTTTACCCGTACTTTGAAGATAAAGTTTCCTTGACTTGACGATACAAAGGTGATGGAATGGCTGTAAAAGTGTGTACTATTATTCTCCAAGTACAACAACCCACCAAAATCCAAGGTACGGTTGACTTCAATTTGTCTTGATGGTACTGCTTGATGACACCTTAATTATATTACGACTTGGCTACAGCGTATCACTGATGTTATGTTGCATTTTGGAGGCACATGCAGTGTGTGTAATTTCCCTAATAGCGGAAGCACGCCCAATTGTCATGTACTCGGGGCCAGCAAATCTATGGTGAATAGCAATACCAATGCGCAAGCCCAGAAAATTATGTGTTAGACATCTTGGACTAGGAGTTTCAATGTATTGTGTCTGTTTTGTGACGGATATTTTACTTCGTATCACAAACTTAAGCATAAAAGCACTCAATTCTTAGTGATAGAGATGGAAGAAGAGGAGCCCAAGTGTGAAAGAAGTTCATCAAGTTTAGGTACTACACAAATTGAACAATTTCAAGCTTCATAAACACCTTGATTAGAGTCTCAATTGTCAAACCAAGATGGTAAGTTCATGTGGCCCTTATAGCAAAGGATTTGCTACCATTAGTAGAGGACAGTGGCATTACAAATACTCTCATAGACCTTCATTTAGTAAAGGCATTAAGTTGTAAATTAGTTAAGACATTAGCAGATGCCCCATATAGCTGTAGTCTGTAGAAGGTTTTATTGGCAGCTTCAACAACCTATATTTACCTCTGAGGGGATGGTGTTTCCTTGGAGGTGTAGTTAGTTGGTATAGAGAGCACATTTCAAAGCTCCGATTGAATTTTGTTTAGGCAAGAAGTGAGCTAAATCTGTTTCAAAGATTTCCAAACTTCCCGGCAGCAATTTGGCCAATAACACAAGCTTCAGTCAAGTCTTTAGCCGTGCAACCTCGGGTTCAATTGCCTTCCATTGATGGACAATAAATTTCCACTTCATATGATGAAGCTTATGATAATTTTGATACCCCGGAAATACAAGAAACTATTGTGAGAGGTATACATGCTTATGATTTGGAAGAGCTCTCAATACAACAAAGGGAGATTGTTCTTTTTTGCAAGGGTTTGGATGCGAATCAAAAGGCTCATTTAGGAAAGGGGGAGACACCATCATTATATTTGGAAATTTTGCAGCAGCTTAAAAAAATTGGATAACTGATGAAAGGTTGTTCTTACATACTATCTGTTCTATTTCAGATGATGGCACAGTGACGTGTAATGAGAGTGGCAACTCAATCAGCATGGTCGTAGGCGAAATTGTTTTGGATCACAACTTCAAAATGAAATGGTTGTCTAGTACAGATACCAGTGATATGAATCAAGACTGTAGAAAATAATAATTGAATGCTATTCTATTTTATTCTTCAGCTTCAAGCTGGTTTAAATAGAGAGTACAAGATTAATTCTCTCCTTAATTTTAGGAGAAAAATATTATAAAGAAAAATATAACTAAATAATAAAAATATCTAGAATCTACTAGAAATAATAAAAAGATACTAAATATTTTCCAACACCCCCCTCAAGTTGGTGCATAGATATCTATCATGCCCAACTTGCCTATCAAGTGCTCAAAGGTGGGTCTTGCCAAACTTTTGGTCAAGATATCAGCAATTTGCTGACTTGAAGTTACAAACGGAAGACATATAATTCCAGCATCTAACTTCTCTTTTATGAAATGCCGATCAATCTCAATATGTTTGGTTCTGTCATGTTGAACTGGATTATGAGCTATGCTAATAGCAGCTTTACTGTCAGAATATAATTTCAATGGAAGCTCAATTTTCATCTTAAGTTCTTCTAGAACTCGGTGGATCCTTAATCCTTCACATATACCTTGAGCCATAGCTCTAAATTCGGCTTCTGCACTACTTCTTGCTACAACTCCTTGTTTCTTGCTCCTCCATGTCACAAGATTACCCCATACATAGGTACAATATCCAGAGGTTGATTTTCTGTCTGTGATAGAACCTGCCCAATCAGCATCAGTAAAGATAGATACATTTCTTTCATTAGTCTTCTTAAAAAATAAGCCTTTTCCAGGATTTGCCTTAAGATATCTCAGTATCCTATAAACTGCCTCAAGATGTTCCTCAAAAGGAGAATGCATAAACTAACTCATTACATTGACTGAGAAGGCAACGTCAGGTCTGGTGTGTGACAAATAAATCAGTTTCCCGACCAATCTCTGGTATCTTCCTTTATCAACAGGAACACTACCTTCTCCCCAAAGTTTTGCATTAGAATCCATGGGGGTATCTGTTGGTCGACATCCACTCATTCCTGTTTCTTTCAACAAATCTAGAATGTATTTCTGTTGTGAAACTACAATTCCTTCTTTTGATCGAGCAACCTCCATACCAAGAAAATATCTCATGGATCCCAAATCCTTGATTTCAAAGTCTACACCCAATTTCTCTTTTACTCTTGCCATTTCAACTGTATCATCTCCAGTAAGCACAATATCATCAACATAAACAATCAAGGCAGTGAATTTCCCATCATGAGAGAACTTGTTGAATAAAGTGTGATCAGCCTGTCCTTGAATGTAACCTTGGTTCTTCATAGACCGAGTAAATCTCTCAAACCAAGCTCTCGGAGATTGTTTCAAGTCATAAAGAGACTTCTCCAACTTGCATACTTTTGATCCAAATTTGTTTTCAAAGCCAGGAGGACTATCCATGTATACTTCTTCTTCTAAATCACCATTTAGAAAAACATTTTTAACATCTAGTTGATGTAGAGGCCAATCTAAGTTGGCAGCAAGAGACAAAAGAATTCTGACAGTATTCAATTTTGCAACTGGAGCAAATGTTTCTGAGTAGTCTATGCCATAGGTTTGAGTGAAACCCTTAGCAACCAATCGAGCTTTATACCTTTCAATTGACCCATCTGAATTATACTTCACATTAAACACCCACTTACATCCCACAGTTTTCTTGCCATTAGGCAATGTCGTAACACTCCAAGTTTTGTTCTTTTCAAGAGCTTTCATCTCCTCAAGTACAGCTTCCCTCCACTTTGGAACTTCTAGAGCATCCTGTATATTTTTTGGAATCTCTACACTAGACAATTTTGAGGTGAAGGTAGAAAAAGATGGAGACAATTTTGAATATGATATTTTTTTTTTTTGAAAGGCAAAAACTTATCTCATTTCGTTCAAAATAGTATTCTGGATACATGTAGGAATATCAATAAAAATATGGAAACTAGCTAAAAATGGGGCTACTTTAGCAAGGCTATGAGCGACCTCATTGGCTTGTCTCCTAATGAACTTCACATGACAGTTCACTAAACTAGTAGCTAACAGGTGTCTACAATCTTTAAGGATAGCACCGAGTTCGGAAGCATAAGCTTTTTTACTATGTAGACTATCCACAACCCCTTTGCAATCAATCTCAAAATCCGTATGAAGGAGCTTCAAGTCATTAACCCAGTTGAGGGCTTTTAGCAAACCCAACGCTTCACCAATCTCAACATCAAGGATAGGCTCAATCCACTCCGTCTTCGCTATCACGAAACTCCCATGATCGTCCCTGATGCAGATACCAATCCCGACTTTATTATTAGAGCTTGAGAAAGAAGCATCGATATTACATTTATACCGGCCCGTGGGCGGCTTTGTCCAGGACATCACTAGAGGTTCCTGTTGAGATGTTGTGGTGGTGTTCCGAATATGTTGAGCATTCCTCCAACTCAGAAGCAAATTATGTGCTCGGTCCCAAACTGTTTGACTTTGTTCCGTGACATTCTCCCACACTTGATTGTTTCTTTGCTTCCAGATGCTCCATAGCATGACACTAAAGAACTCCAGTTGTGGTTTATCAAGCTTTTGTATAACCGAAAAAAGATTTGTTGTGATAGAATTTACCGGATCAATGCAAGCTTCAATGGTATCCCATAATCCACATTTTTGCCAGCATGGAACACTTCTTTGACAGAAAAATAAAATATGATTACTATCCTCACCTTCGTTATTACAGCATGCACACTGAGTGGTACATGGCACTCCCCTTTCAGCTAGTCTTACCCGTGTTGGCAAGCAATTACGAGCAATGCGCCAAAGCATATTTTTAACTTTGGGAGGAATTTTGATGTCCCAAATTTGACGCCAAATTCCTTCAATTCCGTGCCGCTCAATGATACCTGTTGCATTAACACAAAGTTTGTATGCACTGCGAACCGAGTACTCGCCGTCTTTTTCCAAATGCCACACCAATTCGTCGTTTCGAACCGAACTGAATAAAGGGGTATCCAGTATTTTACGAACCGTATCATTATCAAAAAGACTTAGGATTAGATTGTGGTTCCAAGCCTTCACATCCGTTCGTATCAGATGACTTACCTTCAAGTGTTCTAACATTGATGACATATATTGCGGTGGAACTAAAGAGCCACCACTTCTAAGCCAATTTTGGTTCCATACATTGATACCATCACCGGTGCCGACGTTCCATTTGCTCCCTCCTTGGACAACAAACTTGGCACTCCAAATACTCCTCCAAACATAACTAGGATTATGCCCAAGTCTTGAATGAAAGAAATCACTATCTGAAAAGTATTTAGCTTTGAGTAATTTAGTGACAAGAGTATCCGGGTTGCTTACTAATTTCCAAGCTTGTTTACCAAGCATAGCAAAATTGAATGCTTGTAGACTCTTAAACCCCATTCCACCGAACGTTTTTGGAACCGATAACCGTTCCCATGATAACCAATGCAGTCCACGAGAATTTTTCTTCCCCCACCAGAACGAGTTTAGCATCTTTTCTATATCAGCAATTAAAGTTTTTGGAATAAGAAAAATGCTCATAATGTAGGACGGGATAGATTGAAGAACAGACTTTATCATAATTTCCCTTCCAGCCTGAGATAATTGTCTACTACTCCAAGAATTAATTTTTTTCCAAATTCTATCCTTAATGAATTTGAAAGTTGATTTGCGACTTCTACCAATCATGGAGGGTAAACCAAGATATTTTCCAGTGCCTAGAACTTGTCTGACCTCTAGTCTAGTGGCAATGTCTTCTCGAGTTTCATCACGAACATTTCGGCTTGTGATCGTTAACAATGACTGAATAGTCCACCGTCTCAACGCAAAGCATAACCCAGTTAACCCATTTTAAAGAGAAACCGAGCTTAGTCATCATCTCCCGCAAGTAAGCCCAGTCGATTCGGTCGTAGGCCTTGCTAATATCCAACTTTAGAGCAACATCACCTTTCTTTCCTCTAGTCTTCGCCTTCATATAGTGAATATGATATAAAATTAGACATAGGGTGTTTAGTGCAAGATCTAACATTTTTTCTAATAGCTATAGGATCATCAATATCGGGATACAAAATACGACCCTCAGAAACAGAGATAGACTTACCTTTCCTTATTTTAGGAGATTGATCATTCCTCGGCTCAGATTCATGGCAGTGTTGGGATGTGGACTCATCACATTCTTTATGGTTCTTCCTTACAAAAATCTTCCCTTTCCAAATTTTATTTTCTACTTCAAGTTTATTTACTTCAAGTGACTCATCATTATGTGGCATTTCAATTAGCTCATCGTTATCATCATCTTCACAATTTTTATTATTGTTTTCATGAGAGAATGTAGGCTCGGATTCATCAAGTTCCTTACTCATAGCAGGAGTAGGTTCAGTTAGTGAATCATTGTCATTTTCTATTGGTGCTAAAGTGCTAGTGTCAAAATTTTGTGATATTGGCAAAGATGAATTAAAAAAACTTATGTCATTTTGAAATGAGTCTTCTTCCTTAAAATTCCCCCCCTGAAGATGAGTATCAAAGAAAGGTTTGTTTTCAAAAAATGTTACATCCATTGTGACAAACATCCTTTTGTTCTTTGGATCAAAACATTTATATCCCCTTTGAGTTGGAGAGTATCCAACAAAAACACATTTTATAGCACGGGTTTCAAGCTTGCTAATATTCTTATGTTCATGAACAAAAGCTGTGCAACCAAAGATTTTTAAGATTAAATCATTAGTAACATGAGGAACGGGAAAACATTCTTTAAATATATGAATTGGAGTTTGAAAATTAAGAACTTTGGAGGGAACTCTATTAATTAAATATGCAGCAGTTAAAACTGCTTCACCCCACAAATAATTTGGTACTTTATCCCAAAAGCTTAAGCTATTAGGAAATGTCACATCAATGATTTTATATTATTTCTAACATGCCCCCTCACGCAAGAGTCCATTGGGCTTGAAACGTGGATAATGCATAGGCCCACCTACTATATGCTTAAAATTCCACTTTTAATTAGAAAGTGAGTGGAGCGGGAATCGAACTCTAGACCACTTAGTCATAGAGGTTTTGATACCATGTAGAAAATAATAATTGAATGCTATTCTATTTTATTCTTCAGCTTCAAGCTGGTTTAAATAGAGAGTACAAGATTAATTCTCTCCTTAATTTTAGGAGAAAAATATTATAAAGAAAAATATAACTAAATAATAAAAATATCTAGAATCTACTAGAAATAATAAAAAGATACTAAATATTTTCCAACAAAGACTTTAGGGTTAAATATATTTTTAGTCTCCATAAAATTATCAACTTTTGTTTTTAGTCTCTTTCAAAAATATTCGTCTACTTATAGTCCTTGAAAGATTTTCTGTCAACACTTTTGGCCCATAAAATCCATCACAGACTTGTTGCATTACTCCCAAGATCATATACAGTTTTTAAGGTCTTGGGTTCGATGGTGTTCTCCTTAGGACAGCACTCATGCAAATATGCAACTGATTTGGGGAATTGGAGGATTTTTTTTTCTTAGCTCTAAGGGGCCTCAATGATCAATTCCGCTGCATACCCTCCTAATTCAGATGTTCTTTGCTTGCTTCTAGTGCCCCAGCTGAAGCTATTTTAAAAGCCACACTCTGATATTGTCCACCTGTCACAGTTCTGAGTTTTCTGTCTCTGAATATTGGGTTTTACTGGAATCCTCCCTATCCAAGTTTGTCTCATACTGTTAATTAGCCCTGAACTGTTGAAGTAAATACAACAACTGGCAAATGGATTGCCTATTTCTAAATTATGCTCTTGGTGATACCGTATGAAAATTAATAAGCAATACCATGAAATTGTGTAATTTTAGCTTTGGCGTTGGCTGAAACAGTTATACTTATCCAACATAATTATACAGATGTAGATAAAAGCGTGAATTTAGTTTATTGAGATGTGAGGCTAATGCTATATGCCTATATCTGCTATATCATTACGCTTAATTCTTCTAGATACCATATGCGCACGCTTTAGTTCTGGACTCACTAGTCATTGTTGATTTTAGGAAAAAGTACTCTTGCATGTGCTTTGAGTCAAAGCTTGCACTCCAGAGGAAAACTGACTTACATCCTTGATGGTGACAATATTCGGCATGGTCTAAACCGTGATCTTAGTTTTAGAGCAGAAGATCGATCAGAAAACATACGAAGGATAGGTGAGGTGGTAAAACTATATTTTTTGGGCTTCATAAATGTTTTCCTCTACGTGTTCCAGTTATATTGTATTATTTTATCAATAGTCAGGCGTCATCATTTTTTAAATTTCAGGTGAGGTGGCAAAACTGTTTGCAGATGCGGGTATTATTTGCATCACTAGTTTAATATCACCCTATCAAAAGGATAGAGATTCTTGCAGATCACTACTTCCAGAAGGGGATTTCATTGAGGTATATTCTTATTATTGTGCTGATCATAATAATGTAGGTAGTTTGGCATGTACTGTACAATTATAAAACAAGAAGAGGTTCTTCATAGCTAATGCAATGCTCACATATTGCAGGTTTTCATAGACGTGCCACTACATGTGTGCGAAGCTAGGGACCCAAAGGGCCTCTACAAACTTGCTCGGGCAGGGAAGATCAAAGGTATCTTGGTAAAACTTGTCATATTGCTGCTTGCAAGCTAGTTTGGTATCTTCGACCAATGGGGTGCTACAATCTCATACTGCTGTATTTGTTATTTTATTACAATATTAGCATCAGCAGTTCAGCTATATATGTCTGCTTAATTTTTCTTCTTTCTAATCAATAATGTGGAGTATCAGTTCTTGTATTTAGGGTTGAATTGTGTATTTGTATGCTGCAGGTTTCACTGGTATAGATGATCCATATGAACCACCCTGTAGCTGTGAGGTATGTATTTATATTCTTCGTCTTAGTAATGTTAATGAGGAAGATGATTGCAATGGAAAATAATTCTTAATACTAATTTTTTTCATACCATTTTTACACGGTTAATGGTGCTGGTATAGGTTAAACAACGAAGAATCCATTACTGATAATCTAGTAACACTATAATAGGTTATTAGTCTATTAACTAATCCATGCAACTTCTTAACCAATAATTGAGTTATTATTAACTGGTTTAAAAATGGTTGTCAAAATTTTGGCGTGTAAATAATAATACCAAGTAGAAAATAAAAACTCACTTATAATTGAAATATTTTAGTTCTTTTTGCTTGGGTCCAATTCCAAATTTGAAGGGTAAACTATTGTCTTCTGGACAGAGACAGAGTAACTTATTTTGTTTCATTTTTTTTTAATTTAATTTCCTTTTTTCTGTTTCTTGATCTTCAATGGATGGGACATAGGCTTACTGCATATAATAAATAAACCACAAGTCATAGTTACCCAGGCTCATGCTTTTCCTTTGAAACTTATGCTGAACTTTCACCTCTGGGATTCTAAATATCTAATTCAATGTTTTTTCTTTTCCATTTAATTGATTTCACTTTTCCTTATCTTGCAGATAGTATTACAGCAGAAAGGAAGTGACTGTAAGTCTCCTAAAGATATGGCAGAAATAGTGATATCGTATTTGGAGAAGAGTGGACACCTCAAGGCCTGACTTTGCATTAGAGGGTCATTTCTTTTTATGTTTGTTTTAATGGGGTTTTAAAGAATCCTTTCTCGTAGCATGTAGTTAAATTGAGTGTTGTATATTTTAGCACATAAAAAGTTGTTCCTTCCAGCTGCAAGGAAATCATCGTTTCCTGCACATCTGCTTCAGGACTAAATCAATAAGATGGAGCAATGAGGAAGGACTTAGAAGTTGGCGCTTATTGGTATATGACATAGTGACAAAGGATTTAGTATATGTGCTTTGTATTTTATAGTCAATATTGGTTATTTAGAATGTATAGCACCATGTAGGTGTAATATGCAACTAGAGAATTCTTCCTATTCTTAAGATTTCTGTGTGGTACCGATTACTGGTACTGCCAGGAGATTTCATTGTATACGATTATATTGAGATACATGAAATGACCCAGTAAATTATTTTTCAAAGTCTGACTTTTACACCTTTGAACTTCCAAGAGAACAGGGAATCATACCTTGGAGAATTGTCTGGTTATTAATTCAAAAAGCATATAGTAGATAGATGGGAAGTTACTTTTAACACAAAATATATTGTTCTTGGAGGAGATCCTGAGTTTGGGTAGTTGTGAAATGGTTGCCTTATTCCTTTATCGGTTCATGTGTTCATCCCCTTTCGTCATTCTTTGCATCTCCCTCGTCGTTGTCGTGTCGTTGTGTTTCTTCGCTCCGTTCTCTCATTTGTGTTCTTGCTCTCACTATTTTAGTAAGTGTTTTGAATATGAAAGATGTGATTGTGAGTTTAAAAAGTTGTGATTTTGAGTTCCATTCTTACATTTTGGTTTTTTGGATTGCAAATGTATGTAAAATCAGTTTACGTATGAAACTGAGTTTACATAAACTAAATTTATGTATAGATACATATACTACCACCAATTTGTGGTGTTTGACTGTTTGGTTTGGAAAAAAAGATGAACTGTTAATGATTAACAGGAAACATTTCATTGATAACTCATCTCATGCAATACCACCTTACTTTAAATTTTTGTAATCAAGAATATGAACTTCACCCGCTTCCATTATTATTCTTTCGTATGCAGGTGTGTAAGTCATGAACGATTGATAATATTATATATTCACGACGTGATGGGAAAAACATCGTATAAATAAACCTTATAAATCAAAAATTGATAATATTGGGTAAAACATTAAGGAAAAAAAAAATATAGTTCCTAGAACAGTTACATTACATGCATCATAAAGAAGCAAATACCATATCACCTCGTCTTAGTATACGATTATTAATGGACAAGAAGCAGAACACAAATGTAACCGTTACAGACACCGTAGCAGAGATCACAGCATCGAAAGTATAAGACCATCGCCTTTCTCGGAGAGCCCAAATCGTATTGACAAAGTGACTAACACCATCAACCACCATTGCTACCACATGTCCCATCATCATTCAACACCAACCAATGTTGAGTATAAGGAAAATAAGGTATAATAAGAGAAATTGTTTCTGCATGGGTTGAGTTTATGGGATATGGCAGTAGATAAATTATAAAGAGAGCGTTGTTTCCACGATGTTTCCTCATTTTATCTTATTTAGTGAAATTTAAAACTTTGTATTATTTAGTTGTAACTTGTAAGTCCAAGAAGACTGGTAAGTGACGAAGACACGGACAGGGGTAGTTAGGAAAATTTGATTAAAAAGTAAAAATTAACTTCCAATAAAACCAATTTTTACTTTATCAAAAAAAAAAACTATACTCTTTTTATAAGTAGAGTGTTCAGAGATCGAATTTTAGCTCCAGCATATAAAATGTTGATGTCTCTTGTTATCATTTTATCATTATTTCATATTTTATAGTAACGTTAACATACACATCTGTCATGTGAAAACGCAGTGTTGCATGCAAAATTAGCATTTTAACAGACATATCAGCGTATTTATAATGAAAGTTAACTGGTAGAGTAACAGTACAACATTTTAAACACTTAATAGAATATATTTGTTACAAAAAAAACTTAAAAAACATATGGTATAAATCAAAAACTTAAAAGACTCCTGATGTATTTGGCCTTTTATTATTTGTACTAGATTTTTTTTCTTCTGAGTTTGAATATCATATAGGAGACCAATCGTTAGTTGGTTCAGTGGTGATTCGCGCTGAACTTGGTAGGGAGGACCACGGTTCGATCTCCCGCAACTGTGATCGGGAGAAGACTGGAACTACTTGATGCTAGAACTGACTCCCGAACCAGATTAAACTGGTGGTAAAAACTATAAAAAAAATATCATATAGGAGTATTATTCTAGGTCACGTGTGTAAAAAAAGTTAACATATGCACAAACTCAATTATCGTAGGTGTTCCGTGTTCGCAAAGAAAAATACTTGGCTGGACACTATCATTTAGACCTCTTGTTTGGTTACTCTCACAATAATTAATTTATCATTTAATTATATTAAAAAGACACGTTATTTAATTGATTTATCTCTACTCTTTTAAAATATGAGTGTGACCAAATAATAGGACTAAATAGTTGTGACCATGGAAGAATTGTTCGTTCCTAAATTGAGTTAACGCACATAAATAGATATTTTCATTCAATATTCGTCAACTAAGTTGATATCTGAATTACCAAAGACGAAAAGCTTCTCATTACTCCCTCACATCTTATATATAAGAAAAAACTTATTTTTAAGATTCATTGTAAAGTTGATGCATCTATTGTCAAGATACAACTTTAAATGAATCTAAAAAATCAACATTTTCTTATATACAGGACTAGAGGTAATATTCGTTTGTGCAAGAGAGTATGCAGATTGCACACAACTACTAACATGATGTTTCCAAAGATCAGAGAATGCAAAACCAACAACTGAAGCATTAGAGAGGAAGGAATACAATGACTGCAAGGGGGTCTGTTTGTCATCGACCTATTTCGGAAAAATTACCTTTGCCCTCATATAGTAACATGCTTAATATTACATGTTCAGAAATTTGAATTTGCAAAAACTATCATAGCAAAACACTGATAAAAATGAAAGAATGTTTTTTCATCTAAATTTGTAGCGACATTGTTTACAGTACAACTATTTCCACTAACAAATCAACCATTTTGATCATTAATATACACATATAAACGCATTGAAAGAGTATGGTAATCCGAAGACAACGTTAGTTATGAGATTTCACCTGCGCCACCTCCGATGACAATGTCAGTGTCGATTTCTTGCTTTTAACCTGCTTCTCCTTGGCCATGGACGGTAGCCACCTCTCTCCCCTAATCTTTTTCAATTTCTCAACCCGTTCCTCCTCTCTCTTGGCTTTAGCTTTCGCTGCTGCATCTTTAGCCTCTAGTCTAGCCAATGACTTCTTGTATGCATCATTTGCCGCAGCAATTAAATCTTCTCCATCTACAGCAATAGATCGAATCTGTCTTCTAAACTGTTGAGGCAGCAAATAGTCATTAAGAAAATAGCAGACGAAAGTATATGATAATGAAGCAACATGCAGAGACATCTACGGACTAACTATTATACCTTCTTTGATTTCTCATCAATATCTTCTCCTGGAACTATTTTAGGTCGCTTCATTAGCGGTCGGGGTTCATCTGCAGCCATGTAGATGCAAGCATAAGCGATATATGCAAATGTGATTCGGTAATATTGCAAGATAAATCACAAAGTTGATCATTCTTCAACCCCTTAGACTGTATATTATTTAATTTAAAAAAGTAAAATATTATTTTAAACTTCCGTCGAACTCATAATCTAACCAATTTGTGAGAATGTGAAAATATTAATCAGTCTGGCAATCTACCCTGAACGCCGTATAATGGAACATGTTGCATTGAAATTAAGTTGTTTCAGTTTGCATTTAATTTCTCAAACCATTAATATCTGAAAAGATATGTTTTCCAATAGTCTTTTTATACAAGCTAGCATGACGGCAAATTTCTTCAACTTACCTACAGCATTCGCAGCACAGTTAGATTTGCTTTCAAATCATTCAATCCCCCATTCACTAAACTAAAATGGGATTTGTAGAGAATTTTGATACATGGTTGCGGCGTTTTGCGCAAAACCAAAATCAATTTTGTCTCTAATAAAATGATGTATTTGCGGTTTTGCTGAGTTGGTTTTAAACTAAGTTTTCATCAAATATACTTTTAAGAGGAAAGTTTCTCAATCAACATAGATCATTTCACTTAGAATTCATTTTTAATCAAAATCAATTTTATAAAATCAAGATCATACCAAATCAATTTTACAAACACTCATCCAAAATAACAAACTGGGCCATTATTCAGGTTCAGTTGGTCAATAAGCAGTAATGTGCCAGAAAAAAGAGAGTAATAAGTTATAGCAGAGGTCCCATGGCATGCTTCTATGAAGTGACTTGTGTGTGCACAATGATAACCTCTCAGTGGTTAACTAAACTAGCAAATAGATTATTCAAATGCAGTACACATTGCAATATACTAGCATGTACTACATAACAATGTAAAATAAGTATCATCTTCTGATTTCTGGTAACAGCAATCAAACAAAAGATTTCAGAGTCCATAAAGAGATGCATGGCATGCTAATCCGGGCTCCACTTCTTAACAAGAAGCACAGACTATTCTGAAAGAAGAAAAAGCATTGCAGCTTTTGCTTATAGCACAATCACCGGCTTTTACCTAGTGCAGCTTTTTTTTTCTTATTTCAGAGAAGCTTTTTTATGAATGTCAAGAAAATTGTTGACTAGTTACCTACTAACAGTACAAAAAGCAACTTTAAACAGAAAAATATGCATCACCAAAGTTCAAAATTATCCAAAATCTAAAAATCAACTGTTTTAAGGTTTATCATAGAATTGAAGCTGGTCATAGATTCTTAATAAGCCAATTATATATACAAAACTCACTTACCTATGTGATCAGAAATTATTCCTGGTTTAGAATGCTTAAACAAGCGAATGCCGCAATCATCGGTATTGGGATCCTCATTCGGGACAAGGATAGGTTCTTTCACTATCTCTATTGCATTTTCCAACATGTCATTCAGCATTTTTTGTGCCTGCCAAGAAACATCCACAACATAAATCATCAAATTAAAAGACCACAAAAATGGATATATAAATATAATATGAAGTCCTAGCTCAACCGGAAAAAAATGCTGAAATTACTAGGTCAGACATTCATGACCGGGTTCGAACCTCAGTCCTTCCATGAATTGATCCCTTAACCTCTCCTTACCCAACTCATGTGTCCCTCAGCTCTTACCACTTGAGCTATCGGGACCAAATAAAAACAACCCAAAAACCTAATTGGAATTCAACTAACATAAAAATGTGAACTTGGTAAACAAAATTGCATTTTGTTTTGTGGGCATGGTTAATCAAAGTAAATGCCAAAACCAAAATCCTAAATTATTAGCAAAATTAAAACAAAAATTGAATTTTAATTAGTAAATTGAACTCAATTAGCATAAAAATGAGAAATTTAGAAGAGGACCTTTAGTTGGTAGTGCTTAATCTTTGGGGCTTTAGGGTTGTTATCATTATGCTTCTTGGGGTCATTGTTGTTGGTGGCGGAAAAACCATTCATGAAGGAAGTGACATAGGAAGAGGTTCCGGCAACGGAATCAATGGCAGCTCTCCATGCTGCGTCACCGTCTTCTTCGCCACTGCTGCTGCAGTAGCCATTGCTGGGTTCCATTTCTGCCATTGTTTCAGGTTTGATTTCAAAGACACCATTGCTTCGTTGAGCAATGATAGCTCAAGACAGTTGGGCTTTCCTTGGGCTGAGGTTCATTTTAGGCCCAGTTTGTGAACAAACTACCTATATTTTCTTGACTTTTATTTTATTTCCACATAAAGACATCTTTTTTGTTTTTTCCACATAAGTCATGCAAACTACCTCTTGTAAAATATTTTTTTGAGAATACTCCCCTGTAATATTTGCATTTTTGCAATACCCCTGGATTTTTTTAAACATTACATTTTGCGGGGGGTTTTTTCTTTGCGGCGGTTTAAAACCCCCACTAAAATTATATTTTGCGGCGGTTTTCATTTGTGGCGGTTCAAAACCCCCACAAAATGTAATGGTTGAAAAAGTCGAGGGGGTATTGCAAAAATGCAAATATTACAGGGGGTATTCTCAAAAAAATATTTTACAGGGGGTATTACAAAAATCATGTATTTTACAGAAGGTATATATCTATTAACCCTATTTTTTATAATCTAACACCTGTCTTTACACATAAATGAAAATATTATAAACAACATAGTTCGTTATTTAGGTAGGGCACTAAAACACAATTTGTTATTTAACTAGCGAATTTAAACTTAATTTGCACATAGTGAACCTTATAAAAATTTGACAATCCAAGAATAAATTTTGATTTGCAACAGAACGAATGTGGCATAGTATCGGCTAATCGCACACGCATTGTGTAATTTTATAAATGGAAAGCTCTTTTATATTTTTTTAATCACTCCCATACAACATTTCATTCGAATATATATATAGGATGAAGGAAAAGTTCACATTTTAATCAACGAATTGTGCAAAAAAAATTCATGAGAGGTATAGGAAAGAATGAGGCAGACAAAATTTTTAATTTTTATAAGGTTCGCTATATAGGTAGCGAACGGTTTTTTTTCCTCCAAATTTTTCAATTTAACACACTTGCTTTTTAATCGGCGAGGAATAAATTTGAAAACGCAAAGGACGACCAAAAATAACGAGAGTGCGAAAAATAATTTTCTAAACTTTTTTTCTTTTATATTTTTGTAAAAAGATTTAATCGTATGTGTAAAATTATTTTACACTCACATTCTAATCACAATTTTTTCAATTTATCTTATCATATGTTTGATTGGGTCAACGCGGGAATTGTTGGGATCTATGGGGATGGTCGGAAGAAATCTCCTCGAAATGGAAAATGATACAAGGAGTGGTAAAGTACTCTCCGTTCAATCATCGTCACGTTGACATCTCTATATATATATACAGGTTAAGAAACTCCAATATAGTAAAACTACATTGAAATTTGTTTAATAAATATTTGTAAAATATAAAAAAATATCATTTTCAATATAAAATTTACTTGTTTTATATTCTTAAAAAATGTATAGGATGAACTAGTTAGCATGACTTTTATTTTATTTCCACATAAGACACTTTTTTGTTTTTTCTTCTTCATCTTCTTCTTGCCCAATCCTCCGCTCATCCAATCTCGTCTCTTATTCATCGCCGAAGAGCGGCGATGAGTGTGAAATGAGAGAAAAGAGAAAATTGTTGACAATGATGAGCAGAGTTTTGATGGCGATGAAAGGAGTTTTGACGACGATAAACAAGATTGGATGAAATGCAAATTGGACTTTGGACGTATAATGTCTCTATACTAACTCAGTTATTCTCACATGCACATGTTCTCTTGTGAACAGTGCCGGCTCAAGGGTAAAGCAACCCAAGCAAGGGCTTTAGGCCCCCAAAAAAGAAAAAAAATTACTAAAGGAAAGAGGCCCCTCACAAATCATAAATTCATTAGTCCACATTAGATAAAAGACCTCCAAATTAAATATAAAGACCTCTAAAAAAAAAATTATATAAAAATCAAACAAAACTTTTCAATTTTCAAGCATTTATTTATTTTTATATCAATTTTCAAGAATTTAAACAACTATAACTTATGAATCTTATCTTATATCAACAATATCTCGCAAAAATTAAATGTATTGACTTTATTATCAATTGAAAAAAAATATTAAATAAAATTTAATATCATAATTTAATAAATGTTTTTGTTTTGAAAAATAAAATGTAAATAAAATGAAAATAATTTTGATAAAATGTTATTACTTTTAAAGCAAAAAAGGCCTCATTTTAACGTTCACTTTAAGTCTCGTTTATCGTTGAGCCGGCACTGCTTGTGAACTGTAGTAATGTGGACTAACATGACTACACAATAACATAGAAAATTGTCCTATAGTTTTTGATGGCAAAGATTACAATTTACTAGAATTATGCTCCTCGCTTTCTGGGGCATTAACGATCCAATCGATTTATGCTACACAGGGAATTTTTCTCTGCTCTCACTTGTCTGGCGTGATTAAATTCCGGCAAGGTTTGTTACTTCACACACACACCAACACAGCACTTCAACTAGCTAGCCTACCTCTAGCTTTATCATTATGTTTGTTATGTAGTGTTACAGTTTACTCACTATCAGTGCAACGCCCATATTTATTTAATTTCTTTTAATTACTATTTGAGTATTTTATATATTATTATATGAGTCTATTTTAATATATACAACGTTATGTGTATAATATGTGACTTAAATGATGATATGATGTTTTATGTGATATGCGGTGTATTATTATTTTATTATAATGATTGTTTAGAAAAATGTAAGAGAATAATATTATTTGTGTTATTTAAGATTAAATAGGAGTAAAATAATATTCATTTGAGTTAAGGGAGAATAAGTGGAATTAATAGGAATTAAAAAGGGGAGTTAATTGTTATTAGTGGGGAGTTACACAGTAAAATAAACACAAAGAAAGTTAGACAAAACATATTTCACGTACTGGGAAAAAGGGAGTTCTTGAGAGAGTTTGAGAAGAACCAAGAGGAAGCTAAGAGAGGGCTAGGGAGGAATCGTTGCTGTAGAATTGCTTTTCATTGCTGAATTAAGGTAAGGGTGGGATTCCTTTCACTAGTTATATATATATAATTTCTGAAATTGATGAATTGTTGTTCTTGATTTTTAGGTTTATAAAAGTTTATGATGATTGACATAAGGTGATGATATGTGTGGTTTGATGCATAATTTTGTGTTGTTTTGGTTGCTATATTGTATACATAACCTATAAACATTGTTCTAATTTGATTTGGGGTTTGGGTGACCAAAAATTAGGTTTTGGGTGAACAAAGTCACTTTTCCCGAGAGCACAATGACAGCATCTCGTATTTCATGTTCTTGCGTCTTTTTCACACGTTTCTGTTTTGAATTGGGTTTTGGTGTAAACATGAAAGTTGTAGATACGGATGTTAGCTTTCCAATGGCGTTGGTTTGACTTCAAAAAAGTTTTTAGAACTTGAGTTATCGTCGAATTACTACACGTAGGTCACAGTGAAGTTTCAGCCTCTATACCCGAATTTAAAATACAAACTGGTATTGATAGGTATAGAATTGATCTTAGTTGTAAACATGAAAGTTGTGGATACGGATGTTAGCTTTCCAATGGCGTTGGTTTAACTTCAAAACCGTTTTTAGAACTCGAGTTATCGTCGAATTACTACACGTAGGTCACAGTGAAGTTTCAGCCTCTGTACACGAATTTGAAAATAAAAACTGGTATTGATAGGTACAGAATTGGCCTTAGGTGTTAGCATGAAAGTTGTAGATAATTGAGTTAGCTTTCTAATGGATTTAGATTGACTAAAAAATTGTTAGTATATTTTGAGTTATGATAAAAATAGTCCAAGTGGGTCTTTAGAAAACTTTAAGAAAAATTAGCACAACTAATCTCTAGTTAGTCCAAAAACTTATGGTTGGCTTCCCAACCTCAAACTTAAGTATTAGGGATTTAGTTGAAGTATTTTATGAGTATTTGGCTTATGTCATGTTGATCAAACTTGATTTGCTTTTGAAGAATGTTCTGGTTTGATACAAATGCAATTGATTAATGTATATGTGCTAAGTTGATATCCTTGAATGATCTGAGTATTGTGTCGGTGTTGTCAAAGTTTGGGAGGGTGGTTCAAAGATCCTAGGCACAATTATTATTGTTGTCGAGTCAGTGTAAAGTTGTTAACTTGTTTAAGTTATAAGTGGAGTCCATTGCATATGCATAAAAGTGGTGTTGGAGCTTTTGCTCAAAGTGGCGATGGAGCTTTTGCTCAAAGTGGCGGTGAAGCATATTAATGCTTAAATTATGGTACCACATGCATGATGTCTAAGTGTAGTGTTGCATTGTCATGTCGTGTCATGTCGTTGTGAAGTCGTTTAAATGATGATGTGATGACGATTGTGTTAATTTCGTGGCGTGAATATGATGAATAAAAGTGGTGAAATTGTGATATGCTTTACTATGATAAATGCTATCTATTATGATGCGTTGTTTATGTTGAAATAATGCTATCTTGCTAGGATATGATTAAAGTGACGATTTCATGCTGTTTATCATTAATTGTTGAATTATATGATATATATTATTGACTGTGTTTCTCACCCCTTCTGCTTGAAAATGTTGCCCTTCGTATGGATAACTTGCAGGTGATCAGGCTTAGGTGCGTATGTGAGGATTCTGTTGTGTGAGGTGTCTTAGGATGCTCTGATACGTAACGGGATGGGGATATTTGTTATTTGTTTCTATCCTTTACGTATTGTTTAAGAATTAATTATTTATGAATTGGTTGTTAAACATTTTATGAGATTTTTGATGAGGCCTTGTGCCTAGACCTTCCTGAAGGGATTTATTTAATGTTGATTTATCATTGAAAATATTTTCGATTTTAATTTATGAATTCCGCTGCCATATTGAATAATGATGAGGAATAAATTATTATTCATTTTTGTTTAGTGATTTTATGATATGTGACATCCTGAATGTGTTAAACTCTGATAATATATGAAATTTTTATGTTGAAATTTTCGGGGTGTTACAATTAGTGCTGTCTACCTAGACCAAGAATGACAACAATTTAGAAAAAACTAGAGATACTAATATTAAAAAATATTGGGAAAAAAAGTGCTAGCAACACTTTTTTTTCCAATAATTTTTTTGGTTGAAATTCATGTGGGTTTTTAACTTTGAAAATAAGTTTACACAAAATTATGAGATCCACGTGTATTTTAACCAATTAGAATGAGAATTAATCTTACTTATTAGAAAGGGTGGCGTAAGTCTACTCCGTCGTGTACGTTGTTGATGTGGTGGGAGTATGTATCTGCAAATTACTTTGACGCTTAAGTTAATAAACTGCGTGAATTGAAATTTTTTAGAAAGAATAGTTAGATATTTGCCCATTGCATAGAATGACGGTTATATAGTCCTCAATGCTCTGGACTAAGATTAATAATGGAAGAGAGAAGGAAGCGTCTTCACCATTAAAAACTGTCGGAATTATGGCTATTAAGCCATTCTATTGTCAAGCTTTACAAAATCGAAGATTCTGCTAAGTGTGTAGGAGAGATGGTGAAGCGGGTTGTTGATGTTGGACCTGCTCGACCTCATGCATAAATGGGTCTTACATTTACTAAGTCCATTTCAAAATAAAAAGTATTAAAGAGTGTTCGAATGAGAGTATTGTTAGCATTATCGTATTCTAATATTATGATAGAGATATACTATATGAAAATGAATTTCTTAATTCTACATATGGATTTATGGTGGACAAATTTAGTAATTTACAATAAGACATCAATTAGGAAATTCTAAAATGTTGTACGAAAAAATCAGAAGAAGAAAATTTTCTAAAATGATATACAGAAATAATCGTCAAAAAGAAAATTACGTGGACAAAATAGACAAATTAAGAAGAAGAAAAAGGCAGTGGAAAGTAGGGAAAGACAACCAAACCGTACTGTTAGAAAAATCTAAAAAAAAATCTGAAGAATCAAGTGTTTTTTCTTTAACCAATGAGTCAATTGTTTATGAGATTAGGTTGATTATTTTTTAAGATGCCACATCACATTGAGGGGGATATACATGTCATGGATGAGGTAAACGTGTTTGTATATGGTGCTACCGACCAAATAAAAATGATACAGGGCACTATTGTAAGGATCAATTGTACATTTCAGCTATGAGAAATATTTGTATAGAGACAAACCCAAATAAAACATATTTAGCCACATACCTCCTAGAATTAAAATGATATTGAATAATACGACTATATATTACTTAATTATCTTTTTTTATATTTGTCAAAAAATTATCTTTTTTATATATTCATATGTGTATTCAAATATTTAGGTCCATACCCACAAAAAATAAATAGGTGTTATACTATTGTTACGAGTAGGCATGACAACGAGACCCAGACCCGCCTACGCCCACCCGCCCTCGCCCCGAATTTACCGGGGAAAAGCCGTTTCAACTGGGTGTGGGGACGGGGGCGGGGAAAACCCGCATATAGAATACGGGGGTGGGGGCGGGGGCGGTATGACATTCCACCCGCCCCGCACCCAACCCCGCCCCCGCTATGTCCAATTAAAATTATTATATTACCCTTATATTTAACAACATTATTGCATATTTATTCTTTTTAAAGGTAGTAACCTAAAATATAATATTTTTTATGTTGGATTAGGTTTATTCACTTATTTATCTTCTTTAAAAAATAGTTTTGAAACATTATATTTTTTAAAATATAAAATAAAAAGAAATTTTTTATTATTATAATTTATGCGGGTGGGTGCGGGGGCGGGGTGGGGAAAACCGTTCTCTGTTGGGGGCGGGGGTAGGTGTTCAAAAATCACCCCCGATAGAGTTTGGGGGCGGGGGCGGGGCTAGTACAAGGAGGCGGGGGCGGGGTTGGTATTACTTAAACCCGCCCTCGCCCCGCCCCGTTGCCATGCCTAGTTACGGGGTTTGATATGATTACTGTTGTTCAAAAAGTATAAAAATATTTATTTAATTTTAAGAATGTCAGTGGTGTGTAATTGTTGGAAATACTAAGTGGTCGTTCGACTATATTTTTATTTGTTATTTATTTCGACAATTCTATCTAGGAGGTATGTGGAATATTCACGGTGAGATATGATGTTGATGTTATGGTTGCTGTTAGTTGTTGGCAAGCCTTATCATTATTAGATTCAGAGATAGCAGAAATTTTAGCAAGTATTCAAAAAATTTCAAAAGATATGTCTTTCTACAGAATTTTATAGCAGAATCAGATCGTTCAAATGTGGTTACAATGCTCAATAATCACGAACAATGTCCTTAATATGGTGGTTTTATTATTTGAAGATGTATTAATTTTAATATTTTTTTCATAGTCTAAATTTTGTTCATGTTAGCTGTGATGAAGCCAACCAAACTTAATTCCCATTATTTGACTAAATGCTTTTTATAAATCAAACTATTTGTTGATTGAAGAGACTCCATCTTGTATTATTGCAGTCTTGGCTTTTGATTCGCTAGACTATACCAAACATTAGTTGGTCTACTATAGTGATTCTGGACTTGATTGTGAGGATCACGGTTCGATCTCCACAATTGCGCTTGGAAAGAGACTGAAACCATTTGATGTCAGAATTCGCACCGAATCAGACTAGTGAACCTAGTGGGCCGGATAATGGTTGTGAAAAAATAAGGTGTTATTTGTGTGTATGTATATAAAAATTTGGCTTTGTTTAATATATAAGAGTGACACATGGTGTACAATTTATGAATAACGTCATTACAATAAATATTAGACACATTAAGATTAACAGTTTATAAGTTTTTATTTATCACCCTCAAATACACCGCACCAAGTTAAGAGCAATGCCGATCCTGACTTTTTGGAGGGGTCGAACTCATGACCTCCCTTTCCCAGCGAAAACCCATTACCCACTCTACCAATACACCAATTCAAATTTTCTGATACAGAACATGCACTATTAATATATAATTTAAGGAAAATGATAAACATTGCTCTAAGGGCAATGATAAAGGAAACAAAAATAGTAAAAAAAATCTCGAAATTTGTGTTTTCTCCTTTTCTAAAACAATAAAACACAATTTCCAATATAACTATTTTTTTTTTTGGTAACCTTAACTAGTGCCCACAAGACCCATAATTTAATTATAAGCATTGGTTCATAAAAAAAAAAAATTGAGGCCCCCATTTTTTGGAGGCCTAAAGCTACAGCCCAGAATGCCCAGGCCCAAGGCTGGTACTGGTTAAGAGACATTGTCCACTTTAAGTCGTGTGTGCACAATTTATGAATAACGTCATTACAATAAATATGAATTTTATAAAATTCACTGTTGGCTTGATAATTTATATCATATAGATTATTCATAATTTTTTTTAAAGAAATTAAAAAATATTAGACACATTAAGATTAACAGTTTATAAGTTTTTATTTATCACCCTCAAATACACCGCACCAAGTTAAGAGTAGTGTCGGTCCTGACTTTTTGGAGGGGTCGAACTCATGACCTCCCTTTCCCCTGCGAAAACCCATTACCCACTCTATCAATACACCAATTCAAATTTTCTAATACAGAACACGCGCTATTAATATATAATTTAATTATAAGCATTGGTTCAGAAAAAAATAAATTGAGGCCCCCATTTTTTAGAGGCCCAAAACTACAGCCCATAATGCCCAGGCCCAAGGCTGGTAGGCATTCTCCGCTTTAAGTCGTGTGTGAACCCTCATAATTTTATCTTTTGTAAAAGGTATATTACTCAATGGGATGAACGGTGTGAGTGTTGTCTATAAACTGCTACTATTGACCTCAATTCTCAAGTAATGTGAGACTTTAAAGTGTACTAAAACAATTGCTCCCTTAGTCGAGCCTAGAGGCCGGCTAGAGGTATGTAGCTTATGCCTCTTCCTTCTAGCATCAATGTTCTTTTTCACGCTCAAGTACGCCACACTATGTTCCAATGTATTGTCCGCTTTAGATGTGGGTAAGTCCCTACAATTTTGTCCATTATAAAATGTGCCTCGTTGGGTATGAAGTAGAGATGTTAGGTTGCCCAACCCGCCTCAACCCAATAAACCAACATATATAAAAGGGCTTAAGTGGGTCGGTCCGTTTGCATTATGGGCTATTAAATTAAGCTCGGTCCAATTAGTAATGCGTTATGCGGTTTGATAGATCGACCAAATTAATTTTTATCTTAAAAATTATGCATTCAACATTTTTAGATCAAAATATCACAATTTTTTGATATAAATTTTTCTGTTTTAAGATTCTTGCACCTTATTTTAATTATATAAAATAAATTGAAAAAAGTTGGTTAGCAATATGGCAGTGTTAGAAGGCAAGGAAGGTGAGTGAGTGGGTTGGATTATGCTACTGCTGCAATGCAACTATGAAATGATGATAGAATAGTGGGTTGGTTGGTTGGTTTGTTTGTTTGATTATGATGACTCACGCCGGCAGCTTTTTTACCTCTCATCAAACTTCAATTGGCAGTTTACTTGGGCACGCCTGCTCCCACTCATCTATACCAATCCAACAATCACTAGAACCACTAATTTTTATTTATTTATATTTTAATATCAATATCTATATAAAAATTTCACTGTCGTTAACGATGTCTAATTTTTGTTGGGGAATTTATAATGTATAAGGTGAAATTTCCTTTTAAACTGAATTTTTTACATAGGCTACAAATATAAGTAAAAAGTTAAATTTATTTATATTTGTAACCAGAAAAAATAATTAAATGGCTCAAGATTCTTACCACGTGGATCAATTCTTTATATTTTTTTATTCTTTACTACTTGTAAATATAGTAATTTTTATATTTATCTCTAAAATAATATGAAAAGCTAATCCACTAAGATCTCTTCCTTTGCTAGCTTTTCCTCACGCTTTTTTATTTTTCATCTTTTTGTCAGAGATTTCTATTTTTATTTAAAATTAAAAAAAGCATCAACTATTGCTAGGTCATGCACCCTATTCTATTTTTCAAGTTTTTATTGACCAAGATGAGTACTTATCTCAGTCAATTCCCTCTCCATTTAGCATATCTATTTTTTACAAAAAAGAAGCCCTCTTCCAATAAAAGAATATAACCTAGAAAAGAAAACCCCACTTGCATATTCCCAGCATATCATCGATTACACAAAAAGGAATGGAAATAATTATAAAATAAAAATAAAATAAGGAATGGAAATAAAATTATTGGAATGAGCTACTGTATAGAGGTACTAATCTTAAATAATTTAAGCAAATTCATCTTTAAAATTTGAAGTTATAATGTGACACATAAGTAATATGAGATTGCTTATAAAATAAAATAAAAAAGTAATATGAGATTATTTTATGTTGATCTCATATCTATATCACCATTTTAGAAGCTAATTAGTGATAAAATAATCTTCACACAATTGTAGTTACTAGTATTGATTAGATATCAATGTTTGTGCTAAAACTTCTAGTACCATAATATATTTCATTTTAGTTTCTAAAAAAAATGTTAATATGTCACAATACGTGGTTGACATAAAGACTATATTTTATCACATTTTACAAATGTATTTGTTAATTAAAAAATAATAAACTATATTGATTGATGCTTACAACTTTGAGGATAAATTTTCTTATTTGTGTACAAATTAAAGAGTACTCAATAAGGGAAAAAGTTACAAGACATGCTCGAGGGAAAAAGTTACAAGACATGCTCATGAACGCATGATTGAATTGAAGTCAAGTTGTTACTATTAAATTTTAATTTACTTCCTCCGGTCCTAAATATAAGAGAACTTTTACTTTTTAGACTCATGAAATGATTAATGTATTTGGTTCATAATATAGAATACATATATTCATCATTCCATGAACCTAAAAAGTAAAAAGTTTCTTATATTTAGGACCAGAAGAAGTAATTAAATAACAAATTATTTGACAGAACTTAAATTTAAATTATGGTTGCAATAATCTTTGGTTTTCTTTTGGCCGAATTTTGAATTATTAGGATTTTTTTAAAACCCTACAATCAAACAAAAAATAAAGAGTATTAAATTTTGTTACAGAGTATCTAATATATAATTGATCTAATGAAGTGTTTGGCTTAATATGTTTGATGTCCTAATTCAAACTTTATTGCTTCTTTTATTCATTTTTTCTCCTTAATCAATTTTTTTTCTTGTGCAGATGTAGCGACAAACACTACTCAAACTTAAATAGTTAAATACACATATTGATTTTAAACTCGGGTCAAAATATTTGGTCTAAAATAATGATTATTATTTCCCATTGAACTAGAACTTACAAACTATTATTTTTTTTTTGTACATAGACGAGATAATAAAATTGAAAATTCACGCACATAAAGTAAATGAACTATGGTTCAAACCTAAGTCAATTATGGACTTTTAATCTAAAAATTTCGATATTTTCTACTAATTGAAATATGACTTCTGAACAACTTACGAACTTTTTTAATAAGCTTTCTTACACCTACATATTTTTTTCTCTCAATATTTTAAAAAATAAATACCTCAAAAACAACATTTAGAAAAATGAAGGTACCCTCATAAGGTAAATAGTAGAATCTATCCAAAGTTGAATAACTCTATAATCTCAAACCGTACAGTACCCCCAACTCCCACAGTTAAAAACACATTACTAGGGCCATATTGCTTGTGTTGAGAAGCAACCATATTGGATTTGGTGTATGTATCTATTTGATTAAATGGATACATTGTTTAGGCTAGTCAACTTTCAACAACAACAACAACATCAATATCAACCTGATCCTTCTTCCCTCAACTCCACCACCACCTTAACAACATCAAGCAGCTCTAGATCCTCAAGACAAACAACAACATATAATTATTACCATCAAAACCAAGAAGAAGAAGACGAAGAATGCTTCAACAACTTTTATTACATGGATCATAATAACAACAATGAAGAAGATTTATCTTCATCTTCTTCTAAACAACACTACTATAATTATCCTTATGATCAAACTCAACACCATCATGTTTCTCCTACTACTATCACTATTAACACCCCCACAAACACAAACACAACTTTTAATACTATTAACACCCCCACAAACACCGATGTTAATTACTCTTTCTCACCCTCTCAAGACTATTTCAACTTTGAATTCTCCGGTAACAATTCATGGTCACAAAATATCCTCCTTGAAACCGCACGTGCCATTTCCGACAACAACACAAACCGAATCCAACAACTCATGTGGATGTTGAACGAGCTTAGTTCTCCTTATGGCGACACAGATCAAAAACTTTCATCTTATTTTCTTCAAGCTTTGTTTAGTCGCATGAACGATGCGGGTGATAGAACATACAAAACATTAACATTTGCGTCGGAGAAAACATGTTCTTTTGATTCAACGAGGAAGATGTTGTTGAAGTTTCAAGAAGTTAGTCCATGGACAACGTTTGGACACGTGGCTTCCAATGGTGCTATCTTAGAAGCATTAGAAGGTAACCCTAAACTTCACATAATTGATATAAGCAACACTTATTGCACTCAATGGCCAACGCTTCTCGAAGCCTTGGCCACTCGCTCAGACGACACACCTCATCTCCGTTTAACAACAGTGGTCACCGCAGTCAACGGTGGCTCAGTACAAAAAGTCATGAAGGAAATCGGTACAAGGATGGAAAAATTCGCGAGGCTAATGGGTGTACCATTTAAATTCAAAATCATTTTCAGTGATCTAAGAGAATTGAATTTATCCGATTTAGATATTCAAGATGATGAAGCTTTAGCTATAAATTGTGTCAACTCCTTGCATTCCATATCCGGTGCAAGCAACCACCGCAACAAATTTATATCTTTTCTCCGCGGGTTGGAACCTAGGGTTATGACGGTGGTGGAAGAAGAAGCCGATTTCGAAGTTTGTTTTAGTTCAGATTTCGTCGAAGGTTTCGGAGAATGTTTGAGATGGTTTAGGGTTTATTTTGAAGCACTTGATGAAAGTTTTTCGAGAACAAGTTGCGAAAAGTTGATGTTCGAAAGAGAAGCCGGAAGAAGTATCGTTGATTTAGTTGCTTGTGATGCTTTTGAATCAGTGGAGAGACGTGAAACGGCGTCACGGTGGAGGAGGAGGTTGCATGGTGGAGGTTTTAATACGGTGGCATTTAGTGATGAAGTTTGTGATGATGTTAGGGCTTTGTTGAGAAGGTATAAAGAAGGGTGGTCGATGACACAATGTTCAACTTCCGATGACGGAATATTCTTGTCGTGGAAGGAGAAGCCGGTGGTGTGGGCCAGTGTGTGGAGGCCGTGAGTGACATATGGTGGTGACGTTTTGGGATGGTGACTCGCACGTGTTTTGAGTTTTTTTGGCACGTGTGGTTGGGATTAATTTTCATGGGGATAATGGGCTCTACTTTTTCTTTGATCAAAATACTATATAATATAAGTTTGGTAATTATATTAGGCAAGCATAAGAGGATTCGATTAATTAAAGGAGTTTGCTTGTATTAAAAGGAAGGAAGCAAATTTTTTTGCTAATATTTTATGATTGATTTTTATTTTTATTTACAAAAGAATAGGGTTTGTGGTCTTTGATATTTATAAATTTGTATGAACTTATATATATAAAAGTAATTTTTCATCTCAATTGTTTGGTGTTATGATCATATTAGTTTTTTTTCTTAGAGTATAATTTTTTTTTTGTTGACAAATGTAGAGTTTAATTTTTATCCACTATTTATATATATAAAAATTTATACTATCAAACTCATGACAACCTAATGATCTAACAATTATAATTGACTAATTGTGCAAAAAAATTTACACTAATCGGCAATGTATATGAATTATTGTTTTTAATAAGTTTAATTAAAAATGTTGGATTTTTTTTTTTGATAAATATGAATGTTGGATATTTTTTTTTTGATATATATGAATGTTGGAATTGATAGTGCTCACCACTAGGTTGAAACATTTTTTTTTTAACGGCACTTGGTTGAAACATGTTTTTACGTCATGAATATGTAGTAATTATTAAATTTAATAATATGAAAAATAAAAAACAAAATAAAGGGTCGGTATATATAGGCCAAGGTGATAATTGATCACATTGGTCTAAATCATCAACAAAGAATCCGATATTAGCTAATATATCTACACAAGCATTTTCCTCTTTGTAAATATGAAATCTAAAACGAATTTTTTTAATGATATGAAAATTGAACCATTTTTTCATTTGATATAAGCATCTAAGGGAACTAGATTCACATCCGTAAAAACTTCAATAAAAAGGAGGGAGTTACACTCAACTCAAGCCAAAAATTTGTCTAGCCTCTATCAAGAGCAAACTCAGTGGCATAAATTATAGCAAGCAAATATGAATATATATATATATATATATATATATATATATATATATATATATATATATATATATATATATACTATTTATCTATTCCTTTTTAAAATGGTAATTTATATATGGATACATGATACATAAGTAATAAGGTTTTGATGGTAAAAAAATAACAATAAAAATGAAAATAAGGTTTTGAGATATTTGGGCCTCACGAATCTTAGTACGGCCACATTGAGTGGGTTTATGATTGTGGGGAATCCATCCCTAAAAATTGCATTAGTGGCTAGCACGTTATATGTTACTGCATAGTGCCCTAAGCAAAACCAAGAAAAAGCCATACTCTTCTTTTTTCTTTCTTTTCTTTTCTTTTCCATTCTTCCCATCATCTCCAACTCTAAAAAGTCTAACATCTTTTATAAATCATCACCATAGTCATATTATGTTACCCTCTTCATGCCCCCCAAGAATTTTATAAATAAATTAGAGGTCCCTTTTGCCCATGAAAGCCAAACAATTATAAGTATATAAAAAATTAAAAAGAAGTTATTAATAGTGGGTACATCTTTTAATGGGTTGCATATCTAATGTGTGATGGTATTTGCCTCCTCTAACATAACACATTAACTCTCCACTTTTTTACCTTTTCCTAACTTTGGTTATAAAATAATATAATTGCTTTTCTTTGGTGTATTTTTAAAGTGTGTTTGATGCATGCTGGCCCATACCTTCTTCATGTGTAAGCTTTAGTCTTCTTCTCAAGAAAATTGACAATGACCAGCTTGTGCCTTTTATGTTTCTAATGGGACCATTTTCATGTACAAAAGCTTATACTCAATGTGTTTAATTTCCAACTCATAAGTACTTCAGGGTTTTGTCTCTCTGTCTATTTTTTCCATTTTGAAACAAAATCCTCAGCTCATACTTTAGACAATAATAGAATAATTTCATTTTTCTAATTAATTTAATCACAGAAATTTAAGCAAATATTGTACACAAATTCTAACTCAATTGAAAAAATATTAAAATTATGATGTTAAACACATGACCAGGGTTCAAATCTCAATTCATCTAGTTGTGTGTGAGTTTTTAATGACTATAATCATTTGATTTATCTAAAAAAATTAAGCAATACTTTATTAAAATTAAAATTTTATAGATGTGACACCCTACTCAATTTGGATCACACTAAATCTAGGGCTATTACATTTACAACCCATTAGCTTTCGAAGCCAGGCCCACTATCAAGCCACTCTAGAATTAGCTAAGCAAATGAAAATTTCTGTTCACCCCCACGTTTCTTTTCTCCCCCAATTTTATTTTTGCCCATGCATAAAAAGTTCGGAAAATATAATGGATTTCAATGCCGCATTCATCGGCTTATATAGACAATCGTTAACAATCTCACAAGGTACGCTTCACTTTAAATACATCATCTTCAAGTTTGTAGTACTAATTTGAGCGTCAGAGTGGTTTTTACGAGTACACCCTCCTTCCAACACCCCTTCCATCAAATGCGCCCTCACTTAAGTCTTCTCACACTAACTTATACTTTGAGTTTTATTTAGAATAATAAGTAAAATATGGTCGATAATTGTTTTATCTAAGAATTCAACTCGGATTTTCCCAAACAATTCGTAATTCAGTGGAGATATTCAATCATTTAATTTTCTCCATCCTTTCTTGCTCTTCTCCTTTTTTTCATCACATCATATTTTCTACACACTGATTTAAACATAAAATATGCCTAAGTATGTTGAGGTCTTGAGGAGCTCTACTTCTAGGAGTGTTTTCCCATCCTTGCACCATCACAGAACAATTGAGTTTGGTTTAACAAGGATTATATCTAAGTGAATTCATAATTAGATATTAACAATTTCATCGCTATACATCTTTATGTAAAAGAATCTGACATTATTCAATCACATTTCAGCACATAAATAATTGTACACATATTTTATGGACTAATTATTTCATCAAGTGGTATATTATTGAATATATATGTACAAAAAATTTATACTCACAATGCATACCAATTAAATCTATATTAGTAAGTACTAACATTTATCTAATCATTGCGACATTTCTATTTGTAATTTTGTATTGATATAAAAGCTAAGTTAAAATAAAATTAAAAGTGACAGAGAACATCTACATTATTATCCATAAAGTCACTAATGCAAAGGTAGAGTAATTTTTTGTCAGATTTTACTTACTTTGCAGTCGAACTCTAAATTATTACTAACGTTATTTTCCCATAGGATGCGTTAATACCAAAAAAAACTCTTACACTAGTATTACATGGATACACATAAAACTACATCATGCCAATGTGTTCCAACCGAAAGGAAGTTTCCATTTTCTATGCCAATAGATAGAAACTCTAGGCCACAATGTGTAACCAAAACCATACTCAAGTGCTTGATCATCGTTATGTCCATCAACAATCAAAGGCAACCAAACATGTCTAGAGTCTCTTAACTCACTTGGATTCCATCTATCTGCCATGAAGATAAACAAACCAGGAAACTTATTTAATGGAACCACAAAAGTACTTTGTGCTAGAAAAGTCGAAACTCGAAACATTTTGTTTCCACCAACACATGGATTTCCAATTGTTTCCCATGTCCCTAAAATTGAATCAGCTGCATGAACAAGTGCTTCATTTGGTGCCCATCCAGTACATCCTGATGTAACCATGTAATATTTTCCTTTGTGTTTGAACATAGCCGGCGCTTCTCTTCGCTGTCCGACAAAAATCCTTCTCATAACAGATGTCACATTGAGATAATCTTTAGTCAATGGTCCAATGTGCATTACATTGTTTTCTTCTGAAGAGTAGATTAGATATGCAACACCATCTTCGTCTTTGAAAACTGTCATGTCCCGGCTTTGATATCCATGAGGTCTTTGGCTACCGAGATATTCGAATGGACCGATAGGAGTATCACTGACTGCTATGCCGACAGAAGCTTTTGCATAATTGGCATCGTCGATGTGCATCCACATCACATACTTTCTTGTTTTCTCATTGTAAATAACTTTTGGTCTCTCAAGTACATTGGACTTGTGTAGATCATGTGCTTTATTTGTTTTCTCTGCTGTTAATACAATGCCCTCTTTTTTCCAGGTCCACAGATCCTTAGATGAATAACAACCAACTCCTATAATGTCCACCTGATAGAGAGTGAGAGATAGAGATTAGAGTTTTGCCACAATAATTTTTTGGAAACTAATAGAATGAACACGTCATCGCTCAGAAATCCTAGCTCAACTAGCAAAAATGCCGAAATTGTTAGGTCAGAGTCAGACGCCATGACCAGGGTTCGAACCCCAGTCGGCTCCTCCGCTTGTGTGTGTGAGTTTCCAATGACTATTGCTGTTTTGTCTATATACCAAAATAAAAGAATAAATGCAACATCTTTTAGCTCATTTATGTGAAGCAGAGTTGACCCTAAACTGATTTTCAGTTGAAAGTTGTTACCCTTTGAGATAAGGAAAACATAAGTTCAAAATCAATCATAAATTTTCTCATTCAGCTTAAACCATATCAACTAAATTACTTTTGTGTATGTCACTATGTCATCTCAAGAAATCCTTGCTGACTTCAACAACTGGTTTTGGCCAAAACAGTTTTTTCATTTGACACAAATTTTGAAATGCTCTTCCATTTGCTAAATTATATTCTCTTTTCAAAGTAATAAACTATATGCCAAAGTTAACATTTCAAGAACTACATTAGTCATATGAAACAAATACAATTTCTCGGCCAAAAACTTCAATTAATATAATGCTAATGCTCATCTTATTATTGCTTAGTAAAATATTCAACCATAAGAAATTTTCAAAACAAAAAAAGCTTAAATTATAATACAACCAACCAGTGGGTTACTTAGGCTTTGTTTAGATAAGCAGCTTAATTAAGCGCTAATTATGTATAAGCTATTTCTATAACTAAAGATAAAATAAAGTCAACTATATCTATAAGTTAGTTTTTTTAACGACAAAATATATTAATATCCAAGTCTCTGTACAAGACGAATATAGACCGGGCATAAACTACAAAGCAAAGACGTTGCATATAGACGGAACACCTAAAACAAAACCCATAAAACACTAATACAGACAACACAAACTGAAACCACCACACCAATAAGAAAACTAACCACCAAAACCACAATCAACACCTAAACAAAAACAAAATTCAATCACCTAACAATTGTTGGTCACCAAACCCCTCCAAAAACTATCTAAACCCTGAAAACAGAACCTCATAAGCTATCTCCTAGTAATTGTAAGTTGTTTTGATAAGCTATCCTAAAGAGTTTATGAAAATAAGTTAAAAACAACTTATAGACATGTCGTAAGTTGTTACCATAAGCTCCGTCAAACAAACACACAAGTACTCATGTGTCAATTTCAAATAAGTTAATCCAAACAAAACTACTTAATATCATTAAAACAACAAATTATTCAATTAACGAAAGCGACTTACACGAGCAGGTCCTTTATTACCATGAGCAAGATAAGTAACACCATCTTTATACTCACCATACCAATAATAAGTGCTTAAATTTTCATCATATAGAATGCACCCTCCATGAGCTTGAATAGGATTTCCATCAGTATCTAACCAAATTCTCCCAGGATAATAGTAACTATAACTATCATTTCTTTTCTCTATAGTATTCATTGGATCAGTAGCACTTGTTTTTCCAGGAAAGAAAACATGTCTAAGTGTTGATTCTTGATCAAGAAACTCATCAACCAATGGTGTTATTGACTTGCTTTGAGGTAACATTTTTTTGCTTGGTGGTGGAATTTGAAAGTTCTCATTTTCAATTTGTTGGAGTTGATGAAAATGAGAAGAAGAATGAAGAGGATGAATCATATTCATATTCAATGTGGTTTTATTGGAATATAGATGAAGCAAAAATATGCATGCTAAGATTATTAAGCTCCATATTATTACTATTGATATAGAACAATATCTACTCCAAATATTTTTATGTAAAGTAGTTATTGGTTTTTTGTATAAGTTCTTCATCCTCATTTTTCTCTTGATTTATGATGCTGAAAATTGAGATTAATGAAATGTAAATAAAGCTAAGTCTAGTAGAAGAATTGATTGAAAAAAAAATGAAATAATCATTGTTAGAATATACACTGACCTGGAAGTATATAGGAGAAAATGAGTAATTGGGCAGTCAAATATGTTTGAAGTTTGGATCTGAGATTGGTCTGGCCTCTGGGTTGATAACATTGACTTTGTAATCAAAGTAAAAAAATTGAGGAGAGTGCATACTTATTTTTTAATAAAAAAATTTTAATAAAAAATTGATGAAATAAGATTTTTTTTTTTAACAAGTCGAAATGGAATGTATTAAAAATTGAGAATCTTGACTAGTACAATAAGTGTTAGAAAGAACTTCTAAAAAAATACATGAGTCAACAATCGTCCAAAACAAAAATAAACACAATCAAGAAATTTAGTCGATATTCATACAAACTAAAAGATTCAACTAATAATATTTTTTATTAATTAAAGCGACGTCTTATTTTAGATCTATCTCTATAGATAAATTGAACTGAGTGCCCACAATTTTTAGTTTAATTGATAAAAACTATCGAAATTGTTAGGTCTGACTAGGGGTGTACATGGGTTGGGCCAACTCACTTGATCCGGTCAAACCCACACAATCCAACCCAAAAACATGGATTGGGTCGGACAATTGGGTGCATATGGATTTCAAAATGAAAAATTCATAAAAAATAATCGGGTTTCGGGTAAAACCCAACCCAACCCACAAAACCCACTGACCCACTTGCTTTGTAGTTTTATGATTTTTTTAAACATTTTTCATATAAACATGAACTATTTTGCTTTTATCATTTAATTATTAAAAGAGAAAATCTCAAAGTTCAACAATGAAATTTTCAAAACAAGTTGTATGCATGTATATTTCAAACGAAAAACACATTAATCTACAATACTTTACACTTTCAATGCATTATCTAATATTTTCGTCAAGTTTTTGTCTTCTGATTTATTATGTCATTTAAAAATAATGATGCAAGCAAAATATAATTCTTTGAGAACAATAAAAGTAGATAATTTTTATGAAAAAACGATGATATTATCATTTTATGATGTTAAAAAAATAGGTTATGATATTTTTTAAGAAAATATATAGGTTGAGTTATTTTTAAGGAAAAATATTCGAGTATTCACGATATAAATTTAATATATGAAAATAAAATTTTAATTTTGATAATCCATTAACCCACCCAATCCAATCCGAAAATTAGTGGGTTTACCCAACCCAACCCAATTTTAAAGTGGGTGATTATTTTACTAAACCCAACCCACATTATTCAAAGTGGTTCGGGTTTTGGTTTTGGTCAAACCCAACCCAATCCGGCCCACGTACACCCCTAGGTCTGACATCATAATCCAGGTTCAAACTTCAGCTTCATCGCTTTTGTGTGTGAGTTTATGATAGTTGTTTTATTTCATCTATGTACTAATAAAAACTAAAAAGAAAATAAATTGAACTAGGTACATTGAAATCTCATAATGTCTCAAGTTCATTTCGCTCTTGTGTCAACTTAAATGAGTTAATTCATAAAGAGCAAAAACTCATACTTTAAATGTAGTTTCCATAAATGAACGGTGAAATTTATTTCCTCGGATTAGTCAATCCTTTGTTCAGATATGAGTTTTAATAAAAAAAATAACATATGTCTTCATCATATAATAACTTTTTTTGATATAAGTATGTGTTTTCATTATAAAATTTTAGATTAATGAATTATTTTGAGAGTTAATCAAAACTTATTTTTTCAATGAAGAATTAATCATAACTTGGAAAATGCTTCAAAAAAACAAAACACTTGAAAACTACCAAAACCTTTTGTGGAAGTTTATCCCAACAGAAAAAAAACTAAAAACCCAATTACATTACCTTCAATTCTTATCTTTCGAATTTGAATTTGATCATCACTATTGTTTTACTCTATGATCAACAGTGTAAGAATTGACATAATTGAATTCGATGGGAAATGTATTTGTGAAGAAACCTAAGGTAACGGATGTGGATCGTGCAATTCTAGCACTCAAGACCCAGAGACGTAAACTTGCTCAATATCAACAAAAGGTTACCTTTTTCAATACCCTTTTACCTCAATTTCATTTCTGTTCTGCTATTCTGATTTTAATGTGTTATTTTCTCATACTTAGACATTAGGGCTGAAAGGGAATTTAAGAATTTAACCTAAGTTTATATAACAAGTAATTGAATTTAAGTTTCCAGCCTAGGTAGATACATTTTTTTTTTTAAATTATTATTAGTTAGGAAGCTCGGACACTTCTCGGAACAAACATGTCCAGGTGTCACACACGACACCGATACCTACAATTACATTAAAAGATATCATTTTTTCAAAAAAATTATTTGTGTCGACGTGTCGGTGTCCGTATCGTGTCCCGTGTCCGTGTCAGTGTCTGGGCTTCATAGATTTCTAGCATGCTTTATAGTTTATACTTAGGTTAGGTAAGTGTTTCATAGAGTATGCTCTTGATCAAAATGATGTTTAATATTTATACTTAAATGTTAATTGCATTTTAAGGCATGTATCTTTTGTGGTGAAATTTATAGGGGCATCTTTAATTTTTCAACTCTTTCCCTTTGGATTCCTCATTGGCATGCCACCAATGAAGCACACCAATAAGCACGACAATGGCACACACACAGTAATAATTTAAAAAAATGAAAGTTATTGAAGTGAGTGTTGGATGTCTGACACTGACACATGTTGGACACCAGACACACCTTTAATTCAAGGGGCCGACGCTGCATAGTATGCCACCTACTAATTCAGCAAGTATTCTGACTTGCCTAGGTAACATGCATCAAATTGATTTGAAAGTAAAGTGATATAAAATGTTAAGAAATTTGTAGTGACTAGTGAGTATTAGTTGGTTAAATTAAACTTTTGTCTTTGATTTTCTGTATCTGATGTATGAAAAATGAAGTAGCTGATTGTTGATGATGCTTGCATTTTTATTTTTTTTGTTATTAACTATTAGGGGTGAACTTTTGGCTCTTAAAATATTTGATTCTAGATGATATAGAAATTTTAGGTAGAACACCATAATTGAAGTACATAAGAGAATACATTGCCTTACTTGTGTTATTTTCTTTCTGTGCTCTTTATTTTCCAGCTTGATGCTGTTATTGAAGCAGAAAAGCAAGCTGCACGAGACTTGATTCGTGAAAAGAAGAAAGATAGGGCCTTGCTGGCATTGAAGAAAAAAAGGACGCAAGAAGAATTGTTGACGCAAGTTGACGCCTGGCTTATAAATGTTGAGCAGCAAATAATATTTTACTATTATTCTCTTTCATCTTTTTAAAAAGTTTGCTTCTTCGACTCTTCGTTTTGTTTTTGGACAATAGTTAATGACTGAATCTCTGTCGGTTAGCATATTTCTACGGCTTTAAAATTGTCCCTGTCTATGTATCCAATTCAGCCATTTTCCCTTTCTGGTGTCGCGACATGAGTTCCGAAGAGATAATCAAGGGACTATACTCCCCTCATTCAGCATGATTTTTCACCTAAAAGAGGTACTTACATTTATTTCTTGGTTAAGTTAGCAGATATTGAACTTGCAAGCAAGCAGAAGGCTGTGTTTGAAAGTTTAAAGGCTGGTAATGATGCAATGAAAGCCATACAAAGTGAGATAAACATTGAGGATGTTCAGAAACTTATGGATGAAACTACAGAAGCTAAAGCTTATCAAGATGTGAGTTTCAGTGATTGAAGTTGTACTGGTGTTATTGAACTTTTTGTGCTGTTAGGCTGCTACTTTTCCTTTGTCAATTCCCATTTTCTTCTTCTTTTTTTTTCGTTTAGATTTCATACTTCCTAATAATGGTTTACATGATCTTGTTGAATTTGAAGGAAATTAATGCAATACTTGGGGAGCAATTATCAGCAGAAGATGAAGAGGAAGTTTTGGCAGAGTTTGAGAACTTGGAATCACAGGTACATGGATTTTATTTTTGTGATTTTGTATGAACTTATGGTTTACTCCAATATAATCCATTCATATCATGACATCTAGCATAATATGTGTGTAGTTTAATTAGCTGCACAAATGTGTCTTCGTGGTATTTACCTTGCCGGTGGAAACATAGAATTCAATTGTTTGTCAATCTCTTAGCAAAGTTTTTGAGTATGATATAAAGAAAATACTCACATTCACAGAAGCATGAATATGCAATAGATACATCCTTCGCCCTTAAATTTGTATAGCATGGCAATTGACTGTATTCATATTATTTCCAACAGCTAGCTGTCGAAGATCTTCCCGAAGTTCCTACCGCAGTTCCTGAAAAAATTGACGAAAAGTTGGACCTTCCTGATGTCCCAACCAAGACACCTGTTACCAAAAAGGCTGAAGTACCTGTAAAAAGAAAAGGTATTATTACCTCATCCCTCTGAACTCGCCCCTCTCAAAACAAAAATAAAAAAGTATAGAAGAAATCGACTAACTAATATGATTGATGTTGCAATAGTTATGGAGGAACCATTGGAAGCTTGAAGAACATTGTGAATTTGTGACAGAAACATGTCAACTGCTTTGCAAGTCAAAGTGGAGCTACTGGAGTTTTCAATAGTTTTAGTATTTGCTGTGACATTTAATTTGTACATATGTGCATATATGATATGATATTCTTTCCATTTCTATTTGGTAAGGTTTCTTCACATAAATGTTAAATAAACTAAAGGGCTGAAATAATTTTACAGAAGTGTCTTTGGTGTACTATTCTTCATTGATTTGGGAATGGAAATGATGATTTTTTTTGTATCAAGTTCAAATAATAGAAAGATATTCTGGGACCAAATATCTAGTCTTGAAAAAATTGCATTTTAGTATTATCAAAAAAAATAATTGCATTTTAGTAATTATAAAATAAATTGTACTTAACATTTTTTATGAAAATAAAAAGAGAATACATTAGATACAAACAGAAATTGAACACAACTAAAAATGAAAATGATGAATTTACCATAACATAAATACTTTGTCTGTAAATAATGTGATAAAATCAAATTGACTAAAATATGTGTGCCTCCGAATCTACAAATTTAGCCATTGGTTGAATCAATAGTTGATTGAAAGTGAATTGTCAATCTAAACTAAATGAATTCCGCAATAAGATGGAAAATCAAACAACGTCACATGACGAAACAAAAAAAAAAACTATTCCCTCCGTTTTAAAATGATTGTTGTTTTAGTCTGTTGAATACATATTAAAAAATACAATCATTATATCAAAAGTAATAGCATTCTTACTAAATTAACTCTAGTATATTAGAGCGTAAAATGGAAAAATATTACATTGAAAATTGAAAACAACACTAATTTGAAACAAATTTTCTAGGTTAAAACGACACTCATTTTAAAACTGAGGAGGATAATCTACCTCAAAACTGAGTGAAATACCAAATTTCCCCTTGAAATTTAAACATTTGTCAAATACCCCCTTGAAATTTCAAAATAGGCAAATACACCCCTGAAATTGTAAAATTTCAATCAAATTGCCCCTGCTCTGTTTGCTCCGTTTATTTTGATCACATGATCGTTAACTACATATGTGGCACCTCTCAATGTGGTGCCATGTTACATAGAGATGGATAATGGACAAAAATTTGCAAAATTAGAGGGTTAATTGACTATAATACCGTTAAATTTAACCCATGATTTTGCAAATTTTAGGCAATTACTCTTCCCGTTACGTGTATGATGATCAATTACCCCTCCCTCATGTGATGTGGTGCCACGTTAGCAGGTGCTACATATGTAGTTAACAATCATGTCATCAAAATAGACGGAGCAAACAGAGCAGGGGCAATTTGATTGAAATTTTACAATTTCAAGAATGTGTTTGCCTATTTTAAAATTTCAAAGGGGTATTTGACAAATATTTAAATTTTAAAGGGGAATTTGATATTTCACTCCCTCAAAACTACTACTCATTTATATAGGACATCTCTTCTCACTTTCTCTTATCTCTCTCGTCCATGTTTCTCTTAAACCAAACAGACCATTAGAGTTGGAACCAATGGCGTAACTGAATTCTGAAATCCCTCTCATTGCTCTTTCGCCATGGAACCTCTACACATGCAACAGCAGGTACACACACTCTCACTTCGTCCTCTAGCACAATACCAACCAAACACCGACATCATTCGACACAACCTTATCAAAAAAGGTGTCAATCCCACACCAAAAATTGTCCACAATCTCCGCAAAAAACAAATCCAAAAACACAACAGAAAACTCAACCGTTTAGCTCAAGAAAACCCACCACTCTCCAAAACTCAAAAACAAACTTTACATGAAGAGCAACACTTTCATGAACTTCAAAATGAGTACAAACAGTTCACAAAAGCATTGGAAGAGAATAAGAATAAGAATAAGGGTTTATCTTTGGTTGGGAAACCATGGGAAGGGGTTGAAAAAGTTGAGTTTTTGGAGAGAATGAAGGTGAGTGATGAGGGTTATGGTGGTGGGAAATTGAAGAGGGAGAGTTTGATTGAGTTGAAGGAAATGTTTCGTGAGAGAAAAATGGATGAATTGAAATGGGTTTTTGATGATGATATTGAAATTAATGAGGTTTGGTTTGATGAAAAAGGGTATGAGAAAAAGACGAGTAAGCGTAGCGAGGTTCAGGCTGTGAGGTTTCTTGTTGATAGGTTTGTGTTATGTTTTCTATTTGATTGAATAAATTTTATTTTTTTTGCAAGTTATGGAGGGGTTTTTGGTTTGTGTTTTGTAGGTTGTGTGATAGGGAAATTGGTGCTAAAGATTGGAAATTTTCGAGGTTGATGAAACTGTCCGGATTGCCTTTCACAGAGGGTCAGTTGTTGATGATGCTTGAAATGCTTGGTGTTAGAGGTTGTTGGAAGCAAGCTTTGTCTGTGGTTCAATGGGTGTACAATTGTAAGGATCATAGAAAGTTTCAAAGCAGGTGAGTTTTTTTGTGAAACATAGCATTACTTTTAGAAATTTGACTTGGCCTGCTTCTATTGTATAGAAATTAGAAATAACCCTTGAAACATCTGTTTATGTTCTGCTATGCTATGTTACGCTATGTGTGGTTTTAAATTTTGAAAGAAAACAACCAATTAAGCAAATATATTGACAGAATGGAAAAGCTTTTGGCAATGTGTTATTGTGTAATTAAGGAATAAATGGAGAAGAAGAGAGTAGAATAGCTTTTAAGCACTGCTGTGACAACACTCTTGACATGGTCCTTGGGAAGACGTGTATCTTGATTGGTATTTTGATGTGGACAGTACTTGGGGTCAGTGTTGTCAATATGCAGCTATAGCTTAATAGTGTACCGGAGTTTTAACAAATTAATATTGTTCCACGAGTTGCTATATAGTTTCTCTAGGCTTTAGCATTGTAATACAAACAAGCCGTTATTTTCTGCGATTTGCAATTGACAGCACTGTTTGGTGCTAATCTGGCATGTCTTTAGAGGCTACCAAATGATATGCATGATTATGTCTTTATGACTTTTGGTTTTGTTGGTTTTTTACATGCTTAGTGCTTTGCATATTCGGGTCTCTCTTACGATGAAGTTAATAATGAATCTGTAGGTTTGTGTACACAAAACTTCTTGCAGTTCTTGGGAAGGCAAGAAGACCAAAGGAAGCCCTTCAAATTTTCAATTTGATGCTTGTAAGAATCAAGTGCTTAGTTTGTTTTTCCACGTGAGAACTCATGTTTGATTGTTGTTGTACTTTGCGGCATTGATTTACTCTCAACTTGTTCAGGGAAATTTTCATGTATATCCTGATATGGCTGCATATCACAGCATTGCTGTTACACTTGGTCAAGCTGGTCTTCTGAAAGAGTTGCTGAATATCGTAGAATGCATGAGGCAGAAACCCAAAACATTTAAACATATATATCGCAAGAACTGGGATCCAAATCTTGAACCTGATGTGGTTATATATAATGCTGTAAGAAAGCAACTAAATATATTTTGTTTGACTTTCTAATGAATGCCATTATGCGGATTGATTAAACCATCAATTTCTTCAATTTACTATTAGGTACTTAATGCTTGTGTTCCATCAAAGCAGTGGAAAGGCGTGTCATGGGTTTTTCAGCAACTGCGGGAAACTGGTTTGAAACCTAATGGAGCAACGTATGGACTGGCAATGGAGGTAATTACATGATTACACCATCTGACAGTCTGACACCAAGTAATTTATCCTGAAAATGTTAGATACTAGTATATAACTTTGCTCTCTTACTTTTTCTTTTCACTACATAAATTGATAATGGCTATTTTGTGTTGGTAGTTATTGTGCTATCATCCTTGTTTATATCGCTAACCAAAAATAAAAGGCAGTACAATATTACTTGTTTAGGGGAAAACTGTCTCAAGAAATCTATACGACTGATTTGTTATCGTGATTCGTAATACTTTTCTGAAACTGTGGTCAATGGTGTCTGTAGGTTGTTTATCTAAGGAACTGTTAATCACATATTGGCTGGTTGGCGATTATTATTTTTTGGAACTAAAAGGGTGGGAGAACTATTAATCCTGTGTTATTTTTAACTAAAAAATAATTTAATGAATAGCAAACTAATGAGTAATGATATTATATTCTTTGCTCAATGGTTTGTATTTTATGATTTCCGGCATATGCACATTTTAAGTATATAGCTTTCTCTCTGTCCTGTGACTATTATTCTTCATGGGTATATTAGGGGCCTATTTGGTTCTAGCAAATATTTTCCTTTATCAATTTCTATCGATGTAAGGGACACTATGTTTTCACTTTGCTATTGTGTTTAAAAAATTAGTTTAGAAAAGTGTGGAGACAACTAAATTGTTTTCATTGTTTCTGGATAAATCTTTGAATAGGTATATTAGGGCCTATTTGAATTTAGCAAATGTTTTCTGTTTTCATTTGTTGTTTTGAATTACAAAGTCATCTGTTTTCACTTTGGTTTTGTTTTCAAAGATTTGTATTAGAAAGTGTGGAAACAACTATATTATTTTAATTATTTTGGACAAATCTTTGGAAACATAATGCAAAAGTAAAACAGAGATAGCCATGCTTTTTTATTCGCAAACTAGCAAGCTTTTTTTTAAAGTTATATTCTATTTGATAGTTTTTACATATGAATGGAAAATTTGGTTGGTGAAGAAAAGGCTATTACGGTATTACCTCAATATTTTATTACCTTTGAAGCATGTTTATATTCAAGTCTTACAGGTGATGCTTGTTATAAGGTAATGCTGCAATCAGGCAACTATGACCTTGTCCATGAGTTATTTCAAAAGATGAGGAGAAGTGGGGAAGTTCCTGAAGCCCTTACATACAAAGGTAGAGTTTTACTTCTTTCATATCATTTGCAACTGATATATGGCAGCTGATATATACTTCCTTCATATCATTTGCAACTGATATTTGGCATCTAATGGCAACTGATATATACTTCCTTTCTTCCTTAGTGTTGGTGAGAACTTTCTGGAAGGAAGGTAAAGTTGATGAAGCCGTGAAAGTTGTCAGGGACATGGAAAGAAGTGGCATTATGGGAACAGCTAGTGTTTATTACGAGCTAGCATGTTGCCTTTGCAACTGTGGGAGATGGCAAGATGCTATTCCGGAGGTACTTTTTCAATTAAATTCTACACTCTGTCCCAAGAAATTGATGATAGACCCATTAATTCCTGAGAACTTAGAAGTTAAAATCCACCCATGTTAGCCTAAATATTGGATATGTTAGGCAATAGACAAATGGCACATTAGACTATAAGGAGGACTAAAGTGGCCAACATTTGTAATTTCTTGGGAACAATAGGCCAGGCTTTGATTTTCTTGGGGATGAATATTTCCGTTGCAAATATGTGTATTTGGTGGTTTACTTTTGCATGAATGCGGTTAGATGAACATGCAGCTATCCGTATATCTTACTAAATTATATTTTTCCTTGAAATATGGCTGTAGGTTGAGAAGATAAAAAGACTTCCTCATGCTAGACCTTTGGAGGTTACTTTCACCGGCATGATTAGGTCATCCAAGGATGGTGGCCACATTGATGATTGCATATGTATATTTAAATATATGCAAGATCACTGCACTCTTAATGTAGGGACCGTAAATACCATGCTGAAAGTATTCAGCCAGAATGACATGTTTTGTAAAGCTAAAGTTTTATTTGAGGAAGCTAAGGTTACGAAGTCAGATTTACGACCAGATGCATACACATATAACTTAATGTTGGAGGCATCTGCCTTTGCACACCAGTGGGAATACTTTGAGCATGTGTACAAAGAGATGATTCTCTCGGGTTATCATTTGGATCAAAATAAACACTTGCCGTTACTTGTTAAAGCTTCAAGAGCTGGCAAGGTAGAGAATATACTTGTCATTTATGAGGTCTCTGTGTTTATTTTATATTCCTGCTCATAGTATTATATCCTATAAAACTTGCTACTTATACCGGGTGCTTGAATTTCATCTGTCAACACACTCACTCACGGTGAAAAAGACAATCTATTATTGGTTTTAGTGCAATTTTGATCATTATTTTGTACTGTGTTCTAGTGGAAAGCTCATATGCATATTCTAGCAAAAATGCAAATTTATTTAGGCTTGTGCATGTAATCTTGTAGAAACTTTTGCATTAGTTCTTGTTTTATCCTTTAGATTTCTCAGTTGTTGGATGATTTTCACTTCTAAATATTGAATTTGACGGCCTATTATGGTTTCAATGCAGTTGCATTTACTGGAGCATGCATTTGACATGATTCTGGAAGCTGGAGATATTCCTCAACATCTTTTCTTTTTTGAATTGATGATTCAAGCTATAACTCAGCTTAATTACGAGCGAGCAGTTATCTTACTCAGCACCATGGCTTATGCGCCATACCAAGTGACTGAGAAGCAATGGACGGAGCTGTTTAAACAAAATGAAGACAGAATCAATCATGAAAATCTGGAGCGGTTGTTGGAAGCTCTTGATAATTGTAATGTTGTATCAGAAGCAACAGTCTCAAATTTATCAAGGTCATTGCATGTTCTTTGTGGATTAGGTTCATCGAGAAACAACTCCAGTATCATCTCTTTTGGAAGTGAAAATTTCAATGGTCTGAATGAGACAATTGATGGTGGTGGAAATGGAAGAGTACCAAATATTTCAGGGAAAGTGATGATTGAAGGTGTTGAATCTGGGAATGACATTCTTCTTGGTGATCATGTTGAATCAGATACATTTACCTTTAACCATGATCAAGTTGACAGAGTAAACAATAATAATGCAGTGGTTTACAGGCCACAAAACTGTGATATTGAAGATAAAGTAAGTTTATGCGCTAGACCGGAATTTCTTGATCGTCTAGCACTTGACAAGTCTTCAGATGATGAGCTCTCAGATGATGAATGCAACGAATATTATGATGATGATGATGATGATGCTGAGGGAGTGGTTGACAAGCCTTCAGCATATCAAATATTGGACGTGTGGAAGGAAATGAGAGAGGCGGATACAAGTTTGTTAAACTCTGAAATTGATTGTGGGTAGGAAATGAGGAAACGAATGTAATCATTTTTTTTTCTTCTTGATATGTGTATAGAAGAACTTTAATAGACTGATATTTTAAAATGGAGGTAGAAATTTTTAGTGTTTAGCATGTTCTTACGAAAATTTCTCATTCCACCCCCCAATACTCTCTTTTCCCCCCAAAATGATTTTTGTATGAGAGTAAAAAAAAAATTGTATGAGAGAGTATTGGGGAAAAGAGAGTGTTGGAAAGTGGAAAGAGAAATTTTCGTGTACTTACGCGCATATTCAATTATTTGTAAAAAGCAATCACGTTTTGAGTATATTCACAACACAAGTAAGCAAAACCAAACAAATAGTCATAAATTTCCTTCCCTAAATCCTATGAGCAATGATTCCTCAACTGCACTGATACAAAACTGTTAAAAAAGAACAAAATACTAGTATTTGTTTTCCTAAATAGCATCAATAGCTAACTAGTTCATTTAGTTGTGACCATTTTATAACATTCTACAAAACAAATGCCTCTAAACGTTACGTTTATATTGCTAAAGAGTTATTTTTAGTAGTTTTAAAGAATTTCCTTTATTGAAAAGACGAAAACAATCATGGAACTAATGTGCAGACTTCTTTGTTAAATTTGGAGCTTTCTCTGATGTCAACTTCTCGTCTCATATCTCTCCTCCAGAAGGCCTTCTTGATCTTCACGCAATGGGAACCTTCTTCCCCCATGAATAGTTTGTCCTTTTAATTTTTCTTTTCTTTTATTAGCTTCCTTACAAAAAAAAAAAAAAAAAAGACGAAAACAATATGCAAGTGATGATCCTTTCAAAAAATAATAATATGCAAGTGATGATGTAATGAACTTTTGATCTCCGGAGACATACTCTGTGTTTTAAACAGCCGGCCCTAATATTTTCTATTCTCCGTCTCAACTTCTTTTTAGTTCTTCCTTCGTTCTTCTTCTACTAAAAAAGGGTGATTGAGTCTTTTCTTGACTCAAAATCACTCATATGCATCTTGTTTCCGTCTTTTTATCTAGATAAGTAATTTTCACATTGTTTAGTTTTTGTTTTTGTGTGATTTCGTCGTCTTAGTGCGACATTTGTTTTCTCATTTTGTGCGGTGTTTTTATTTTCCCGTCTTGTGCGGCGTTTTGCTTTCCCATCTTGTTACAGTGTCTGTTTGGTTCAAATCGACACATCAACTTTGATCAGCTATTGATTCAACCAGTGACCAACAATGCAGATCCGGAGACATAGGTATTCCGGTTACATTAATTTTATCACATTATTTATATGCAAGAGTATGCTATTAACTTGGATGTTGTGAGTTTGTTCGCAGATTCATCCTTTTCATTTTTAGTGGTGTTGAATTTGTATTTGACTCTGATGTACTCTATCCATTTGAATGAATGAACATTTTTATTTTTGTAAAAAAAAAACCTTTATTATTTGGAAAAACACCACAAGCCCGATAAAAAAACGTCACTTATACTAATCTATATTGAGATACGATTTTCTCTCTCTTTGTTTTTAAATTTAATTGTGAGCACGGACGAACCTATATATATATATGTCTTTAGATTATTAGAATAATAAAAATTAATTTTGAATAGTACTGTAACTTTTACAGAAAATATTTGATTTTTAAAGTCAAATAAACTGTACTTTGAAAAACAGTGATTTTCGTTTTTGAAGCAAAACAGTGGTAGAAAATATAAATATAATATCATTAATTATTTACGTAGACAGTAGTAAAATTGTTCTTTTTTTATATACTTTTTTTAAGCAAAACAATATTTTTTTTGTTTGTTTGAAGCAAAGCAATGATGGAACATTATAATGGTCAACTTTGTTATTATTTTGGTTATGATTATTTAATTTGAAAGCAATGCTAAAGAATAATCAATGTAGGAATATCATGTGTACAATAAACTTTGAAAAAAAGGTCTAATATATATATATATATATATATATATAATAAATTTTTTAAGTGATTCTATTATCAATTTTAAAATAATCGCACAACATATACGTAAAAGATGAGACATCAAATTAAGTTTCCTACTCAATAACAATATAAAATATTTAAACAATAACTTCAAAGCAAACCAAAGATCAATCCAAATCTAAGTCAAATGGTACCTTGATGAATTTAATAGATTCATCCTAAAAATTTGTCTTTGTACATAAAACAACAATAAGATCATCAAATATTAAATTAAAAAAATACACATGACAGTTCAACTGGTTGGATTGAAAATAAGATCTAGCATCGTCCCGAAGTGTGAAGAGGGGAAAATCAATAAAACCGATGAACCGTTCTCAATTTTGTCCACTCTAAAAAAAGAATATCATTGATCCGTCAAGTTTGATTGTAGTCATCTTGTCTTAATTCATTCATTTCATAGTCTTTCTACACATCTGAAAATGAAACAGAATAAATGATTAAATCTAATACAAAAATCATATTGACAAAATCATAATAAAAATGAATTTTTTTGACAAAATATATAGGCATGATTTTAAAATATATATATTTCCAATAAAAATAATATATATGAATAAAAAATAAGAACACGAAGAACAATATAAAGAACAAAGACAATAGAGGTTTAGAGAAGACTTTCAAAAATGGTGTAAGAAATGTAAGAATAAAAAACATTATTTATAGGCAAAGATATAAAACAATCACATTAAATATTTTCCCTGATTTATGGATGGGATAACCGAAAATTAAAACTATACAATAATGCTAACAATATTTTTTTGTACAATATATAGTAATAGTATCGTATTTTTTTATACTTGTGTATGTAATAATATAAACATATTATCAATGTTTTTATCATCCAATAGAAATTTAAAACTTGTTTTCTAATCTTCTTTTATAAAACCTTAGAAACAAATGCATGTAATTTTAATGCATAAAGTGTGTATACAATATAAAATAAAATTTATATTATAGATTACGGAAATATTTATCACACAATGGAAAAAAATAATTGTCTTTGTTTTGATACAAAAAGAATTTAAGAATAGTAGAATAAAATAAAATATTACATTAATCATTTCCTTTAATGCATTGACTATATTAATTAATATGACATTATTTTATAATTGTGATTGCTCAGTATTAATTGTCCAGCCATTTATGTTCCTATGTGAATTTATTGTGAAAACCATATGAGAAGAGGAACAATATAGGCATGCCATGTGTACAAAAATCTTTGAAAAAAGGGTCTCAAATAATATATATATATATATATAGATAATGATAATAATAATAAGGACACATGTGAATTTTTTATTGGTGAACAATACCATGTATTTTACTGCACCTAAGTTTTATCTATTTCAAAATTTAGACTCTGATTTATACAACTAATGTCCTGAATAGTTACGAACTGATTTACACTAATGAGACACTATAGTCACTCATATTTATAATAGTTTTAGTTTACTAACAAATTTATTTATTTTTGGTCTTATTTTTACTAACAGATGTATAGTTTTTCTTACAAACATGTTTATTAATATTTGAAACTAGTGTCGAGGCAAAATCCTTATTTGATGTTTTAAAAATAACAAACAATTTAATTATATTTTAAGTATAATTATGATCATTTTGTTGTGTAACAAGTGCTTTTGAGTATACTTATTAAGACATGTTGAAATGGATCTTTTAAACTATTTACATTCATATTTTTAAGCAACTTAAAGGTTTTAGGATTAGTCTAAGACTGGTCTCTGATCTGGGTTATCAAGAACATTTATCAAGCTTAAAGCTTTTACTATTGAGTCTACTATGTCAAAGACAAATATAAGCACTTTTGTTATAGATTCTCATCAGTTATTGCAAAGTTCATTTTAAGAAGGAATATACTTGTCATAAATAATATTCTTCTATTATTGAACAACTTGAAGAACAAAACATGTGCATAAATATCAAGATGATTTTTCAAGTGTTATGTGGTCTTATTTGATCTTCTATCAAAAGATACATAAATCAATCACAATACAACAACAAACATTATTTATTGGTTGGCATGTACTTTATCAAGCTTTATTTAATACCACTCTCCAATGACTTTCTTCCTTAAAATTTATGGAGAAGTACAAGAGATATGCAACAATGAAACAAGGCCACCAGATGTATATTACCATTATCTCATGTACAATCATCATTCTCGAAGACAGCTTACAAACAACAATTGTACTTTCATTCCAGCTCACTACTCAAAGGCTCCACACACTTCTCCATTCATATATGCTTGAAGATCAGTCTCAGATCGGTCTGTGAGAAGCTTATTATTGAAGATTCATTGATTAATTTATTTGGAAAAAGCTCCAACGGCTAGTTACTTTTGGTAACGGATATACTTGTTGATCAAGACTTTTGAAGACATAAATATTTCCTATAAATATACCTCCATATCAACATTGAAGACCAAGAGTTTTTACACATATCAAAGCATACTTGTCTTTATCATACAAATAATTTCAAGGCTCTTCTTTATATCTCTATCACTCCAAAGCTCTCAAATCATATATTGGATATGTATAAACTCTTGGAGTGAATTTAGAGAAAAATCATTTTCGTAAGATTTTTTCAACTTGGTTGGTTTTACTACAAAATCTTAGATACAAAACCACATCTCTTTATAAGAAAGATTGCTCAAGTTAATTTGTTAATATTGATTGGGTGTTACCTTAGGAACAAGGTAGATTAAGAAATTTGATCTCGGCTTAGACCAAAAGAAGAATTGTTATTAGAGATCGATAGTATCTCAAGAGACATAATGGAGAAACTGGACTAACCCAAGCGTTAAGGTGAACCAGTATAAAATTGATTGTGTGTTCTTCTTACTCTTCTCAAAGTTTTTACAAAAAACACACACACAACACTCTTTAATATATGTTATAATAATTACTTTACATTTGCTAGATCAATCTAAATTCGGTCTTACACTGTGCTCTTTGATAAATCTAACCTTTGTTAATTTTATAGTTAAAATTTTAAAGTTTTACAATTCAAATTCCCCTTTCTTGTGGAAAACTTTGCTACTTCAACTAGTTCCTTTTATTTTTCTTCATAAACTAGTTTCAAGAAAAATATGTCCACAAATCATATTTTAAACAGAAGAAAATGTTGAAACTTTTAGGTCAAATGTTCATGACCAGAGTTCGAACTCTCGTCTCTCCACTTTTATACGTGAGTTTCTAATAATTTATCATTTTAAATACTTCCACTTCAAAAAGAAAATTAAAATTGAAACAAAAACTCAAATATTGTTAAATAAAATGGAAGTAACACTCATGGTATAAAAGGAAAAACAATATATTTGTCTAATAGTGTCTACAAATAAGATAACCATGAATTTGTAAAACAAATTGCACGTTCAATCAATAAATTTTATCATTACTCATTTGATTTAATTATGAACATAAATTTGTATTTAATATAAGATATGTCGTCTCAGTTCGCTTGTGTCTTGCGCAGCGTATAGAACAAATCAAGACAACAATAGAAGTAAAGAAAGAAAAACAAAATAAAAAGTTTTAAAATGTTCAAAAATTCTAGTTTAACTGACAGAAAATTGTCGAAATTGTTTGGCATAATGTCCATGATTAGGGTTCAATTTCCGGTTCCTCCAATTTATTTATGTGAATTAAAAATGATTTTGTCATTTTATGTAAAAAAATTAAAAAGAGAAGAATTTGTATTACAGAGTAACCAGTTCACAACATAATGAAGTAAGTTATTAGGTTTGAGTGCGCGCACACATAGGAAAATTTCTCTATCCCCCCCTCCACACACACACTTCTCTTTCTACCCTTAAACTACCGTGTTTAAGAAAGGTTCGTAGCGTAGAACTTAAACTCCTTTTTACTGGAGACAAGTTACAAGTTAACTGAAAAACATAGCTAACATGATAAACCTCCCACAAAGTTCAGATTCTTGGATTGGCTAAGAATTAGCTTCAAAGTTTGAATTGAACAATCTGAACCTGCTAAACCCCACAAAGTTTGGATCGCAGAATTGGAACTGTATTCTCGCATGAAATTGAGGGAATTTTGGATTAGCTACAAATTACCCACAATATAGCTACGAATTAGCTAAAGTTTAGATTCTATAATCCAAACCTGCTAAATTCCCACAAAGTACAGATCACAGAATCTGAACTGTATTCTCACATAAAATTGAAAGGTAATTTTAGATTTTAGAGGGAATTAGAAAATTGTGTGGGGGGGGGGGGGGGGGGGGGTGAAATTTTCCACACAGAGTTGCAATCTCCAAACAACTAAGTCCACATGGTAAAAAAATTCTCCACCTTCTCTCTAAAAAACAGATTTACCGTACGCTCCCTCTTTCCTTCCCTCAAATCCAAACCTCTATTTTCATTATGTAGACATGAGGTTAGTGGTGGTGCGACGAGGCGGCGGTCAGCCCTCCGCACCACCGTGAGATTGGTGTTGGTTCTGTTCCCTCCTCTGTTCGTTTGTTTTTACGCCGTGAGATCTTTGTTGGTGGTTGTTTCCTCCGTGAGATCTGGTTTGGTGGCTAATTTTTATTTTTTATTTTTTTCTTTTTTCTTTCTGTTTTTCTACTTTCCCTGCGCCGGTTTCTTCTTCTTCGTGTTTGTGTTCTGCTCTCTTCTTTGGGGTCCGACGGAGTGGTGGCGTCGGCGGCGCTGTTTTCCGTCGGGTGTTGTGGTTCCAGTGGTTCTTTGAGGTCCTTATGTTCCGGTGGTTCTTTGGGTTGTTTTTAGGTGTTGTGGTGGTTAGATTCGTTGGCATGGTGGTGGTGGCTGGAGGTGATGGCTCGGTGCTGGGTTATTGGTGTTGAGTCATGGTGGTGGTAGTGGGTGGAGGTGTTGTGATGTTGTTGTGGTTTGGTTTTGGTTCATGACAGATTTGGAAATGGTGTTTTTTCCTCTTCTTGTTGCTTGATGTTTCTTGTATCTCTGCTCAGTGATGGCGGATCTGCATTGGAGGTGTTGACAGATCTGCAGTGGAGGTGATAAAAGGTGTGGTGTTTTTGACGGTTTTGAGATGAGGTGGTGGTGACTGCGTCTGAACTGAGACAGTAGTGGTGGTGGCGGCAGTGATAGATTTGAGATGGAGGTGATGAGGGGGTGTGTATGGGTGAGGTGCTGACGTGGAGGTGTTGGATATGGTGCCGCCGTTGATGTGGGGTGGATGTTGCGTGTGATTGGTTTCTACGATACAGAATTCACTGACCGCTTACAAATCTGTTGAGATTTGCAGGACTTTTTTCTATGTCTCTGATGGTTTCCAAATTTGCTGAGATTTGCAAGTTTTCTTTGTACCTGGTTGATCTTTTTCGCGTCAGTATTTACAGTATTTACTGTTTGGAGGTGGACTACGAGCTAAGACTTATCTACCTAAGTTTTCATTATATCGTGTTCCCATCAATTTTTGACCTTCAGAGCTGTTATTTAGATTCTGATGGGCCGTTCACTTTTGATTTAAGATCAGGAGTTAGAGTCTATTAGCATCTTTATGGTTAAGATTGATGGTCTTTTTTGGTGGTTTGGAGGCTATAGTGTATCTTTCTAAGTATGGGATTAGAAGTGAAACTCTATTAGGCGGTGTTTGTTTTTGGCTTTTTTAATTTGGTGTACCGCTTATATACGGCACCTTTGTTCTGTAGTTCCGGTTTTCCGATCTCTAAACTTCTTGTGCAGAGATCGATGATTATTAATAATATTTTTGCTATTCAAAAAAAAAAAAAACTAAGCCCACATGGTAGCAACAATAATCCCAAGTGCATTTTCTTTTATTTCTCTGATTTTATATATAAATAATAACAATTATTTTTTAGATTCATCAAATAATTAATTTATCTGATTTATAATTATTATCTAATTTAAATTATAGATCAGATATATCAGTTATTCAATAAACTTTAAAAAATTTATTAATTGATCAGATATATTAGTTATTTTATTTTTGGTTACGATATATCAGTTATTTGGTAAATCTAAAAAAATATTTTTTTTACATAAAATATCGTAGAAAGTTTTAGTCAAAAAAAAATTAATGCCGTAGAAAGTTTTAGTCAAAAAAAAAAATTAATACCCTAGAAAGTATTAATTAAAAAAACAAATTTTATTGTCAAATATACATTTTCAACACCTAATATTGACTAACGACGGAAAATCTTCAATTGCACATAATTGAGAAGTTATATATAAAGAACCAAAATGTACGCCCAAATTGACATACACTTGAATTAACTTCTTCGTTCTTAGTTCAGAATTTGTAAGCTTTTTTTCTAATCAGATCTCCCTTAATTTTCTTTTTTAGTTTTATTTTCTACAAGTTTAGGGTTTTTAAAATCAAGGGGTATGTGGGATTCATAATAAGTTTAGGATTTATTTTATCTCCCTTTTCTTTATTTTTTGGTGTAACATTTCGGTCTTTGAATTTGGGTATACATGTTGCCATATGTAATTTAATTTGGTCGAATTTTATTCATTTGGTTGATTCTTAAAAAAAAAACTCTCAATTTCTTATGTGAACTCTTATTTTCTGGGTCGCATGTGAGTATTTAATTTTGAAAAACATTCATTTTTAGGACAATGTATCTCGTTTCATATTATTGGTTTGATTTGATTGTTGTTCTGGATTAGTTTGTATCACATGTTGGATGTTCATCAATTTATTTGATCTATGTGCGATTGTGTTATATCTTGAAAGAATGTGCTATATTTATTAAATATGATTAATTCATGAGTTTCTTGCAACAATTTTTGTTGATCGTAGTTTTCTATCTGACTTCCAAAATAATATGATTTACAGGAAGTAGAAGAATAAAAAATTATGTTGAAAAATTCAAGTGACATGCTAGACGATCAAAAGGAAAAGCTGAAGAATGACGAAAATGACGGAGGTCACCCAAGTTTACTTATTCCTCCGCTCGGCCGCGATGCATCAATTTATTGTCTAGTTCGGTTGTCAAGGTCTGACTATGGTTCAATTGCTGCATTGAACAAAAATTTTCGGTCACTCATTAAGACTGGAGAATTGTATCAACTTAGACGGAAAATGGACATAGTTGAACATTGGATTTACTTTTATTGTAATGTCCAGTGGGAGGCCTATGATCTAAATCGTGATCGATTGATGGAATTGCCAACAATAAGTGCCAATATATGTTTCATGCTTTCAAACAAGGAGTCAGTAGCTGTTGGTACAGAGCTTCTTGTTTTTGGAAGAGAAGTAACAGGTCCTACCATCTATAAATATAGCATTTTGACAAACTCATGGTTGAAAGGGGTGAAAATGAATACTCCGAGATACCTGTTTGGTTCTGCCAGCCTTAGAGAAATTGCAATATTAGCTGGTGGTTCTGATCAACATGGAAACATCTTGAGCTCTTCTGAGCTTTATAATTCAGATACTGGCACTTGGGAGATTCTTCCAGACATGAATATAGCAAGGAGAATGTGTTCTGCTGTGTTTATGGATGAAAAATTTTATGTTTTTGGTGGGTTTGGAGTTGACAACACAACGCAGCTATCTTGTGGTGAGGAGTTTGATCTGAAAACAAGAAAGTGGCAGATAAAACCTAACATGTGCCCTCCTCGAAATGAAGCATATGTTGTGAATGAGAACCCGATTATTAGTAAGGCGCCTCCTTCAATTGCAGTTGTGAATGATATATTGTACGCTGCTGATTATACACAACAAGTGGTAAAAAAATATGTTAAAGAAACAAACTCATGGATCACCATTGGAAGCCTTCCTGATCAGGTAGCCTCTTTAAATAATAGCTGGGGAATGGCATTTAGATCATGTGGAGATAAACTGGTTGTCATTGGAGGTCTTAGTCCTCGTGGTGGAAGAGTAACTGAAATCAATGCTTGGGTAGCAGATGAAGGCGCACCACGGTGGAATTTGCTTGCAATAATTCAATCAGGGTGTTTTGTGGACACTTGTGCTGTAATGGGATGTTGAGGTAATTGTTTCTGACTTTTGGATAAAATTAACAATATGTGATAACTTTGTCCTTTCTCTTTTGGAAAACTTCATATCATTTGAAATTTATTGATATAATCTTCAGAGATTGAAAAATTTCATTTATGTAATCTTCTTTTTATTTTTTTAATTGGATTGAATAATTTAAAATATTATATATGTGTAGGTGAGTAATTTGAGATCATGTTACATTTTGGGTTACAAATACAATGCCCGCATCCATAAGTTTAATTGAAGCAATAGGGAATCGTAATTGACCTCAATTTTATTTTATACACTTTAAATGTATTCTATTATTGCCATTTATCAAGGAATAACTCTTGGAATAATTTTACTACTAGTATCCGGACCCGTGCTTGCACGGGAAAAAATCCGTCTACAAAATAATTTCATTTTATTAAGTTTTTATAATTATCAAATAAAAATATTATAACATAAAAAATGAATATACTTAGTGAGTCATTGACTATTCACCAATAATGAATTGGTCAAAGTAATAAAAGTTTTTGGTCTCATATGCATGTGATAAGGGGGTTCGATACTTGACTCATATGTATACGAAAATAATACGATTGAGAGGAAAGAACCCATATGTGAAAGTTTTCCAGTAGAGATTAATTATCTTTTTCTTTTAAAGGATGACCAAAATTTATTTTTATGATAAATATGGAGGTCATATTACATTTCATATTTTTTTGAATTACGAAAACAACTTAACATGTTTTCTCCGACATAAAATAACATATGAACTTTCTACCATATCCATAGGCGAATTTAGCATCAGGGCTGGCAGGGCTACAGCCCGGGCTCAGCCCAATAGAATTTTTTTTAGTTGAAAAAAAAAACAGAAAAACAGCAAAACAGAAAAATAAAAAGGGCAAACTGAAAACATTGAACAGAAGAACAGGGTAAACAATCACCAATTCATTGGCAACTTAGAAACTTCTACTCTTATTTTGTAAGGCTTTTCATCTCTTCCACAACAACTAACTCTACAATCATCTCCATCGATAAAAATCTTAAAGAACAGAGACAAATTCAAATTCTTCTCAGAATCTTCTCAAGAATTTGAGACAAACTTGGGAGAAGAAAATTTTGAAATTGCATAAAATTTTGAAATTGCATAGAGAAGAAGGGAAAAAGAGAGAGGGACATAACCAACCAAGGGATTTGTTGTTTTGGGGTTGAAAATTGAAGATGAAAAAAAGACGAGAGAGAAGAGAGACGGTGGGTTTATTTTTTTAATTTTTACTAAAGTGAAATTAAGTTAATTAAAGTAAATATTGCATGTGGGTGCCACTGACAACACATTCGGGACAATTTCGCGATAATATTTTCGCTATAAATCAAGTAATGATGTTGATATTATTCGAACATTTACCGTTTTGGAAAGGACATTTGCCTCGTGATTTTATTTACCACAATATTTTGTTTCGTATCTTTTATTTTAAATTGTACTTATGTTGACAAAATGACAAGTCTCTTTATTTTGATTTATTACTATTTATATATTATGTGACATGTGAATTGTGGTTAAAATTTTGCCCGGGCTCTTTAATATTCTTGGCTCCGCCACTGACCATATCCCTAAATATAAGAAAATACAATAGTATAGTTTTTTTTTACAAACAGTGTTATTAATTGTTAGTATATTAGTATAATGTTAGTTTTCTCTTTTGTCCGAACTTAAACTCTAAACCTCTTACTCCTTAGTACAATGATAGTATAATTAATGCATTTATTTTATTTTTAGGTGTAGATGAACAAAACTAATTTTGATTGTTTTTATGGTACGTACGTTATATTTAGGTGTAGATATCTTGGGTAAAATTTTGGTTGAATTTCAAAGTATCATTTACCAAAGTGCTTAGTCATATAATAATTTTTTCCTTTAGGTGTAGATTATTTTTTTCTTTTGTCAACTGATTGTTTGTAAAGACATGGAAGTATAATTTCATAAAAAAAATTTCTTCGATTCTAACTTAGATAATATTATATTTTCACTATAAAATTACTATTAAAAAGACAAATTCTTAGATATCCCATAATTGAGTTGGATATCAATATCCAAGGACAAAACTCATTGAAAGTTTTAATATAAATTAATATAAAAAATATTTATAAAATTATATTATTAATCATTCTTCAAAAGATTTCAGCAGCAAAACTCATATTGAGTCTCAAATTTGAATTATATCATGTCAATTTATGTGTTAAGTCAATTTATATATAATTTTGATTTAACTTGAATTAAATCTTCTACTATTGGACGGTAGAATTAATCCCTGAATAAATTGTTTATATGTAGTATAAAAATAGAACATTGGTGCTTGCTTTCTCTCCATAAATCAATCTTTATTGGAATCTCTGAACACCACAACATCCTTCTACACTAAATTAGCTAAAAAAAACCATAGAAGAATTCTACCAAATGTAGAACTATAAAAAATATAGTATTATTGTGTAAAAAAATAGTATTAATTAAAAAAAATTAAAAATCAGATAGATAAAAATCAACAAAAACACAAATATAATAATTTATTTGTACCTTAGAAAAGAACAAAGATAACAAAGTACCAATATATGATTTCCATTCACAAATAATATATGAACTTAGCTTTCCTTTTACTTTCTGGAAAAAAAAAGTATTTGTATCTTAGAAATAAGCAGAAATATTCATAAAAGATGATAAAATTATTGAAATTATAAATAAATCGGTTTTAATTATTTCAATTAGAGTGACAAATTTATACTAAAAACATAATAAGAGTAGCAAATTAAAATGTTATTTTCTTCTAGTTTGTAAATCACAGTCCTCGATCTAAACCGTTGCATAAATACAATCCCCCTAAAAAAATGAAAATGTTAAAATAGTATTCTATTATATATTTCAAAAATTAATAAATAAAAAAAATTATATTATCATAAATAAATAAATAAAAAGAGGAAGAAAAAAAGTAGATATAGCAACAATACAATTTTTACAAACCAGCATGCCTTTATATATAGAGTGTGGGGATATGATTTGTTACAAATGACAATAACTTTACTGATAATCAATATCAATAAATATTTATAATTGTAATTTAATAGCAATTCCATTTGTAATTCGTTGACCAATATGATTAGGAATGAAAAAAAAATTAAAATTTATATTCAAAATTCAAGATATAATTATGGTAAATCTTGGTCTATATTATATTCAAAATTCAAATTTAAAATAAAATTCAAAAAACATTATCGGTCAAAAAAACAAATGAAAAAAATATTTGTCAGAAATTTTTTTTGTACATCAGAAATATAAATTGATCTCGACATGAATTGATCAATGGACCTCCCCCTATTCAACTCATATATTCATCAATTCTTACCATTTGGGCTATCTTACGGAGACAATTATTTTCAAAAAGTTCAAGATTGCTATTTTAATTATTTTAATTTTGTTTATCTATTTTTATTATTTTAAATTTTTAAATAAAAGAACTAAATAAAACATGTGATTATTATTTGTTTAAATACAACAATATGATTTTTTTAAAATAATATGTTTTTTAATATTTAAAATATATTTTGAAAATTTACATTAAAAAATTTATGGTAATTTGCATAAAAATATATGATTGTTTTTTACAAAAAAAAACACTATATAATTTGAAAAACATTCATATAAAAGCATTAAATGACAAATGTTTTTGAAGAAATGGAGTTATAAGTATAACATTGCCACGTGGCAGAGAAAGAGAGAACATTAGAAAAAAGTTGGCAAATTATATTATTAAAGATATCTTTAATGTGCCCCACAACTTTTAGCAAGAGATTAATTTTTATGCACTCTATAATATTATTTTTATAGGTTATAACTTAATTTTTAAAAATATTTACATGCTTAATGATTGAATTTATGTATCTTCCATGAAATTCTTAGGATATAACATTATGTCTTAATCTACTTTGTGTGTATGAAAACATGCATATGGAGGATTTTTATCACTTTAGGCACTAAATTTATAGTTTTATATATTTTAGAGATTAGTTATTATATTTATATAGTGTACAGAATAAACTGAAGAGAAACTGATATATAGTTTAGATATTAAATAAAATGATAATTCATTCTTAGAAAAATTAGCGATCGAAGGGGAGTCTAGAGTGCATGAGCAAAATAGGATCCATGAGGAGGTGGGGATTGCAAAGTATAGGAGATGTTGTTAGTTGTGTAATTGTGTTCTTCTTCATTATAAGATGAAAGATTTGTATAAGTTTTTTACGGTATACCAGCCGCGAATAACATATTCTAACGAATATGATTTTTATAAAATGAATATAGATTATTAATATAAAATTTTACTTTAATTGAAAATTATTTAATATGTTATTGAGAGTTGATACTTAATATCCATCAAGATTAATGATATTAAATAAAAACTTAAATAATTTTTAATAGGTATATATACATATTTTTATTAAATATTATGGTGTGTATATATATAACCGTGAACTTTTGTCACGAGTTTGAGTCATGTATGCTGCTTTTATCATAAGATAAGATTTGTATTGACCGTGTAAAGAATATTACTCCCTCGGTCTCAAATCTTTGATCCGATTAACTTTTTATGTTTGTTTGGTTGGAAGTTTTTGGTGGGGAGGGAGGGGATGTTTTAAAATAAATGTGTTTGGTTCAATTTTTATGGAGAGGATGGAAAGAGAGGGGAAATAGAGTCATTTTTCGTATCCCCAAATTAGAGGGATTTGAAGGGGAGGGGAGGTAGGTAAAATATAATTTATTATGCTGACAAAATTACTTCACTTTTTTATTTATTAAAATCTTAAATTACCTCTTTTGGAATATTAAAAGTTTAGATTTTCTAGTCATTTTTTGTACACTTAGTCCCTATTGTTCATGTTTCTTGTCTGATTGCTACCACTTGGTCTTTCTCCAACTCTTCCTACAATATGTGCTTGTTGCATTTACTAGAGCATGCATTTGACATGATTATGGAAGCTGGGGAAATTCCTCAATATCTTTTCTTTTTTGGATTGATGAGTCAGGCTATAACTCAGCATAATTACGAGCGAGCAGTCATCTTACTCGACACCATGGCTTATGCGCCATACATAGTGACTGAAAAACAATGGACGGAGCTGTTTAAAGAGAATGAAGACAGAATCAATCACAAAAATCTGGAGCAGTTGTTGGATGCTCTTGGTAATTGTAATGTTGTATCAGAAGCAACAGTCTCAAATTTATCGAGGTCATTGCATTGCGGAAGGAAATGAGAGGCGGATACGAGTTTGTTAAACACTGAAATAGATTTTGGCTAGTCGTTCGAAATTGTTTTAGATTGTGTTTGGGAGTTTAGGAGGGGTTTAGAGGGGAGTTATTTGGAAAAGGAAATGAGAAAAGGAAAGTCAAGGAAAGATAATCCCTCATTGAAGGGAGGGTTTAGTTGTATTAATTATTTGAAACCTAACTCAAAATCTATTGGAGAATAATTTTGGAGGACTTGAACAAATTCTTTTGGATGTAGTTGTCTAAGGAAATTGTAACAAAATCAAATATCGTTTTACTTTTCAATGCAACATTAATTAAAATGAAGGTAGAACTTTTTAGTGTTTAGCATGTTCTTACGCGCATATCCGATTATTTGCAAAAAGCAATCATTGTGGCGTTTTGGGTATATTTACAACATAAGTAAGCAAAATCAAACAAATAATCTTGAATTTCCTTCCCTAAACCCTATGAGCAGTGATTCCTTTACTGCACTGATACAAAACTGTTAATAAAAGAACAAAATACTACCATTTGTCTAAAGTTTTCCTAAATAGCATCAATATCTAACTAGTTCATTTAGTTGTGACCATTTTATAACATTCTACAAAACAAATGCCTCCAAACTTGTAACCAATAAAAATGCCTCTAAACTTATACACACAAACATCAAAAGTCAAAAGGAAGTCAATATATTGCATAGCCAGAGTGATGTAAACAATGTTTTAGAACAAGCAATGTAAATATAGCCTCATGCCAGTGACAATTCATATTGCTAATGGAGCACTACTAAAAATTGTCATCTTTCATCACAACACTCTTTAGTACTTTGTAGCATTCCCTCGACGTCTTCCTTAAAAAATATTAAAAAGGATAAAGTAAAATAAAAGCTATTACTAACTCCTGTCAAAATGTTCATGAATTATCCTGCATGTTCCAGATTTACAAGCTGAAAGTTATGTACAGCTACAAAAAAAATGACAGGAAGCACAGCAATAGAGCAATTATCTCAAGCCAAGTCAACTCGGACAATGATGAACAAGCAAAAGTCCACAGCATCTGCATAATTCACAAAAATTAAAGAGGCTTAAGAAAAGTTATGCATTACCACTACTACTGCTGCTACTACCGTGCTACATAGCATCAGAGAGAAACAACACTAATTAACTAAACTAAACTAAGAACTAGAAGAAACTCCTTCTGTATAGACATGAGAATAATGCCGTGATGGTTAGAGCGTGTGAAGATTCTAATCGAGTGATTGACCGAGAAACCTACCAAACATGAAGCATTTTGCATTTGAGCGCCTTCATTGTTGCTTTTGCAAAGACTTGAGCAGCCTCAGCTTCAGCTTCTGCAGCCTCTGCCTCCTTACCTGCTGCCTCAGCCTGCGCAATAGCAACTTCTGCCTCCGCAACTGCATTTGCAGCTGCAGCAGCCGCCTCTTGAGCTGTCATCCCCTTTATCTTTAATAGCTCTGCATCAATTTCGGATCTTGAAAGCAACTTGACATCGCCAATCATCTTCATTTCAGGAAAATCTTTGGGCCACGCTTCCACGAGCATCAAGGAAGAGCTTCTACTTTTCTCAGAGACTGTTGAAATTGGCATAATTTTGTACTTATGCTTTTCCTGTTTATCAATTAATAAAAGTTATCTCTCTTTGCTAAGGAAAATGCTGATATCATGTCGCTACTTCCAAAAGAAAACACGTCTATTTACATCAATACATAATCTATGCATCATGTTATTACCAATTTATGTCTCATTTTCAACCATTTTATGTTCATTACTTCCAGCAAGGTCAAATAAGTTATTAAAATAATTCTGTCATAGATGCAACACTTTAGGCTGTAAGGCACTAAGTCCTTCAAATATTATCCAGATCATTGACTGTGTCTAGTACGAAGGTTTACACATGGAGCTTGATGTGCGTAGCTACAGAAATACAGTAATTGCTTATAAAATTACCTGGATTATATTGCCACTTGTCACCATCTGCTGCAATTTTGTTGACAATAACTTCTTAAGATTTGGTGGACACTGATATTTTTCCTAGAGATGAAAAGTTTCAGAAATACTATCAATGACAAGATGGAGTTAAGTATGTAAACAAGCATTGTATTACTAGTATTGGCTGAATTGACTATTCAACATTGCTTCAAGCCTAAATCAGATAACTTTTATAGACATGATTTGCAGCATATGCATGGTATGATTGATTGCATTATACTTTTTTGGATGTTCAACATTGTAGTGGGGGGAATAACAGGTTGTTACTTGCCAAGTGAGACTGTACATAAAAGCTTAAATACACATGCACGCGCACACACACAAACTGAAGTAGAAATACCTCTATGTAAGAAGCAATGGCAGCCTTGTCAGAACCTTTCGGCTCCTTCAGATTGACAATAGCCTCAAGCACATGATTATCCCCCAACCTGCCATCATTGAGAAATATATTGCTTTAGTAATTCAAAAGTATCTATCGCTGCATGATTTCAATATTTCAGTCAAGATAGGATGTCGTTATCAGAAGAGAGGTGAAAAGAAAACTAGTATCAACTATTCAAAACTACAACTGTAATCTATGTATATATCAATTACTCTGAATTTAAGCTTAATGCACAGTGGCAATGACAAGATTTTTAATAACAACAGGACAAGAGGTATATAGGTAATAAACCTTTTTTTTTCACATATGTTTAACGAGCTTATAGAAAAAATGCTATGAGGTACTATAAAAATGAAGGATCACCAGACAAATAAAATAGAGAACAACAAAACTAGCACACAACTTTATGCAATCCTAGAACTAATTACTTGTGAGGGATGTAACATCTACAAGTTTACAATGTTTAAATGCTATTCAAGAACAAAATTACACAGACCAAGCACCACAATCAAGGACAGAATTTTTTTCTATAGAAAATAAATGGCGGACATATTTAACTGAAAACTCTTGAACCTTGATAATTGTTCTTTTGAATTAGGAGATTGCATTGTTCCACCACAAACTGCTAGGGGAGATTGCATTGTTCCACCACAAACTGCTAGAGGAGATTGCTTTGTTCCACCACAAACTGCTAGGGGCTTAACATCGAGCGCGTCATCACGTTGAGCTACATTACTCAAGGCCAATTGGTTATTGTCAACTTTGGGGGCTGGAAGTGCAGTGTTCTTTTTAAGGGCCAGCTTTGCCTTCTGCCGGGATCCCCATATTGCCGTGACATTTATATTCCTCCATTTATCCTGTTCACAGTTCAAAGCATACAAACTAGTACACCAAAGGTATGCAATAGCATTATCAATTCGATCAAAGAAAAATGCTCTATCTTTACATATTTCTCCTATAATGCAATAAGCAGATGATATTTTGGGGAGTGCAATTTCAACATTCCCATCCTTAAAAAACAATAAGACTTTCTACTTTTAACATTTCCCGTCCCACAACCTACTAGGCTGAGTTGAAAAGACTTACCTTGAGATCTACATTGGACCGCGTACGCAAAATGGAACTGAACTCAGGATCAGTAAGTATAGTGCGCCATTTTCCTGACCCATGTTTGACTACTCCAGCTTTCAGCGCCGCTTCTTCTTCTGCAGTCCATTTTTGCTTAGGTGCACCCATGGAAGGAAAATCGAGACCTTTTTTGTGACAGTTTAACTTTTGATTCAGCACTAGAGCAATGATTAGAAGTTCAGTGCCTTCCTTTTCTACACGTGCATCTATGCATAAGAAAACTTTAATATTAATCATTGACCAACAAACAACATCAAAATGAAAAGAAAGAAAATGTCAAAATGTGATTCTTCTAACTCATCCCAAATATTGACCTTAGTTCTAAACTCACTTCAATCTCACCCACTAACAACCCAATAATGTTAAACTACATAGCACCAACCCAAGGGTGTCCAACATTTGCCAACACCATTACGACACTAACACATGCAGTTACTTTCAATTACTTCCACTTTTTCAAATTATTATCAAAGTCAACGTGTCTGTGTTAATGTCGTGTCAGGTGTTCAAGTATGTGTCAATGCTTCATAGATGTTGAAACAAGAGAAGAGAACAACTCCCCAAATTTCATAACCCAATAACTCACACTATTTAGCTGGCAAAGAGTATACTAAGTTATAACATTTTTTGCAATTAGCCCTTTGTGAAAAACAAAGTAGAAATTTAAACACAACCTAAAAAGACCTACAATTATGCATTGCATCAAAATGCAAAATTTGGGGCAGCTAATTTCTCATTTTAAAATTTCATTAAATTAATCAAATGAAATTTGCACTAACTAACAAAATGACAATGAAAGATAAAAGCTTTTCACTTTAACATCACCCATTATTATTAGAAAAAAAAACAGCATCGTCTAAGAGAATCAAAAACACAAACACGACAAACAACAAATGTAACATAAAATAGAATCAGTCACATGCATTCAAGTGGGAAGACAAATAACATATTATACATGAACAAAAATGGTAAAAAATGCAACTTTGTTGAGAGAAAAAGAAAGGGTTGAAAATCAAAGGAAAATCGGTGTACCTAATCAGTGAGCGGCGATGATGAAAATTGGAAAAAGTTGAAACATTTAAAAGAAGAATAGAAATCGAATGATTTTGTTAAGCGCCACAGAAAGAAAGAATGAGACACATGTGTTGTGTTCTATTCGACCAAGGAAACCAAGTTGTGTCTCTTCATTTTGTTTCTACCATTTGACAATTTTATTTTTAATCATTTAATATCTCATGCATCTAAAATTTGCATTAAACTTTGAAAATGATAAATAAATAAAAACGATTTAAAAAAACAACAATTAATAAAAATAAAATGGAAGGAGTATTTTGTAGGGATAAAAAAGAAAGTTAGTCAATAGTCAGCACGCAATTAACTTATTATAGATGGGGCAGAGCCAACAACTTAAATGTTAGAGTTTGTATATCAAAAATAAAAAGTGTTAAGAGTTCAAACTCCAGTTCTACCTTACCAAACAGTTATTTTTTTAATCATATAAACAATTTATAAAATGAAGAATGAAAAAAATCAACAACCTCACGTAGAAATCATTCTTTTTAGGTACGACAACTTTTAATAACGATCACCGAAGAGTTTCCACTTACTTTAATTTGTAATGAATTAGAAAATTATTAAGTATGCACTTTGAGGGAATTCATGGGGTAGTGGGCAATGAAAATGTTTGGTAATTAAAACATGTGATTTTATCCCATCACCTTTGATAGAATACATGTCTGTTGGTATTGAAATTCGTTACTTTTTGCCGCTTACATGTCGTACCATTAAGCATTATCCATTCATTTTCCTTTACAAGAATGCAATTCAATCAAAAAACGATAGTGAATCAACATCGTATGTGAGCGCGCGAGCGGGCGTGAGAGAGTGAGTTAGAGAAATCAGTTATGAATCAATATAACTACCACGAAGAAAGGCAAATCATCAATTAAAAAATAATAATGGATCAATACATGTGCTAAAATGATAATGAATCAACTTATCAACACAACTAATTACTAAATGATAATGGATCAACACAACATGATTCACAAAACAAAAAGCAAATAAACCAGAAAATAACAATGAATCAACACCAAGTGCAAAAAAGAGAAGGAAAAAAAACAAATCAAATAATAAATCAATAGTGAATCAAGTGTCATCTAAATGACATTGACATCCATGCAAAATACATTCACAGAGAATACAGGCAAATCAACCCGAAAATAATAATGAATCAATATCAAATGCTATAAATCCTATAATAATAATGATTCAACACAACCTGGTTCATCAAATAAAGGCAAATCAACCAAAAAAACAAGACCGCAACAGCAACACTTTGTGTCACTAAATCTCGATGATATCTTAATTCTATCAAATAATCAAGGACCAAAAAATAAAATCAATTAAATTGAACAAATAATCCATCTTCAATCATATTAATAAATATTCAAATCAATGCTAATGCACTGCACAAATATTAACATTCAATGTCAAAAGTAACTGCATTAGATGATAGAAAAAAATACCTAACAAGAGAATTAAGAGGCAGAGAAAGGATTGAAAAGTAAAGAGAGAGGAGTGACTGTGAGTCTGTGAGCCGCCCTCGTCGAAGATGGAAGGATGGCAGTGGAGCAAAAAAGATTGATGATCGATAGTAAGAATAAAAAAGAGGGAGGAAAACTTAGTGCAAATAGATCATTTAAATTTTAAAGGTTTGTGAATTGTGTGGTAAAAGTGTAAGTTTTTACTACCAATAAAAAAAATGGTATTTTTGTAAAAAAAATAAAAATATTCTCTATTTTATTTACATATTTTTTTAAAATGTGTGATTTAATCAGCTGAAACACTTAAATTGAGACGGAAGGAATATTATAAATAAAAACAATCTAGTAATATTACCTCTATGTTATTGTTTCTTAGACGGATTTTGTTTTTTTTTTCCTTCTTTCACCTTATGGTTCCTAAACGGGAGGGCTAAGTTAATGGTGCATCAGTCTTCCTCATACACCATGCACCATATACTGATATGCATAAACTCCAGAATTTCTCGCGCGCCTTCCACCCCACCCTTATTTCTCGCGCGCCACCTATCATACCCCCAATTCTCACACGCCCACCACCACTTCTCACACGCCCCTAGCCACCCCCCATTTCTCGCACGCCCCTCACCAAACCCCTTAGTTTGTTTTGAATTTTTTTTTGTTTTGGATATGATTAAGTACATCTAATAGTTTTTGAGTATATATCTCTAAAAACATTCCACAGCAAAAATGGTTTTGGCGCATAAATCTCTGAAATCATTCCACAACAAAAATGGTTTTGACATGATTTTAGTTTAAAAATATTTAACCATACATAATACTCTTAAAATGATCCGTAATCAATAAACTAAAAATCTAATTAATAAAACAAAAATCAAAAGTTCAAAAAAAAGAAAATAAAAGAAAATTTGGGGGCGCGCAAAGACGTTGATATCATTTTCTCCACCAATCATCATACAAAATAAAATTTGTTCGACACTATAAAAATAATTTTTTATTCTATGTTGTTCCTGTTTGGTTTTGTAAATAATGAATGGAATGAAATGGAGTGTGATGAAATGCATTCCATCCAATACTACTCATTTATCCAATTTTCCATTCTATCAAATTTAGGGTGTATGTAAATGGAATAAAATAAATTAATAACATAAATACAATTTTATCCCTATTTATTTTACTTTTTTTTTAAAAGTTAAATAAAATAAAATAATTTTTTTTGTTATTAAACGTTATTTCTTCTTTCTCCCTCATCTTCTTTTGCGACCAATTTTTATTCCGTACAAACTAATTTTATGTTAGTGCCAGAAATATTGTATTCAATGTCACAAATATTTTCCTTCTCTAATCTTCTCTTCTTTTTGTAACCAATTTTTTTTTGTATAAGCCAATTTTATAAATCTTGTTATTATATTAGTGTATGAAAAAAACTCACATCACATCACATCATAAAAATAAAAATTATTTTAATATATGATAATACATTTTATTTTTACCAATAAGATAGTGTTTTTTTTTTTGTAGAATAAGATAGTGTCTTTGGCTAATTGTCGGTCTTTTTTTTACGCAATTATAATTTTAGTGTGGCCTGTGCAATTTGGTGGCTAGTGGTTACCACTATTTTCTCTGGTAATTTGGTAGTTTATGTTCAATTAAGAGTGTTATTATGGTTTACACAATGAAATATGTGAAATTTATTGATTAAATTGAGTAGAAAATGCATGATATTAAGATTTTATAAATAAATAAATAATATAATTAGAATAAAAATGTTATAACTCATTTCATTCCGTTCACTTTCTAAATGGAGTGAGAAATTTATTCCGCTCCATCATAAAATATCCAAACAATGAAATGAAATATTTGTTCTATTCCGTTATGCTTCATTATATACCATCAATCCAAACAAACCCATAAATTAGGCTTTTAAAACATTTATTTTGTAGATCAAACCAACTCTATTTTTTTTTTTCATCTTTACTAAAAAACAGGAAACATTTGTAAAATTTAATAGTAAAGGGGCCGAACAAAAAAATTTGAGCGGAACAATAAATAAACACAGAAAGAGTGAGAGGTTCATTTTGGCTTTGGTCAGCAGAATCAAAATTCTCATCGAACGATGTCGAACACCCTGCTACGCGCGGCCACTCGTGGTGGTTCCCTACGCGCCACCTTGACCCGACGGTTCTCCACCGATGCATTGGTCGAAGCCAAACCCGGCGAGATCGGATTGGTTTCTGGAATCCCACAGGAACATCTCCGCAGAAGGGTATGTATTTCAATTTTCATTTCACTGTTTCGTTTTCTTACGCATTTTCTCAATCATCTATAGTGCATACAATAACCTAGCTTTTGTTCATTTCTGAAACATATTCACCAATTATTTTATATTTGTTGCATTATTATGGGTATAATTGATGTATTTCTTATTTATAGCATAATTGTTCTAGCTTAGATGGGTAATATTTATGTAACAATTTGAAATTTTGTGAAATTATTGATGCATTATTAGATCCTAGATTGTTTTTTTTGCTAAGGATTGAAACTCAATTAGGTGTTTGTTTTGTATTTACAATTTACAATGTGATGGCAGGTTTTGATTTACTCACCTGCTAGAACTGCTGGTCAACAAGGATCTGGGAATGTTGGAAGATGGAGGATTAACTTCTTATCAACCCAAAAGTAATTTCTCTAGTTTTATCGTGTTTCTTTCATCGCTTGTTTAGATAATGCATTATGAGTTTTAGAACTCGAAATCTTTGTTATTTTTCCCTAATGAGTTTGATGTGTCGGCGCGGGATATCTGTTGTCCATATATTGCGAGCTTTGACAAATTTTATATTGAAACTGATTCTTAAAAGCGAAACTTATGGTATCATAGATATTGCATTTCCTGTACCTGTGAAAATTTTCATGTGGTTTAATCGCTATGTTATTTCACACATGTTATGATTCTTTCTGGACATGTCTACATGGTTTATGGAGTTGCTAGGAACATCAGTATAATATTCCAAATTTATATTCATTTTTACTGATCTTATTGAGTTATTGTCTATATAGGTGGGAAAATCCACTGATGGGGTGGACATCCACTGGGGACCCATATGCCCATGTTGGCGATTCTGCTTTGGATTTTGATAGTGAAGCAGCAGCAAAGGAATTTGCAGAGAGACATGGTTGGGACTATGTGGTATGTTATTACTATTCAAATATAGGTTACAGAGAACTTTATGATTCATACCTATGCTTATTAAAGTAAACTATTATCTGATGGATTGGTTCACTTCATCTTCTCTTGCTTATGTCTCAACTAGGATATAAACTTAAAATCACGATTTTTAGAATGAAGGTTTCAATATTGTCTGAGCAATCTAACTTACAAGAATCAGCCTATGTTATTTATCAGATTATCATGATCCCTGAGAATTTATCATTAAACTGTGCTTATCAGTTATCAGTCATTTAATTTTGTTTCAACTTTCAAACATTAGGCTGCTAAACAGAAAAGTTCTCTTGCTAAGTCTATATATACATATATGTATATATGATATATTGTTTGAGATGATGCCAGCTTCTATCTGGGATGGAAACTGGCAGGGAAGATATGGTTGAGTGGGTCTAGACTGCATATAGGACTAGGACTTACTTGTAAGTTCAATCTAGAACATGAGTTGGAGGTTGGTTTGCATTTGAAGAAAGACAATATTGGACTAGGATGAGACTAGAGCGTGTATGAAACAATAGCTGAGGCTATTGAGTACCTGGGACCAAAATTTGGGGCTGAGACTTTATAACTGTCTCTTGTCAATGCAATGCTAGCAATCAAAAAGAGACAATTGGTGGACGGATTACATTACTATATGACTTGGCTAAAGATATTTAAGAAGAGTTATTAACAGTGTTGTGGGGGGTGGGGGAATCAATGGGGGCACTCTCCTGGGAGAATCAATGGGAAAGAGGAGTTGCAAATGCAGTTTCAACCCCCAGGGGGCAGTAACTCGTTTTCAGGGTCGAGGGAGCGTTGTATCACTAGTGGGAACCTATCCTGAGGGCCCAGATAGGCCAATTCATCAACAGTCAGGCAGGCTCAACCTATTGCAGCACTTTTGGTCCAATCTTCAATTCAGAGAGTACAAAATTTAGCCATCATGCCATCAACCTCAATCCTGCACTACACTACTAACGCAGCCCCCTATTTGATCCCACACAAGAATGTCCTGGAAAAAGTTTGTGGTGACTATCTTGGCAGAATACGAACAAATTGCAGAGGATTGGGTGATTGTTCAGTTTCAAGGGGCACAAGTACGGTGCATTAATGATCAGTGAGAATACCCACCTCCAGGGAAAGGTGGATTTTTTTTCTTGGGGTGGAGGTGTTGAGGGTGTATTGTTATCTATCATTATTAGGAATTAGGATATAAGGACAACTATTTGGTTAATCCAATAGTTAGATTATTTGGTTGGTTAGAAGGAATTCAGCACATTTGACAATTTTCAAGTGAAAGGAGACTGAATATTCGTGAAGGGGAAACTCTTGGGAAGATCTATTCCCATCTTTGTTTCAATTTTCAGTAATACACGCCACCATTCTTTTGATTCTATCTAAATTTCTTTGAATTCTATATTTCTTGGTCTGTCACAATAATAGCCATGGAATAACTCATGGAGGTTGGTAATGCATTGATACAATGTTGAACTTGAAATTATAAGGATTTAGGTATGAAAAGCAAAAAAAAGAGATAACAGAAACTTAATACTCTGAAACTGATTGATTTGTTCTGATTTTTTGTCTAGTAGCCTAATAGTTAGACTCACATTTTAAATGTGGAGAAGTGTGGAATCCTGGGTTCGAACTCAGGTCACCGCATATCATCTCTGCGTCTTTGCAGGTAAGCTGTACTTATGAGTCTGTAGTAGAAAACACTTAAATAAGAAAGCAAAATTATGAATTATAGAATATATGGAAATCGTTTCTAATAGACTATCTAAGATGCTCTATTATTCAAAGATATAGTCGTATGATATCAAGAGATATTAGGTATGCTAACAGTGGTTATTGTTTTTCTTTTTGACAGAACTAACAGTTGTTATTGTTGCTGTTATGTTCTTTATTAACAAATGCTTTGATCTTGATGCAGGTCAAGAAACACCACACACCATTGCTGAAGGTTTGAACACCATTCCCTGTTTTCATTTTGATTTTAGTCATTTAAACGATAATGGCATTAGTTTCTCTCACCGCTCTATTTGTGCCGGTTTTGTGCCCTTACTGATAATACTCGTTTAACTCGTGGTTGTAGGTTAAGTTATATGCAGACAACTTTAAATGGAAGGGTCCACCCAAGGTTGCTGAACAGTAATTTACTGTTTGTATTGTTCTTTGTTCATGTTTTTTATCTTCAGGAGTTTCTTAGTGAAGGAGTTTCCTCTGCAACTTTTCGTGTAAAAGAGAAAGCTAAAATGTGAATTTCTGATTAAAAATAAATGGGACTGACCTGCCATTTGCCTTAGCTTTCCTTTGTGATGTAGATAATAACCATTACCCTGCATCTATTGATGATTAATTTGAACCCGATGAACTTCCGCGATTATATGCAGTCCCGTGGAAATGAGTAATATGTTTTATAAGCTTTACTAATTACACTCGATGGCCTTAAAATATATGAATTTAACCGGCAAGGAACTTTACGTTTGTTCGCACAAGTTGCTTTTATTTTGACATATTTGTGCAAATATGTTGTTTTATATAAACAAATTGTTCTGTCATATATTAAGAAGTTTATCTATAACATCATTACATATTCCTGTTATTCAAGATCGAGAAGCGTTTTTGAGTTTTTATTGCGAGAGATGAGTGTGTTAAATGGTAACCTTTAGATCAATATTACCGATTCAGGTGGAATTTATATGTCAGTGTTCATTATTCTTACTCGACATCTCCCAATTTTGAAAATGGATCCTTTTGTTTTGATTTTTCTTTGCTCATGTTTTTTTTTTTCTTTCAGTTTTCACATCTCTAATGTTAACCAACTTTTCCCCTCTCTCTCTCTCTCTCTCTTTTTTTTAATATTCAAATTTAAATAATATCAAGTCTTTTTTTTTTTTGAAGCAATAATATCACGTCTTTATATTTCAATGGTTTGTTTTCTAACTCTCTTTTGCACCTGAGAGAATTGTCATCCGTCAAATCTAGTTCTCCCCCTGGCATAGCCATTATTCTTTATAAGACTTTTTTAGAAGATTAATTATCTCATAAAAGTTGTGCTACTACACGCCACAAAAAATGTTTTTGAGCCTATATCGCCAACCTACAAAAATAAATACAAATATTTTTTATTATTCTAATCATTATATTATATTTTACTTTAAATTATAAATTTGTTAAGACGAAACATTACGCCACAAATCAATAACCTTGAAATGTGGTTGTCCATATTTACATTGAGGGACTATCTTTTGAGGGGCGTTGCTACGGTACAATAGATAAATCATCATGTACTGATACAATAAAGTGCATTGACCAATGATTATTTGACATGTGGATAATATTTGACATGTAGTAATAATTAATTTTTAAAATATAATATAAAAATGATGATGTGGACAAAAGGTAGTTTTTTATTGGTTGAATTTTCTATCGTATCGAGATAATTTATCTATTGTACCATAGAATTTCCCTCTTTTGAGTGGTATTATTACTATTGTGTAGTTTCAAGAAACATTACGCTACATTAACCTTGAAATGTGGTTGTCCAAGAAATATCTTAACGACGAAGAGAGTCATGTGCAACTACTATAAAACATATTTATGTGGTTGCCAAAGATATTTTTTAGGCCATTAGATTCTTTTTTTTTGTACATAAAGAGGGCATAGCCCAAGAGAAAAAATCTACGAAATTAGACGAACTCTCTTAGGCATGCAAGCTCTGAAAATGTCATCAAAGAGGAAACTTTGAAGCTTTGAAGAAGAGTTCTCTATAACACGAACATCAAAAGAATTCATGGTTAGACTAAAATTAGTCAATCAATCAGCACATTTGTTTCCTTCATGTCAAGAATGATGTACTTGAACCTGCCAATTCAAATTTATGAAGTCACGAATGCGCTTAATCAAGACGGGTATGGTTCCGTTGGTGTTGCAATTCCCTGTTATCATGTCAACCAACACTTTGGAGTCACTCTCCACTACTAGGTGAGTAATCCCTATTTCCAAGTCAGATCCATTCCAATGTACATTCTCCACATTTCTGTCTGGAAAATGTTACAACTGCCAATCTTCTGCACAAAGCCTTTTAAATATCTGCCATATGTATCGCGCAACAAGTCACCACATCCAGTAAGTTTTGTTGATTCCTTATAAGCATCATCACAGTTGAGTTTGACCCACCCCTCTAGAGGATATTTCCAATCAACGTACACGGTGTCTCGAGGATGTGTCCATCTAGTCGAATACTCTTTTTTGTAACTATGAATTTCAGTTGTCATCTTTATAATCACTTGAGTCGGCTCCTGTGGACGTTGAAAGTATTCTTCAAAAATTACTTTGTTCCTCCACGTCCATAAATTCCAGCATGCGACCACGAAAATTGTTTTCCAGTTTTCTTTTTGCATCCCTGCCGTAGATTCTATTAACGTGTTTCACACTTTTTCAAATGTACTTGTTATGAATTCCATGTACAAAATCAACTACCAACTATCCTTGCTTGAGTTTGTTGTGTTAGCACAGAGCAGAAGCAAGCATACCAAACTGATATAGCAGAACTTATATCAGAAGCTGTTATCAGAAGCTATGATAATGGTGATGCTTGTGCGCGCGGAAGACTTGGTTCTATGCATGTTAATGGAGGAACAATGAGGAACGAGATAATGAATGGTGAATTGAGAGAGAAGAGACTAATGTGTAAATTTATTGAGATGATTATGAGATACATTTATCACATTACACAAGTGTGACTTATATATAGAATGCACACTTCAACTTGTAAAACAAGTAAACTAACTAACTCCACCTAACTAACCAATTAGGTGTAGAACTAACTAACCAACTAAATTAACAACCTAGTTGAAAACAAAGTAAAGTAGTTATGAAATTACAAACCATCATGTTGGTGTCACTTCTATTAAGAATTAAGATGATATACTCATGCATTTGCTTATATGATGTTTGAGAAGGAATCCAGTGTCATATGAGCTTTAGAAATGGGTCGTGATTTGTTGAAATGTCCAGATAATTTTCCTGGATAATTGTACTAAATAGACCTTACTTTAATGAATGTTGTTGCCATAATTTCCCCAAGTCTGCTACTCTATTGTGACTAATCACATTATATAAAATGATATTTTGATATAATGTACCAATCTTTGGGATACAATCATCAATGATGCATGTTTTGGTATTCACGTGGTTCGAGTTAGTTATGGAACTCAACCTATTTTTCTTCGTTCGAGTTCTAGAACTCGAAAGTATAATGATTGATTTTGGGTCTACCATCAACAATTTCCTCTAATGATAAAAGATGAAACGACCCAACTCTCCATTTTTAGGAGCAAATAAAATTATTATGTACACTCTCAAAGAGTAGCGGAGTAGCCACATCTATGTTGTAGTTTAAAAGTAACTTAAGATCTTTCGTTCGATATTCGTCATAACGTATTCAATTTTCATTGCCAAAATTAGTACCTTGTTGAACAACATAAAATTCTCAATCATCTTCAAAGAGCAATTATTAGAGTGTTATGACTAATTATTTACACTCGAACTTTTGAAAATAACCAGCAACAACAAGAAAAAGAAAATAGTTGAGAGAAGAGAGGAGAATGAAAAACGAAAATGAAGAAAAAGCTCCAATTTATATACTCCGGCAACACAATCGACTAGTGGAAAAATAATAATGTCGCTCCAAAGGTCAATAAAAAAAGACTATCGTCCAAGACTTATTGACTTTGATGATCGATTTGAATCTTAGAATTCAAAATATCATAAATATGACTTGGATTATAAAACTCAAACTTTTTAAAATTAAATTTATAATGCTCAAGTTATAAACCCAAGCAAAAATTTAAAAAATTCAAAAAACACGTGAGAAATTCGGGCATGAACTCAGTTAATTTATTAAAAATATTTGGTTTGTTTTTTTAAAAAGTAGTCCAAAATATTACTTAAAAATTAAAATGTCGATTTTTTTGTTACAAAATATCTATTTTTTATTATAAAAAAATTTATCAAAAAAGAAATATGAAATATTTTTTTTATCAAATAAAAATTAAAAAAATAAATATTCTAATTATACTTTTTTTTGTTGACAAATCTTCTAATTATACTTGTGTCGGAGAAAAAGGTAGTACAGTACTATTTTGATCCGTACGCGCGTTATGGCAGAATGTAATCTAACAACATGGTTTAACTAGTTACAAACATAAACCGAAAAGTACCAAAAATAAAAAAAACAATAAACCGAAAAACTTAATGTCACATTAAAACAACCAATAGAAACCTTACAACTAGACTTCACGATCCGCATCTTATGTCTAAGATCAAATCTCAACCGTTAATTCAAATTGAGAAAACACAACTCACCACTTCAGTTACCGTCAGATCGTAACTAAGAAAGCACACGGATAGTGTCTTATATCCGTTGGATCTCTGACCAAATCGCTATATATATATACGCTTTCACATCTTCCTTTAACAACGTTTTAGATTCTTTTCCTCTTTTTTCAGCGATCAAGTTTCTGTGAAGAAAAAATCAAAAGCTTCGAGGTTACTTTTCTTCTTCTTCTTCTCTCTTCTAGAATAATAATTTAGGAATTTAGGGTTTTTTCTCTTTGGTTTTCGAATTTGTCTTTGCTTTGTGAATTCGAACAATTCTTAGGTTACATTTGAAATTCTCTTCACCAATTTGGGGAATTAGGGTTTATATTTCTGTTAGATGTTTTCAATTCGAACTTATTGTAGGTTAGATAATATTGCTGAATTTGTTTTTGTTAATTGTTTTGAATTTCTGGTATTGATTTCACATTCATTCATGTATGTTTTGATAAGATGAAGTAGCAATTGTAATTCTGTTAGGTTAATCTCTCTTATTTATAGGTTAATTTGCTAATCATGGTGTTAGTTGTTGAAAATTAGGATTAGGATTTGAGGTTAAGCAACGAATTTAGCTGAAAGATGTTATGCTTATCTTTTTTGTTTTTGCTACAATTATTTGTTTTTAATTACGAAGCTTTAATCTGTAATTGTTTGGGTTATGCAGAGATGGCACGTACTAAGCAAACTGCTCGTAAGTCAACTGGTGGAAAGGCCCCAAGGAAGCAACTTGCAACTAAGGTATGCTTTTATTTCTTCATAATTGTTCTTAATTTTTGATTGTTGATCATAAACATTAATTTTTTTTTTGTATTAAGGCAATTGAACTTTATGTTAATGATTTGTTGTTTTTCGCTTATTCTTAGGCTGCACGTAAGTCTGCACCAACTACTGGTGGAGTTAAGAAGCCACATCGTTATCGCCCTGGAACTGTTGCTCTTCGGTGAGTATCTTCATCTGAATAGTTATTTTTTGTTGTGTTGGTTCTGTGTTTTGATTTGAATATTTTTGAGTTGGATTGGGTTTGTCTAATATTTGGATTGGAATTCTATCTTAACAGTGAGATTAGGAAGTACCAGAAGAGTACTGAGCTCTTGATCAGGAAGCTTCCCTTCCAGAGGTTGGTTCGTGAAATTGCTCAGGATTTCAAGGTAATGTCAAATTGTTGTTTATGTAATTCTTGTGTCTTTTCTGTTCATAATTGTTATGATCGGTATAGTTAACTATTTTGATCATTGTGGTTGCAGACTGATCTCCGTTTCCAGAGCCATGCTGTGCTTGCATTGCAAGAAGCTGCTGAGGCATACCTTGTTGGACTCTTTGAGGACACCAACTTGTGTGCCATCCATGCCAAGCGTGTTACTATTATGCCTAAGGATATTCAGTTGGCTCGTAGGATCCGTGGCGAGCGTGCTTAAGGATGCTGTTTAGTAGATGGGTGGCTGCTGATAGTGTTTTGTTATTGAAATGATTAGTTGTTTAGGGAAAATACTGTTTTATTCGTAGTTTGATTAATTGTGATGATAGAAATATATTGCTATCTTAATTTTAGATTTTGGGATGTATTTGCTTTGAATGATTTCGGATGATTTTATATGTTAATGTTTTTACTGGGTATGCAGCCACTCGGATTTGTATTTTGGACAACCATTTGTTGCCATCTAATCTAGTAATTTTAGCTTTTGTGCATATTTGGTTGGATTAGGAATAATAACTGTCCTTAACCAGGATAGAGATGATTTAAAAAGCTCCCTATGAAAATATTTTATTTGCAAATTTCCCAAATCTGATCTGTCATTATTTTCGATAACTTCTACAACTGTGAAGTATTATTTTTTGACAATGTAAACTTTTTTGATCGATTTTTTTTTTAAATACCGTTTTGCTTTTACGAATTTACCAAGTGTAAATTTTACAAAGAACTATTGGCTGTTATATTTAAATTTGGGCACTTTTGTAAGCTGATAGATCAATTAAGCCCAGGTGTGGATTTGGATTTACAGAATCCAATTTAAATCGCAAGGTGATAGCTCAATTAAATTCTTCTTTAGTTAACATTTATATATAAACTGTTTGATTTGTTTATGGTCTAGATTTGTAAAAATTATAATTGCTTCAAAAAATATTTATATAGTTCTTCACACAATCTTTACCCATGTCTTCTCCAATTTAGATTATGTTGTCATTTTTTAGTTTTCAAGTTTCTCTATTCTTATTTTGATTAATGATCCTCCCTCTTTTTTTTTTCCGAAACAAAACATCTAATAAGGAGTTATGTTACAGCCATGTCCTTTTGTATATGGCTTTTGACACATAAAAGATAAATTTGTATATAATGTATAAACGATGTGGTTAAATACGGCAAGGGTTATTATCCATAAGCTTCTTTTATGCATAAGGTGCATAAGTCAATATTCACTATCAGATTAATAAGACACGTGTAATAATCCTAGGCAATACTCAATTTCAGTCTTTCTTTGTTCATCTTTCATCGTTTCTCTCGTTATCATCGTTCCCATCACATCATTTCCACAAAGTTGGTATTGCACCTCAGTCCACAAAGCCCTACTCGCCGGAAAACGTAACCGGAGTTAATTGTCGATCACCAGAGATTATTCTTGCACCACCCGCCACAAGACCTGTTCCCTCCTCTGATTGTAAGCGTAAGTTCGAAGATCTGCACTCTCAACTCACAGAACATCAACAACCTCTTGGTTGAAACTGACGCCGGAGCTGTCACCGACGAGGCTGACAACAAACGTCCTCGTCTTGATGAAGATAATCAGAATGACCTAGGTACTGCATTCACCTCTTGAATCTTCGTAATTACTATTAGTCCCTTCTTTCCTTTTCTTTAATCACGTGACCTAAATAACCGGTTTATTGAAAATGCTTTGAAATATAATTTAATGTTACGTATTTGGTGTTGCTTGAAGCTAATACTAATGTACATCAAGAAAATACGGTTATTGAGCCAAAAAAAGAAATGGAGGAAAATGTTGAGCCGCCGGCGAATAATTTAGAAGAAAAATTCCTTATGGATAATAACCAATCCCGAAGGAAAACGTAACCGGAGTTAATTGTCGATCGCCAGAAACGGTGAGAACCTCATACTCGTTTTCCTTCTCTATTGCTTTTGTTTTGTTCCGTTTCTTTACAACTAAAATCAAGGTTCATAGCTTAGAAGTATAATAAATTGCTATTGTGATTATAGATAATAGATAATTTGATATTGTTATGATTGTAGATTAATTATTTTTTGATGCTCAATGAATCAATTTTTTGTTTTTACATTTTGATCCTTGATCATGATCAGGTTAACGAAGAAATGGAGGCTCATATTCAGATCACGCGCGAAATTAAATCCAGCATCGTCAAATGCGAAGAGATGGAGAGTCATTTTGAGATTATGGAATTAATTTTTTGTTTTTACATTTTGTAGGATGAATTGGAAGGAGGTTATGAAGAAGTTGTTAGTGTAGAGTGGGTTGGAAAGAGCTTATTTTATTTGCTTATGACTCTTAATTTACCTTGAATTTTTAGTGTGAATCTTAATAGTGCATAATAGAATAAGCTAATAAGAATATTAGTTTAGGTGTTAATTGAGTGAAGGATTGGCCTATTCTGCAAAGTGTAATGGCTAATAATAGAACAAGTTGTTTTGGGTTTATTCATATTATGACAAAGTAATTATTGGCTTTGTTAAAATTGTTATATGTTATTCAATTGAAAGCATGAATGTATCTAGTATTCTATTGTTTGGTGGCGAGGTTCTTTAGTTGATGTGTGTGTTGCTAAAGAATCATAGAAGTGGCAAATGAAACATGTCCTGTTCGTTGCAATTGTTCCTTGTCATTCTTTGCCAGGAGAAGATTGATAGCATTATGAAAATTAGCTTTAGAATGAAATTAGCATGACAAAGTTTTTTTAACATTTAATATGGTAGGAACTAGTCATTTACTCATTTGTATTCAGTGTCCAAGTTTGTTATAGAGAAATGTTCCAGATCATGTCAATGCATTTAAAGTTACAGGGTATTGTGATATTCATACAAAGAAAACAGAAGAAACATTTTGCACCGGCGAACCAAAAATAGTCCTTAGTCTAACAAGTGTGATCTTTTCAGGAGTCGTCGCACACTAAATGTCGGTGCATCTCTTAACATAGATTTGAACTATATTTTATAATATTGTGAGAGTTGAAAATTAATTGACTCTTTTTACTAGATGCAATCTTCATTGCTAAAACATAACTACAGAACAAATTTTAATGCCTACATAATTGTATTGGTTAAATAAAACTGTCAATTATCATATTTTTGTTTGTGGACATTTAGTCTTATGCAGGTCTTTCTTCTCAACTTAATGTCTTTCTTCTCAACTTAGTATTATATGGATGTTTTAAATTTTGTAGCAGTGTGCTAAATGATCAACTCAGTAGTTTAAATATGATAGTCTACAACAGAATCAATCCAGTGTGTATTGGCTTCTTGCAGTTTTCAGTAATCAAGTTAAGCAGAACATTTCACAACCAGTTTGAATGAGCTATTTTACGGGTAAAGTATGAGAGCCATTTCAAGTATTGAGTGATTAGGGTAGCTATCTTTAACCATCATGACTAGTAAGAAATAAGAACAGTTTGTGCAATAAAGAGTAAAAAAAAAACTTGTCACACATTTTCCATTATACCATACTAATAGTTTCAGTACTAATAGTTTTTAGATCTATCAAATAGTTTCGGTGTATAACACACTTTTACTATTTTAGATTATCAAAACCATTGGAACATACTAATGGTTTTAGTGTATAACATCTCAAAACCATTTAACAATATTAATGGTTTCAAATATTTATTTTACTATTTTAGGGTATCAAAACCATTAGACCATACTAATGGTTTCACTGTATAACATCTTGAAACAATTTAACAATATTAATGGTTTCAAAGATCTATTTTACTATTTTAGGGTATCGAAACCATTAGACAATACTAATGGTTTCACTGTGTAACATTTTGAAACCATTTAACAATATTAATCGTTTCAAAGATTTATTTTACTATTTTAGAATATCGAAACCATTCGACCGTACTAATGGTTTCACTGTATAAAATCTTGAAACCATTTAACAATATTAATGGTTTCAAAGATCTATTTTACTATTTTAGGGTATCAAAACTATTAAACCATACTAATTGTTTGACTGCATAACATCTTGAAACCATTTAACAATACTAATAGTTTTAGTGTATAACATATGAAAACCATTTAACCATAATAATGGTTTCAATATATAATATCTGGAAACCATTTAACAATACTAATGGTTTCAGTGTATAACATATTGAAACAATTTAACAATATTAATAGTTTTTTTTTTTACTATTTTAGGATATTGAAACCATTATACCATACTAATGGTTTCACAGTATAATATCTTGAAACCATTTAACAATATTAATGGTTTCAAAGATCTTATTTACTATTTTAGGGTATCGAAACCATTAGACCATACTAATGGTTTCATTGTACAACATCTTGAAACCATTTAACAATATTAATAGTTTTTTTTACTATTTTAGTGTATCGAAATTATTAGACCATACTAATGGATGTACAACATCTTGAAACCATTTAACAATATTAATGGTTTTTTTTTTACTATTTTAGGATATCGAAACCATTAGACCATACTAATGGTTTCACTGTACAACATCTTGAAACCATTTAACAATATTAATTGTTTCAAAGATGTTTTTTACTATTTTAGAGCATTGAAACTATTAAATCATACTAATAATTTCACTCTATAACATCTTAAAATTATTTAATAATATTAATGATATCAAAGATGTTTTTTATGAAAGCATTTAACTTGGGTAACATTTGAAAAAATAAACCATTTAACTTGGCATTTAACTGTATAAAATAATTTCATTTATTTTAATAGAAACAATTCAACAAATGTTTGTATGGTAACATTTTTTCTAATTCATCTATAGTTTCTCAGAAGAAAAAAAATTGCATATCTCCTTGTTGGCTTCAATCAATGTAACTAATTCATCTCACATTTCTCACCCCTATTTCTTGTACCTATGTCACTCATTCAAATCCATTTTGTTCAGTTGTTCATCTTCTTCAATCAAACCCATTTTGGTCAATCGTTCATCTTCTACAATAAATAATTACTCCAATCGTAAACCTGCGATTGTCAAACTCCAACAAGAAAGACCATTTTTCTTGGGGTGATGATTGGGGTTTTTCTTTTTTAGGGATTTTGGTGATGATGGTGATGAAATCTATGACAGTGATGACGATTTTGTGTGAGATGTCGTGTGGATGATGATTATTCCGGCGAGGAAGCAGTTGCGATCGGAACGGTTGCGATCAGAATGGTGTTGGTGATGAGTTCGTGTGATGCTGAGTTTGTGTTGGGCAATAATGGGTTGGGATGTACAACAATTGTGATGGGCTACAACTTAATGGTTGGAGTTTATGGATGGTACATAAACAATGTTTATGTACCATAACCGATCCCATTGCTTAGTACACCTCTCAGATTACTTAGCGCACCCCTCAAATTTCTAGTGCACCACCTAAAAATTTGGAGGTGCGCTAAACAATATGGGAGTGCGCTAGAAATACAATATAGGAGTTCAATATGAAAACATAGGAGACAGTTTCATAAAACTAAAATGAAATAACTTATCAAAATATTACAACTTAATACTATCAATTGATAGAATTAAGTGCTGGGTTCAATATTTGGTATGTATCTGATACTGATTCTTCCGCCATTTTTTGAAATATCCAGACTTCTTAAGATATAGATTACATGAAAGAGACCTGACTTATACGTTTGGAAAATTCAATAATCATGTCTTAACTTCATGTCGAGCAAAATTACATTTGTAGCCACTGACGGAGCTAGATTTTTATTTAGGGGAGGGCCTTGTTAATTTTGCTTTTTTACTTAAATGTTATTAATTATTTTTAAAAAATGAATTGCATGAAAGAAATTGAAAATTGATGTTTTTTTGATAAATTTTATGTTGAAAAAAGAGTTAAAATGAAAAACTTCCCCAACGAGAATTCAACACACAACCTTTTTACAAAGAGAAAACTTTCCATCCACTGGGACATATTGTATATTTGTTAATTATTATGCGAGTTTTAATATATATAATATAAGTACTAAGTAAAAATATGTATATATACCTATAAAAAATTATTTTTTCGAGCCAAGGAGCGGGCTATGGTCCTACACCGGCCTTAGAGTTGCTCCGCCCTTGTTTGTAGCTTCATGGGAGCATAGGATGAGTTCTTTTTCAACTTAAAATTGTTCAAATGGAGCTCTTTTCCGATGCTAATTAAATTTCATGTCTATGGTTTGATTATTGAATAAGGAGTAACCTGAGCAATAGATTCAGCACGGATGAGATTGCATCTCTCTGCATGCATTTTAATCAAGGATTTGATCGAGGCCTTTGTACCGATTTAACCGGGTGCAATTTCTTTCTAATACGTTAGAATTGAGTATACAAACGAGTTCACACACATGATCATCATCATCATCCACTTCATCAATCAATCTAAATAGAAAACTTAATTCGAGTAGAATTTGCTTGAAGACAAGATCAACTAACTCGATCAAATGTCATGTCCAATTTGAAGGCGTCCTTTGAACGACAAAAGTTGATTATTCCTAAGAAACACACTTCCTTGACACCTTTGCAAGTCTGTTACACAATGTTGTAGATAGAATTTTGTACACAACATACAGAAAAAAAAAATGACCACAACTATCATTGTAGAAAGGGTGTCACACTTTGTAATATCTGCAGTGTTAGTACTAGTTATGGCAAGCTAGCTAGCTAGGAAGAAATTATAAAACTTAACACGTGATCTTGAAACTGTGTTTTTCTTATCTTCCAGTACAAGTAACGAAATGTAGAGGAGATTTAGTTTAAGATTGGCGTAGGGATGGCAAAAGCACCCAAACTTGTGGGGTCCGCCCAAAATCGAACCCGAGTCAACGGGTAAAACCCGAGTTGATTAGGTTTGGATTCGGGTTCGTGTGACACCCGAAATTTCGGGTTCGAGTTTGGGTAGTGTCAAACCCACACCTGAAACCCGAAATCACACCCGTTATATATTAAATTATATAATTATCTCTCTTATCTTAGCATATTATAGACTATTTTAACGTTGTACACTATTTTTCATCCTTACTTTAATGTTGTAAACAATGTTAACATATTGTAGACCGTAATTTTGTTGAATTTTCCATATTTTTTTTACTTTTGTTAATGTAAGTTCGGGTTTGGGTGCTATTTTGCCACTCAAAAGCCCCTTTGAGTTCGAGTTTATCCGATATTTCGGGTTCGAGTTTGGGTAGTGCCAAACCCGCACCCGACCCTACCGTTGTCATCCCTAGTTTGGCGGCGAACAAATACACACACAACATGTCACAGATCCTAATCCTAATTAATGTTCTGTTATCAAGATTAGATTAATAATAATATCAACCGTTAATTCAAAGTGAGAAAATACAACTCACCACTTCAGTAACCGTCAGATCCAAACTAAGAAAGCACACAGATAGTGTCTTATATCCGTTGGATCTCTGACCAAAATTGCTAGCTATATATACTTCATTCACATCTTCCCTTTACAATTACGTACATCGCTTTAGATTCTTTTCCTCTTTTTTCAGCGAACGAGTTTCTTAGAACAACAAATCAAAAGCTTCGAGGTTAGAATCTTCTTCTTCTTCTCTAGAATAATAATTTAGGAATTTAGGGTTTTTCTTTTTCGTTCTCTAATTTCTTAGCGTTTGTGAATTCGAACATTTCTTTGGTTACATTTGAAATTTTATTCACTAATTTATGAAATTAGGGTTTATATTTCTGTTCGTTTGTTGTTTTCAATTCGAACTTATCGTAGGGTAGATAGTAATGTTGAATTTGTTTTGTTAATCGTTTCTTCATTCTTAATTCTGGTTTTAATTTCATCCATTCATTTAAGTTTTGTTAAGGAGATGAAGCAATTGTAAATCTGTTTGGCTATTTCATGATTGTTGATTGTTGAAAATTAGGATTATGATTAGGAAATTAGGTTAACCTGTTATGATTAACTTGCTTGTTTGGGTTGGTTATGCAGAGATGGCACGTACAAAGCAAACTGCTCGTAAGTCAACCGGTGGAAAGGCACCCAGGAAGCAACTTGCAACTAAGGTAGTATGCTTTTATTTCTTCTTAATCATCGATTATTAACTTCTATTTTAATTTGTATTAAGGTGATTGAATGTTATGTTAATGATTTGTTGTTTTTTCGCTTATTCTCAGGCTGCACGTAAGTCTGCACCAACTACTGGTGGAGTTAAGAAGCCACATCGTTATCGCCCTGGAACTGTTGCTCTTCGGTGAGTATCTCAATCTGAATGGTTATTTTTGTTGTGTTGGTTGGTTGTGTTTTGATTTGAATTTGAATATCTTTGAGTTTGATTGGGTTTGTCTAATAATTTGATTGTATTTCCATCTAACAGTGAGATTAGGAAGTACCAGAAGAGTACTGAGCTCTTGATCAGGAAGCTTCCCTTCCAGAGGTTGGTTCGTGAAATTGCTCAGGATTTCAAGGTAATGTCAAATTATTGTTGTATAATTTGTGTTTTTATGTGTTCATAATTGTTATGATCAGCATAGTTAACAATTTTGATCATTGTGGTTGCAGACTGATCTCCGTTTCCAGAGCCATGCTGTGCTTGCATTGCAAGAAGCTGCTGAAGCATACCTTGTTGGACTCTTTGAGGACACCAACTTGTGTGCCATCCATGCCAAGCGTGTTACTATTATGCCTAAGGATATCCAGTTGGCTCGTAGAATCCGTGGCGAGCGTGCTTAGGGATGCTGTTTAGAGATGGGTGGCTGCTGATAGTGTTTTGTTATTGATATGATTAGTTGTTTAGGGAAAAATACTGTTTTATTCGTAGTTTGATTAATTGTGATGATAGGAATATACTGCTATCTTAATTTTAGGTTTTGGGATGTATTTGCTTTGAATGATTTCGGATGATTTTATGTTTATGTTTTTACCGGGTGTGCAGCCACTCTGGATTTGTATTTTGGACAACCATTTGTTGCCATCTAATCTAGTATTTCTAGCTTTTGTACATATCCATTTGGAGTTTGGGAATAACCATATCCTTAAAACCAGTTAATTCCTTAACTATCTATATATAAATTAACGTTTTGCTTTTATTAACTAACGGTAAATATTATATCAACTATTGGCTGTTAAATACGGTGAGTTCTAACCTAATTGATCAATTAACTCCGTTGGGTGGTACACAAAATAAATTGCTAGTTGATAGTTCAATTTGGTTTTTCTCTAGTAATATCCAAAATAAAAACCCTCGAGTATGATCATGTTCCAGATTTGTAAAAATTCTAACTAAACATTTACATATATCTTCTTACAATTTTTATCCATCTGTCCTCCAATTTCGATCATGTTGTGATTTTTTAGTTTTCAAGTTTCTCTATTTCGATCATGACTTGGTGAACTCCTAAACTAAAACAATAGTAGTACTCTAAACTGAAGTCTTCCATTGAATCTATATTGCCATTTTTCCACAAATCCACTACACAATCATAGAACATGGGCCTTGTTAATTAAAGCTATGAAAATCATAACTTTGTCAAGTGCTGTGGTACAAGCTTGACATGAAACTGTTGAAGGAATATATACTGCGGTTGAACTTTTTTTTATGTTAGCCGTCATATTATTATATAGGTTATGCAGTAACATGTTGATTAGTTATGTCATTGTAATTTTATTAAACTCTTACTATATTGTTAGCACCATATCAGTTTCATGAATACTGTGACCAATTTGCTTGTGAAGACCGACACTCCAACAGTGGTGACCTAAACTCCTATCTAGTAACGATAAGAAATACAGTTATCATGTGATAAATGATAATGATAATAACAGGAATACAGTTATATTTTGTAAAAAAAAAAAAGGAATACAGTTTTATCTTAGTTTGTTATGATATAAATCCTTGTCTAACCTTTTTATATCCTCGTCTTTTCTAGGATATAAATCCGCGTAGATATGTGAAGTGCCTTATACCAGTAAAATAATTATCGAAAATCTCAAAAATAATTCCAATACTTTAATGGCCCGTTTGAAGCGCAGGTCAGAGAAACAAGATATGTTAAAGTTTTTCAATCTTGTATTAATCCGTTGTTTGGTGCACCATAAAATTTCAATTTTTTTGAAATTTCAATTTTTTTTTTGATACGCAATTTCAATTTTGATCATATATTTTTTTGGGTTAAATATGTTTTTGGTCCCCATAAATATATTAAATTTTACTTTTAGTCCCTCTAAAATTTTTCTTCGACTTTGAGTCCCTATAAAATTTTTCATCTTCACTTTTGGTCCCTCCTTCTAAATAAACTCATACGTAGAATTCATATTTTTGAATAATAATCTGTCTCAAAAAAATTTAGAGTTTTTAATAATACAAAAATTAATTATGAATTTTTAAATTTTTTGTGGTTAAAATTTCATAAAAAATTCATGTTTTGTTAAAAAAAATTCCAATTTTTATTAGGAGAGATTTTCATAACATTTTACACATTTTTGCACAATTTTATTAAAAAATACAAAGGTTATACATGAGTTGAATTGAAAATATGGACTAAAAGTTGAAGAAAATTTTTAGAGGGACTAAAAGTAAAATTTGACATATTTATAGGGACCAAAAACATATTTAACCCTATTTTTTTTAGTTCTATTTATGCATGTATCAATTTTATTTTTATCGATATATTTTATCATGTCAATATCAAATGTTCATCAAACAACAAACTAATGATATTATTTTTCTTATTATGTGTGCACCAAACACATGACATGATATGTGCTAATCCTCTCACTATCTATCCGGCGCACCAAACGGGCCCTAAGGATGAGTATCCACAAATATTTTTGGAACATCAGTATTAGATATGTATCCTATATTGATACATCTCCAATTTTTGAAATTTCCAGACTTCTTAAGATATAGAATGAAAGAGACACAAGTTGTATGTTGGTCTGTTTGGTTCAACCGTTAAGGAAGGAGGGAAGAGATTTTAAAATAATTTAATTAAGCCTTTAAGAAATAACAATGAGTTGAAATTTAAATTTTAATATTTTAATACGGAAAATTTAGGATTTAAATGCGTCGTGAATAATGAGATATTAAGTAAAGTAACTCATCTTAGAGTTACTTCTAGAGTCAACGGATCAATCTTCCTTCATAATTGTTAATTTTATTGAGATATAATTGTATGCAAGTGTAAATAGATTTTAAATCATCACTAAATATATATTAATAAATGATAGGCTTAATTACAGTTTTGGTCCCCCTATTTTCATTTATACACAGTTTTGGTCCCCCTTATCATATTTTTATATCTAAAACGGTGATTTAACATATTTTAAATGATGTGACATACAATTTAATGATATTTTAATAAGAAAACTTGTTAAAAACTTATGTTTTAAATTAAAAGTTATTCATTTTTTGTAATTGAATTAATGAAAAATAAACAATTAATCCACTTGGATGAATCTACATCATCATATCGTATGTTACAAAAAGATAAATATGAAAATGAATTTATATGTGTGGATTATAAAAGATAAATGGTCAATTTATTACAAACAAAAGATAAAGAACCAAAGAACTACAAATTACCAAGATAATGCACCAATTTGTTACAAACAAAAGATAAAAGACCAAACTGTTACAAATAAATAAGATAAAGGACCAATGATGTATTTTTGCCATTATAAAACTATTTTTTCTTAAAGTTTATGTGAATATAATCTTTTTATTGAACTTACACATTAAACTATATTTCTTATAATAATTTTCCAATTAAATGATAATTTTTTTTTTGAACGGCAAATATATTATTATTATTATTATTAATAACCAAGTCTCTGCACAAGACGAACCGAGACTGGTAAAAGAGACTACAAAACAAAGGTGCCGTATATAAACGGAACACCGAAACAGACACCACCTACTAGAGATCAACTTCTAATCCCATTATTAGAAAAATACTCATCAGCTCCCAGACTACCAAAGAAGACATCACCTCGACCCAAAAAGATGCCACTAGACGCAAACTCCCGATCTCGAATCAAAAGTGATCGGCCCATCAGAATCTAAAAAACACCTCTGTGAACCAAAAGATGATGGAACAATGGTAACATGTAAACTTAGGCAGATAAGTCTCAGCTTGCACTCGTCTCCAAAACAATCGATACCGATATAGTAGAGGTCAATCAAATACAAAGAAACCTACAAATCTCAACAGATTTGGAAACCTACACACACCCAAAAAGAGTACTGCAAATCTCAACATATTTAAATGCGGTCAGAGAATAAGTATCATAAAAAACCAATAACACATGGTATCAACGACATACCAGCAGCGTCAAATCCAATTACTGCAACACCAAAACATCATCACTTCAACACCATCTCCTCATAACCTCCATAACTAAAATACCGTCAGAACACAAAAAGTCCCTATACTCCTAAACCCCGTACCACACTACTCCCTAAACCCCACACCCCAATAACAACTCCACAACCAAAACCATACAACCTTACAAAATAAAAAGCACAAAATCAACTCCTACCAAATCTTCATAAATCAGCAACACCAAAGCTTTATGAAGGAAGCAAAACACCACAAAACCCATTGCTACACAACAAGGAGCAGAACCCATCCCACAGCAACACGAACGAAGAACCTCAATCTCGCCACAGGAACAAACTCCAAAACCCACTCGATGGCATAACATAACATAACACCGAACCGCCAAATACAACAAGTCAAAACCACTGCAGATGCAAGGACACCGCCAGAAACATGACAACTGCCGTTGAAGGGACCGTCGACGGAAGCACGTACAAATCTAGATCTATCATGAATCGCCGCCATCAACCGTCGGGAAGCCGGTGGTGCGGATGGCCAAGCCAATTGTCGCACCACCCACCACTAAGGCTACATCACTATTGTTGATGCTTTGGATTTGAGGGAGAGACGCGCGGCTGTGGAAGGAAGAAGCTAGAGAGAAGGAGGAGAAAAGGTTTTAGAGAGAGAAAAATCTTTTTTATTTTTATTTTTTTGATATTATTTTTATAAAAATGACATAAATTTCTTGATAATAAACTGGCCCGAAGTCAGATGGGCTAACCTGGCACAGCCCAATCATTAAAAGGGTACGAGACTTAGGCAAAAAAACTCAATTGCATTAGGGCTAGGTTTTAGCCCGCCCAAATTTGTGGTCCATTGACCCGGCCTGCTTTTGATAGCTCTAATTTCTCCTCCCCTTCTAAAAAATTGAACCAAACACACTTGTTTTAAAAAACAGAGACCCCTTAGGCTTTCTTTGGATTGATGACTAGAGATGAAATAAGTTAGTGTTCCATCACATACCATCACTTTCTTTCATTTTTATTCCCCTATAATTTGAGAGGTACTATGAGATAAAATTATAAAATATCCAAACAACAAAATTGAATAATTATTCTATACCACTTTAATCCGTTCCGCTCTATTCCATTGTATCCCATCAATCTAGACGGAACCTTAGGATTTGTTTGGATGAGAGAAGAAAGTTGAAGGAAAGAAAGTAAAAGGAAAGATAATTAAAGAAATGAATTCAAAGAAAGTGAGTGAAAAATAAGATGATTATTTTAGTTGTTTGGTAAAAGGGAAAATGAAAAGATAGATAAAAAGTTGAGGGTAAAAATTAGTTCTTTCCTTTTTCTCTCCAATTTCGAGTGGAAAAGTTTTTCTTATGGGTGGGTTCCATCCAAAATTTTCTTTCCTTCTTCCTTTTTATTCAATTATTTGTTTCAAATATGAGAATATTCTTTCCCTTCCTTCACTTTCTTTCCTTCTTCTTTCTTTAGATCCAAACACAGTGTTAATGTTAACAAAAATCACATATTATAGCTTCACGGGGAGCATAGGATAAGTTAAGTTGCTTTACAGCACACAGATAGGTATCTGTCTGCAAGAGTACATGAATGAACATCAGTACCATCTATCTGCATGCATTTTAATCAAGGTTGTGACTGTGACTGTGAGTGAGGCCTTGTACCGATTTAATAGGGTGCACTTCCTTCTAATACGTTAGAATACAGTATTCAAACGACTTCACACACAACTTCATCCATTTCTAATTGAGAAAACACAAACACAACTCGCCACTTCAGTTACCTACCGTCAGATCGTAGAGCACACGGATAGTGTCTTACATCCGTTGGATCTCTCACCAAATCACTATATATATACACGCTTTCACATCTTTCTTTTATAACGTTTTAGATTCTTTTCCTCTTTTTTCATCGAACAAGTTTCCTCTCTTTGAAGAAAAAATCAAAAGCTTCGAGGTTTTTTTTCTTTTTCTTCTCCTTCTCTCTTCTAGAATACAGTAATAATTTAGGTTTTTTCTCTTTCGTTTTCCAATTCGTCTTCGTCTGTGAATTCGAACGTGTCTTAGCTTACATTTGAAATTCTCTTCACCAATTTAGGAAAAATTAGGGTTTATATTTAGGTTCGTTCGTTGTTTTTGATTCGAACTTATCGTAGGGTAGATAATACTGTTGAATTTGTTTTGTTAATCGTTTCTTATTTCTGGTTTTGATTTCACATTCATGTATGATTTCTTCAGGTGAAGAAGCTATTGTGAATCCGTTAGGTTAATCTCTCTTATTTCTAGGTTAATTTTCTATTGTTGAAAATTAGGATTACGATATTAGGTTAAGCAATGATTTATGTGAAACATGTTCGTTTTCGTTTAATTGATTTTTGTTTAAGTTACTAAGCTATAATATGTAATAATCTGTGATTGTTTGGGTTGGTTATGCAGAGATGGCACGTACAAAGCAAACTGCTCGTAAGTCAACTGGTGGAAAGGCACCCAGGAAGCAACTTGCAACCAAGGTAGTATGCTTTTATTTCTTCTTAATTCTTCTTAATTATTATTGATTATTAACATGTATTTTAATTTGTATTAAGTTGATTGGATCTTATGTTAATGATTTGTTGTTTTTTCACTTATTCTCAGGCTGCACGTAAGTCTGCACCAACTACTGGTGGAGTTAAGAAGCCACATCGTTATCGCCCTGGAACTGTTGCTCTTCGGTGAGTATCTTCATCTGAATAGTTATTCTTGTTGTGTTGGTTCTGTGTTTGATTTGAATATCTTTGAGTTGGATTGGGTTTGTCTAATATTTGGATTGGAATTCTATCTTAACAGTGAGATTAGGAAGTACCAGAAGAGTACTGAGCTCTTGATCAGGAAGCTTCCCTTCCAGAGGTTGGTTCGTGAAATTGCTCAGGATTTCAAGGTAATGTCAAATTATTGTTCATATGATTTTTGTATTTTTTCTGTTCATAAATGTTATGATAAGCATAGTTAACAATTTTGATTGTTGTGGTTGCAGACTGATCTCCGTTTCCAGAGCCATGCTGTGCTTGCATTGCAAGAAGCTGTTGAGGCATACCTTGTTGGACTCTTTGAGGACACCAACTTGTGCGCCATCCATGCCAAGCGTGTTACTATTATGCCTAAGGATATCCAGTTGGCTCGTAGGATCCGTGGCGAGCGTGCTTAAGGATGCTGTTTAGTAGATGGGTGGCTGCTGATAGTGTTTAGTTATTGATATGATTAGTTATTTAGAGAAATACTGTTTTATTCGTAGTTTGATTAATTGTGATGATAGGAATATACTGCTATCTTAATTTTAGATTTTGGGATGTATTTGCTTGGAATGATTTCGGATGATTTTATATGTTTTATGTTTTTACTGAGTATGCAGCCACTCTGAATTTGTATTTTGGACAACCATTTGTTGCCATCTAATCAGTATTTTTAGCTTTTGTGCATATTTGTTTGGATTTTGGATTTTTTTTTTTGACCAAAGGATTTTGGATTTTTAACTCTCCTTAAAACCAGAAAATTTATTATATACCTGCCAAGTGATTATCTAAAAACCTCTTTACTATATACATTTAATTGGTTAATTTTATAAACCTAATTGGTCAAATTATTCTTTGTAACTTCTGCAACTGTGAAGAAACGTTTATTGTTTTATTTTTGGGAAAATGATAACTAGTGCCCTTGAGGCAATGATTAAGAAACACAAATATAGTAAAAGTACATTGAAATTTGTGCACTCAAAATAATAAAAAGGTTTAAAGGTCATTTTGGTCTCTGTATGTACACTAATTTTTCATTTTAGTCCCTGTATGTGAATTTATGATAAAATAGTCCTTGTATCAATGTTTTTTTTTTTTGCGTTAGTCCCTATTTCTGTTTTCCGTCCAAATTGGTCCAGGTGGCAAACGTTTCGCCACTTGGACCATGCCACGTGTCACACATGTGTAGGGTGACTGGATTAATGAAATTCTAGGGATTTAAAGCAAAAAAAGTGACTGATTCAATTATTCACCTCCTTTTGAACTCAAAAATCATATTCGTGAAGAACATTTGAGAAATTGAGGGTTCAAAAGGGGGTGAATAATTGAATCAGTCACTTTTTTGGCTTTAGGTCCCTAGAATTTCATTAATCCAATCACCTTACACATGTGTGACACGTGGCATGGTCCAAGTGGCAAAACGTTTGCCATCTGGACGGAAAACAGAAATAGGGACTAACGCAAAAAAAAAACACTGATACAGGGACTATTTTGTCATAAATTCACATACCCTACTAAAACAAAAAATTGGTGTACATACAGGGACCAAAATGACATTTAAGCCTAATAAAAATATATAAAATGTTATTTTCAATATCAATTTACCATTTTTATTACCTTAACTAGTGCCCTAAAGACACTAGTTAACAAGACCCTTATTTTTGTCAACAAAATACATAAACGTTCTTGATAATTTTTTTTTTATAATTTATTTATTTAAAGTTAAATTTATCAATACCGTTTTGCTTTTATTAACGAAGTCTAAATATTATGAGAAAACTCTTGGCTGTTAAATATGGTGTGTTACTAAACTGATAGATCAATTATTTCCTTTTCGTGGTATCTGAAATAAGTTTCTAAGCTGATATTGATTACTGATCATGGTCCAGAGTTGTAAAATTTATAATAAGTGAGAACGTTTTTTATAACGAAAAAAGAGAGAAGGTTTATGATGTTTTTGAAAGATATCAAGAAATAATTTTGTACACACCATACAAAAAGAAATGGATCACAACTCTCTCATTGAAGAAAGGGTGTTACACTTTGGAACCTCTGCAGTGTTACTAGTTATCGAAAATTTCTCCTCTAAAATCTTAAATTACCCTTTAATTCGGGATCTAGATCTTGAACTATAGTTCGAAATCTACGTCCCAAAATGTATCTTGAGTTTTGGGGAGTACAGGCACCAGTTCGAGATATAGATCCCGAAGTGGTGTCTGGACCCGAAGTGGTGCCTATACCCCAGAACCCAGACACCACTTCGGGATCTATATCCCGAACTAGTGCCTGTACTCCCCAAAATTCAGGATACACTTCGGGACATAGATTCCGAACTATCCGAATTGATGCCTATACCCCAAAAATCCCTTAAGGACAAAATCGGTAGTTAGGGGGGGGGAAAGAGAATGAAGGGGGGGCGATTGAGAAAATTTCTTAGTTATCGCAGATGACATTATAGAATTCATCATACATTTTAATCCTATAACATGTGGACTCTTGCCTGTATATTTATCGCCATTAAGGCTTACGGTTGAACCTAACAAAGTTCAGAATTTGTCGAATCAAAACAAACACAGGCGCTTGATTGACCTTATCAAACTCAAGATACAAGTGCAGAAATTGTGTTCCTTCTCTTCTAGTACAAGTAATGAAATGTAGAGGAGGTAATGTTCATTAAGTTCGACATCAATCAAGTGAAATACATAGTAAACAAGTTATGTTTCGATTGAATATAGTCGATATAATAAGAAAGTGCTGCTTATATTGCCAACTTCACACACATACGATTCAAGGTTATAAAATCAAATTCATGAATTCACAGGTTTAGATACAGAATCATAGAAACTGGAGGAATAACATCCTCAAAATACGACATAGTATCTAAATAATAACTAAAGAAATCCTAACATCCAGTCAGTAATGAGCCAACAGCAGCTTCTCACTCAAAAGCAAACATCAAGCATACAACAGCAGCAGAGTGCAGCCAAACTGCAATACAGCACACAATTTCAAACATCAACAAAGATCAATAGAGAATTAGAGATCATAAAAGCAAAGAAATGCACACAACATGTCACAGATCCTAATTAATATTATCAAGTTTAGTAATGTATCTTAAGATTACTAAGATTTCATGTTTGTACTTATGTTTATGTTTATTATGACTATTAATTGACTATTAAGAGAAAACATGCTGTGATTAATTAACTAATTAATTAAATAATTTCAACAAGTACTACATCTAATGACAATTGACCCCTATATCATTCAACAACAATCATGTTAATTCAACTTGCAAAATATTTTAATAATAAAAAGATGCCTTATTTTCCTCTACAATCAATGAGATCATCAATTTGCAACAAAAAAACTAAAATAAGTTGAAACATTCCCAGGTCGAATTTGTTGAAGTCCACCTACTATGACTAAAAATTCAAAATCTTTGAATAAAATAAAACAAACAAATAAAAAAAAAACAACCACTTTTCTAATCAACACATGCATGTAACAATTAAAGACAAAAAATAGTAATTAGCATACCATCCTTCAAGAAAACCAACTTCTTTATTCTGTTGAGGAGGTTGTTGAGCATACTGTTGTGGTGGAGGATAACCATAGCCTTGTTGAGGAGGGTAGCCTTGAGGAGGATACCCTTGTTGAGGGTAACCTTGTGCAGGGTACCCTGGTGGAGGATAAGCATCTTTTGGTGGATACCCTTAAATCAAAAAACACAAATTCATCAGATTCAATAACAAAAAAAACAATTTTTAATAACTCAAGAACAGAAAAAAGAAAATAAAAGAAAAGGCAGGGGTACCTTGTGGGGGAGGAACACCAACAGGAGGCTGTTGTTGATGATCGTAGTAGCTCATGATGTTGTGTTTGTTGGAACTGAAAAAAGAGATTATAGGAAAAGTGATTATTGTGATGTAAAGATGTGTATTTATAGAAGGAGAGAATATGTGAAGGGAAGTTTCTTGGTACTTTCAGTAATAAATTTGAAACAAACAATACGCGTTTGTTCCGTTTTTTATTGATGAAGATTGGCATTTTTGTTTTTTATTTACCTTTTCTTTTGGACAATATCTTTTATTTTGGTTTAAATGACATTTTCATTTATGTATATAAGCCCATTTTTTATTTTAGTCTCTGTATTTTTTTTTCCTTAAGAATTCATTTCTATATGTATAAATTTTTTGGTTTTAGTCTCTAAATTTAAAATTTGTACGTTTTTCCTTTGAATTTTCTGCACATTTAAAATTCATATGTTTTTTCATTGAATTTTTTTGTGAAATTTAACTTTACGAACTACAATTAAAATAATTTTAATATACAAAGATAAATTTCCAAGAAATAAAAATATATGAATTAAAATAAAAAACATGCTTAGACAAAAATGTCGTTTAAACCTTTTATTTTTTAATAATAGATTGGTATGGTTTGCATTAGGATAAATTAGTTGATTACTGTGAAAGAGATTCCGTAGCTGCATGCATTATCGCGCTGTTTCTCCACTTACAAAACACATATAACTTTCTTTTTCTTTGCTGTCAAAAAAACTTTATTTTCTTCTTTAATTTCAAAAAGCTTACTTTAATTAAAAAATATTTGACACTTCAAATGACTTTATTGACATTTTTTTGTTGCTTAAACATAGTATTCATTTACTTTATTATTTGGTGAATTTCATTAACAAATTTAGTTTAAATTATTAGAGAAAATGTATATTTCACATTTATTGTGAGATAGACGAAACCAAAATTTGCTCAAATAATTTAGACTAAAATGTTAAAAGAATTAAAAATATATTTGTTCTTTTTTTTGGTACATAGACGAAATAGAAAAATTATTATAAATTCAGACATGCAAAGTAGAGTAATAGGGTTGTACTTCAGTCATAGATGTTCTGCATAGCAATTTCAACATTTTCTAACAGTTAAACTAGAACATTTAGACAAAATACATTTACCTTAATAATATATTTAGGTCAGACAAAACTAAAATGCTAAAAGAACCAAAATATTAGGTTGGAGTATTAAAATTTCATAGAAAAAATTTGATCAGAAAATTTGACATCTTAAAGAAACCAAAAAATCTTTAAAAAAAAACTCATCTCAATCAAAAAAATCCAAAACTTCATAAAAGTTCATCTTACTTCCCCCTCTCTCTCTCATAAATCAACCTAATCATAAACTCCAACAACTTCAAAATTCCCAAAGAAAAAACTCAAATCTTCATTATCTTTCATCAATCAAGGATCTTTCAAACGAGAGAGGAATATAAATTTGAAAAATCAAAACATTTCTTCCTCTTAACAATTTCTACTAGTCATTTTGAAGAAAATTCCTTAGAACAAGTTGGCCAAACACATGAATGATTAAAAAAAATCCATTAAATTCCATTTGAATCCATTAAATTTTTCATAAAAAAATCCATCCAATCCATTAAGTATAAAATTCATTCAATCCATCCATTATTAAATTTTAATGGACGGATATCCATCCGATCCATTTAATTAAATGTATTAATAAAATTTTTAAATTTTTTAACATATGTTAAATTTTTTTTTTAAACATAATTTTCATAAATTCAAATTAAGTTAATGAATTGAATTTGTTTAAAATATAATTTCTTTCTTTAATTTAAGCCCAAAACATTGTCATTTTTAACAGGCCCAAGTAAATTTTATATATGAGCCCAAACTAATAATTATTTTAATTTAGCATTAATAATTAATTAAAAGAGGGATGTACCAAAAAAAAAAAGAGAGAGAAGGGGCTGCTAGTGGTCAACGGTGTTGACTGGCCGACCACCGGCGTTGACCACGGCGGCGGACGGCGGTGCACCGGTGGTTTGTGGCGGAGCACGGCGGAGCTTCTGTGTTGACCGGCCACCATGAATTTTTATTATGATTAAATTAAAATCAAATAATTTATAATATATCAATTTATATTCAAATAAAAATTATTAGTAATTAATGGGCCTTTAAGATTTTTGACCATTGGGTTTAATGATTTATGCATGTATTGAAACTTGAAAGTCCAAAAACAATTTTTTGTTTTAACTATAATTTCTAAGTTTTTTATATTTTTTTTCTCTTCAGTTTTTAATATATTTTGTAGTTTTTTATAAATATAAATTAATTTCAATATTCATATTTTTTTTATTAACCAGATTTTTTTACTCAAAAAAAAAATATTCATATTTTTTTATTAATCATATTGAGATATTTTCAAATTTTTATTTGTTCATGAAGTTAATTAAAATATATTGTACATAAATGTTTATATTTTCACCAAAAAAATTACTTTTGTATTATCCAATAGATTTTGTAATAACATTTAAGGTAATCCATTGGATTTTTGAAATAAGATGGATGGATTGAATCCAATCCACTATCTAATATTTGTTTAATGGATAGATTGGATGGATAAATAAGTGGATGGATTGGATGAATGATGGATTGATGGATCATTTTGCCACCCCTACATGAATCTCATTGTGATATATGTATGCCTTGATGTTTTATCGTGATCAAATGGTTGATGATCTCAAAAGAATGTTTCGCGGAAATTTCTACATGTCATTTCTTTTTGAACTTATTAGTCTTATGAGTGTGGATTCAAACAAACATACCCTTTCTATGTATTTTTTTATTTTGAAGATGTTAAATTAGCCCACCTAAATTGGTATCGGAGAGAATTGAACCGAAAATCTTAAGGAGGAGCATACTCTCAGGTCTCAAGTCAATACCACCAGACTAACACAAGTGACTTACCCTTATTATGTACTTAAAACAATATTAACTGTTGAACAGTTTTAATATCGCATCGAGTCTCTGTGCATACTATATTCGAAATACTTATATTTTAATACTGCAAATTGCACTCATCATAAGTTTTAGAACTTGAGGAATGAGGACCCTCAGTACATACAGTGGCGGAGCCAAGACCCCAAGCCAGGGGGTGCGAAAATTTTAATTTCATTAATAATTATTATAATTTATAAATAAAATATTAAAATAAAATCAAAACGCTATTATATATATTAGGTTGCATAAAATTGACATAATCATCAAAATAGCTTAGTGGTAAAGTATGTTTTCAACACTCTTAGATCAGGGTTCGATCCTCTTGTTCTAAATATTTGAATGATGCTGAAAATTTAATTAATAACATATGGAAAATAAATAATAAAAAGTTGTGCCACTTGAGGAAAGTGTGAATCTATCAAGTAATTTGTAGCCCTTTTTCAAAAAGAGGAGAAAATCATTTGTTTGGGGTGCAAAATAATAAATCCAGAGGGTTCATAATAGTAAAATGATAGAATATTATGAAGAATTTTATAATTTCAGGGTGTGCAAGTGCACCTTCTCACTTGCAAGTAGCTCCGCCCCTGAGTACATATATAAAAGTTTAGGAATATACACTGTTAATAACTTGAGGACCTCAGTACATATCTAAAATTATAGGATTATACATGTTCAAGTTCTAAAACTTGAGTTGTACTTGTTCAATTTCTAAATCTCAAGCACCCCTGATACATATATAAAATTTTAAGACTTTACACGTTCAAGTTCTATAACTCGAGTAGTCAATTTTTTATTATAGAATTTGAAATTTGTTTTTAATTATACAATTTTGGTTTCTTAAGTTGTTTACGTTGTTTTTAATATTGATGCGAAGAAGTCAAATATTGCATTTAAAGTTGTGGAACATCTGCATCCCGATGATTGCTGCAAATTTGGCTTCACATTAGTGGGAGGACCAAGAACTTTAGGTACAATGTTTGACTTCACATAGTCGGAACATCCATAATTTTAGATTCAATGTATGACTTTGCATTAGCGAAAGAATCGTGAAGAACATCAATATTTGAAATAGGGTAAACAGCTTAAGAGACCATAGTACTGTCTCAATAAAAATAAGTTCCAAGTTCAAGAATTCAAAATAGACTGCTGAAGTTCTATAACCTGAACATGTAAATTCTAAAATTTCATATATGTATTGGTGGTGCTTGACTTCTATAATTTGAATATGTAAAATCTAGTTCGAGTTCTAGAAATTGAACGTGTGTATAATCCTAAAATTTCATATATGTGTTGGGGGTCCTCGATCCAAGTTCTAGAACTTAAATGTGTAAAATACATTTCAAGTTTTAGAACTTGAACGTGTAAGATTCTAAAATTTTCATATATTTATTAAGAATGCTCGACTTCTAAAGCTTGAATAGAGAATATTTAAAAATTAAGAAGACGCGCGAAGAACTCAGAGGGTGGAAAAAAAATTCTTTGTACTCATGTGGTGCTGGGCCTTTAGAGTTGAAGTCCAGTTCGGATGGGCTTTGTCTCATCCAAAACAAAAATAAATATAAAAACAAAAGTTATGAAATGAAATTTCTTGTACAACTTTAAACCATTAAATATCCTGACCAAAAATAAAATAAAAATAATAGTATCAATTATTTAATTTGATGCTCAACTATGGATGTTGTGCATGAGTTGCATCGTTATCGCAAATTCCATTCATTCAAATCATTACACATTACTAGTCATAAAATCCTACAAGAAAGTACTACTTTGTGAATATTTTGTATATTAATTAGCTCGTGCTTTACTTCCACACACCCTGTTAGATTTATAAGATATCCTACACAATTAAAGACAATTTAAAAAATTAATTGTTAGCTTTTGAAAGTGAGTTTGATGCATGCACACTAGAGTATGTATTTCTTGATGCTTTTAGACCTATAATGTCTTCAGCATGAGGGTGAAAACAATGATCGTTGATGGTGGACGTTGATTAGCAACTCCTATATGGAGTAGGATCGACCCAACGTATTTGAAGTCGCGCGGTATGAATTACAAAAAAAAATACAAGATAATGCAATAGATCATGAGACTTAACCATCAAACATGAGATCAAAACCAGTCTTGAGCATTGTTAAATTCTCTTGAGGGACATTTTTGTCACATTTTATGGTTCTACATGATTTGAGGGATTAGTCTCTGCTAGTGGCAGAGCCAAAAAATTTTGGAGGCTCAGGCAAAATCTTAAGCTTAAATAAAAATTTCAGTTTTGAACAAAAAATATCATTTTTACACTAAATTAATCGTTAAAAATAGCAGTTTTACCCTAAGTTAACTCCTAAAATATAAAAAATTGGTTTTACGACGAAAAATCTCAATTTTGAACAAAAAAATATTTATTTTGTCCTAAATTAATCCCTAAAAACTACAATTTTACTTTAAACTAACCTTAAAATACCAAAATTTTTGGACCGAGCCCGAGATAGTGCCTAGGCAGACCCGGATGGTGGCTCCGCCACTGATCTTTACAGTTGTGCACAGAGGATACCCGGTTCAGACAAAAAAACCATCGAACATAATATTATTTCACTCAAATGAGTCAACCACTAAGCCAATGATTACATTATTATGCAATTCTTTAAAATTAATTACTACTCCGTTCCAAAATTAAGAGAAAATTAATCAATAAAAATTAATGTATTTGATTAAAAATTTAGTCCAAATACATCAACTTTTGTTGACTAACTTTCTCTTATATTTTGGGACGGATGAAGTACTATTTAAACATTCATAACAAATATTGTAAAAATTCCACAAACCAAAAATTTGGTGCTCTATACTAGTACTATTTTAAAGGTATGTCCAAACGCTTGTGACTCGGGGTCACCTGATGGACAGTATTTTAGAGGTACCATCACCTTTGTTGATGGACAATGCCTTCCTTAAACTCAAATCTTTGTCAAATTCAAACCACAATGAAAGTAAGCCTGCACCAATGCAGAAACCAAAAATTGAAGTAGCATGTTGACAAAACATCTAGACAATTTAGAACAAACAACTTTTTTTTTTGAATTAAAGGTCGGAATGACACCAATACTGACCAATGATTCAATCAAAACAAAACAACCGAGGTAACAAACAAACCATAATCTAAAAGCAGTGCTTAGTGGAGCTAGCACTACTTGTAAATGTTGATGCGCATGCATGTTTTTTTTGTTTTCATCTTGGACTTAAAGTTATCTGCGCTGTTTGTGTGTTAGAATTTCTTGATAGTATTAATATTCTCATGGGGCCATTTCTAACATGCACCACTTAATCAATAGGTGTATGGTGCTCAAATTAGAAAAAATATTATTATGAACACGAATTTATTAAATTTATTGTTAGATTTAAAATTTATATTATATAGATAAGAGTATAATTGATAAATTATAACCTTAAATTTAAAAATGACATTTAAATAAAAATAAAAAGTTATGGTAAAATGACGCTTAGAAAGGAAGGAAAGAAGTGATGGAATAAGGGTTGGAAAATGGTTCAATGTGTTTATTTTAACATACAAAATAGCATTTCATATAGAATTGGATTAACAGTTGGATACTAATTGTATTAACTAAGGTTTAGATGCATACATTTAGCACAACCTATGTATTTTATGGACTACTACAAATTATGGGGGCAATTACATGAATTGTATGGGAAGGAACAGAATTAAAAGAAGATTTATTTATGGGAGTGAGTGATTAAGTGAGTTCAAGTTCCAAGTTCTTCAATGCTCTGTAAAGCTGGCCTCCATTGCCCACTACCACCAACAAAATGCCTTCCAATACTTTTGTTATTGCTTCTGCTGCCATTGTTATCCCTTCTTTGGGTTTCCTGTTCGACCTGACACCACCAATAAGAAGGAATAAAAAAAGGTGCTGCATAAGATAGGCACACACGCCAAGAGCAAGAGGCAAAGGGAAAATGATTACAAATCATATGATTTAATGTATTTTTTGTATCACGGTAATAAATATGTCATCGTAATCACGATAATCTACTGGAACTTTATAAAAGTTATAAATATTTAATACTACTACCTCCGCCCTAAATTATAAGACTCATTTTGACCACTGCATGTTCGTCAATGCACAATTTTGATCACTAATATCTTTATAAAAATTTGATATCTTGAAAATACTTATCAAGCAGAATCAAACAAGATCTATATGCTAATATTTACATCTATAAATTATGAAGAAAAAAAAATACAATCAAAGCAAAATAAATGAATAATGTCATTTAGTCAAAATGAGTCTTATATAATGGGACAGAGGTAGTAGTATTATGTTAGATATCTCGGAATCACAAGGTGATCTATTGTGATTTTACATAAACTATAAAGAATAATTTCTATAAAATTATAGTGAGTCACCACAATTGTGGTATATCCACTATCGTCATACCAAAAATAGACAAAATATAATATCTTTTAGAAAATTAAGGTAAATTACGATGATTCTAGCATTGTTACCGTGATATTAAATATAAGTGTATTCTTAATACACCGGTCATATATGGTTGCTTCAAATCTAATTGTGATTAATTATAAAAGCAATAAAATATCATTGCGTTTGATTTTTTTAAAAATATGAGAAGAGTAAAACAATTTAAGTCGTACGGAAGATAAAAAGCCACATGAAAAAAAGTTGATCAATACAAAAATAAAAAATTTCTTCTACTAATAGTATTATTTCATATGTTGTTATCTACTTATGTTTCATAAGGACTAAACATGATGTATTTTTAGAATTGAATTCTTATTCAGAACCTATGAATCCGGTTGATTAAATTGAAAGAGATTTATATCGTCTTGTCTAAACGTAACGCTCTTAATTTTTATAATTATCAAAGCCATATCTTTAATTAAAATCCTCCATACAATCCTATGACTATTATGCATTAGCCCATCGGGTACTGATCTACTAGTACCTTTTAACTTTATGATTGATTTGGTAGTGCTTTTAAGAAGTGGAAACGTGTGAAGAAACATAAAACTAAAGTGATAAAAAGTTGCATAACAAATTACAACTTGTTTGGATTGTGGAGCATGCATTGTTTGACGTACTTTCCTAATCTTCCTCTCATAATCAACTAGATTATCATCAATTGATCATGAATTTTGGATAACTAAGTGGAAGTTAAAAATTAATGTGCTGCTTTTAAGAATATGTGTAATTCCTCTGTCCTAAAATAAATGTCCTATTTGTCAAAATTGTTTGTTCTAAAATAAGTGTCATATACTATTTATAACATTAGTTTTTTTATTTTATTCCTTAAAATAATCATTAAGAGAGTGAAAAAGTACACTTAAATATCTACTTTTTAGTATTCTAATGTCTACTACCAATAAAAAGAAGGGATATTTTAGCAAAAATCATATTCTCTCTCTTTCATTTAAACATTTTTCTTAAAGTATGTGATTTAATCAACTGTAACATTAAAATAGAACGAAGGAAGTATATCCCTATGTCCCACGTCTGCATGCCAAAAAACAGTTTTGCCTATTCTTATTTCTTGTACACAACATGTCAACGACAACAACAAAAGAAATTTATAAGTAGCTCATATTTTGGTTAAAATTTTGTTAACATTGATAGTGATTGGTGCCAATATCATTGTAAAAATCTTGTATTGATCATCACAAACAAACATTCATTAAAATAATGTTTAAAATTTAATTAACGATGATTCATATTTTTACAATTAAAATAATAACTTGATTAAATAAAAAAATTAAAGATAAAGATGTAACGTAACTTAAAGATCAGTATTGACAAAACACTCATCTACAGTGGATAATAAGTAAATATAAAATATTTTTAATCATAGTATAAAGATATAGGATAGAAAATAACATACTTAATTCATAATATGTCTATTCTAATTTAATTCAATCGATAAAAATATAATATTTTTTATGCAAGAATAAGGTTTGCATAAATATTTTACTTGTTCACTTTTGAGATAAAACTCCAGCCCCTTGAAAAATAAAGGTTTCTTACCTCCAAAATTTGTTTAGGAATTTCCCTTAAGATAATTATATAAAAACCGAAATAAATAGACATCAAACAGCGCCGTTATTCTTTTATGAATTATGAAATTAATTTTTTTAAAAATCACATTTACATTTTTGAAACATATTTTTTCTGATTGTACCCATGGGAACAGAGTCAATTGCAAAAAAAGTTGTTAAAACATAAAAATGCAAATTGGATGCTTTATTTTAGTTTTATTCCTAATCAAGAGATAAGAAACTTTCTTATGCTCGAAAGAAACCAATTAGAAATTAGAATTAACATGAAACTAATGTACCTTATTAGGAGGACCAAAATGATCAGATTTTGAACTGGGACTAGGATTCGGAGCTCTGGAATCTCTATGCTTCATCTGAATCCTATGATTACCACTCTCTTTCAGCAATTTCCCCAGTTTACCACATTTCTTTGAAGCAAATTCCTTCAATACATCTACAACCCACCAACAAAATTAATATACCCAATGAAACACAGACACTCCTTAAATCAAATGTGTTCCGATGTCAGATACACGTCAATGACATGACACATAATAATCATATTGAATTATGTCATTTATTTAAATTATTATCGGTGTTGACATATCAGTGTCCCTGGCTTGTCCGTGATTCATAGCATGAGACCATCATTTGTGCAAATTAAATTAAATCATACTATACACAATATAAATATCATCATGTATTAATCTTAGGTACCTTCAAAGCTGATCAAGCGATAAACCTGACCAATAAGCAAAGTATCATCAGGTCGAAGAAGCTTGAGATGTTTCAACGGTGCACCATTCTGAGATGAAATAACAAGCGCAACATAGTGACCAGGATTAGAGTTCATAATCTGGTTAGCACTAACAGACCAGTAAATCCTCTCAATCTTGTTCCCCGGATGATGAATCACAACCGTCGCCGCCTCCGCCGCTTGACAATTCCCCATCTTCTTCTAACCGTGTTTGTAACTCTGTGTAGCACAAAATGCAAATATAATAAATAATAAATAAATTGTAGCGTTTTGAATTGGGTAGTGACGTTTGAAAAGTTTGAAAGATATACTCCCTCCGTTCCATTTTAAGGTGATTAAATCACACACTTTAAGAAAAAATATGTAAATGAAAGAGAGAGAATATGACTTTTACTAAAATGATCCATCTTTTTATTGGTAGTAAACATTGAAATACTAAAAAGTAGGTCTTTGAGTGTAATTTTACTCTCACCTAATGATTGTTTTAAAGATAAAATAAGAGAAACCAACGTTATAAATAGTATAGAACACTTATTTTAAGACAAACAATTTTGTTAAGTACGACATACGTAGTATTATTACGTAGTTAGAAGTAAAAGGGAAAACTGAGAAAAGAGTAGTCTGATTTGTTATAAATGAAGGTGACGTGACGGTAGTAGATAGATAGATAGATAGTTCTTACAGATTCACTGACGCACGCTAGATAGATGTGACCAACAACATTACACTGAACCGTGACCGATGATGATGAATGATACTACTATAGTTATAATGTGATTTTAAATTATGAGGAGATGGTTGTGTTACGTTGTTGTATGGTGAATGGTGATGGTGTAGGATAGTAGTTATGGTATGTAAGTGAACAGAGAAAAGTATGGGATGGGATGAAAGGAAAAGAGAGAGTGATGAAGGACAGTTTATATTGAAGGGTTCTGTTAGGAGGGACTCACTTTACCATTAAGTTTAGATTGGAATGGAACTCATTTTGCTTTGTTGTGTCTATGGTTAGTTATGTTTGGTATCGGTAAATCAGAATTACCATGATCTCTATTGCAATTTTGCAAAAATTGAGTGTAATTTTTATAAACTTACGTACTCCTTCCGTCCTGAAATGTAAGAGAAAAAACAAAAATCACACTTATTAAGAAAAAGTAAAATATAATGATTGAGACTATTATTTTTTGAAAAAAGTTGTATAAAAAGATGTAAAAACAAATTTTATTGGTTATTGGTTATAGAAAAAGTAAGAGAGAGAGTAAACTTTTTTTGAAAAGATAAATGTTTGGACTTTTTCTCTTATAATTTAGGACAAAAAAATTGAGTTTTTTTCTCTTACATTTTGAGAGGGAGGGAGTACTTGGTAATTTTTATAAACTCATTTTTTTTGAACATGAATATTATCGTACTTGATATCAAAATTATTTCTCTTATAAAATTAGAAAAGTTTATGTCAAGTATGGCTAATAGACACAACAGAGGGGTAAGGGAGACTTAATGAATGTTAATTCAAATGAAAAGTATGGTTTGGAGTGTTCTTGTAATCTACATTGTAATATTATATTAAATATAAAATCTCGTTTGACCATTGCATGTACGTCAATGCACAATTTTGATCATTAATATTTTTAACTATTTAGCAGTAAAAATTATAAAATTTTGATATTTTGAAAATATCCATCAAAATAAATCAAACAATATGTTATATGCTAATATTTATTTCTATATATTATTAGAAAAATACGGTCAAAACATGATAGATGAATAATACAATTTGGTCAAACGAGATCTTATATTTAGATATAGAGATAATATATATGGTTTATAAAAACTGCTTATACTTTTGTACAAAAATATTATACTCCACAATTGATTTTTTTTGTCCGTGGACAAAATAGTTTACAATTGATATTTTGGTAGTATTGTGGTTTTATGTAAATTGAATTCCCTCTTTAGTTTACAATTGTGGTTTTAAGTAGGTGTTTTAATTTGAGAGTGGTTATGGTGTATAAATAATGAAAAATTGTTTAGCGTGTCTCCAAATTGTTTAGTGCACCCCGTTTTTTTTATAATTTTTTTTTGATTAATTGAATGTTAGTTTATTGATTAGAGATAATTTTCAGAGTATTATGTATGATTAAATATTTTAGTAGTTAGTTTTAAACTAAAATCATACAAAAACTATTTTACTTTGGAATAATTTCAAAGATATGTACTCCAAAACCATTAGATATACTTAATCATATCAAAATTATTTTTACTGTGGAATAATTTCAGAACACTGTGCTCCAAAACCATTAAATATCTATAAAAAAAATATAAATATAAAAAAATTTCAGAAACGCACTAAAAATTTAGGGTACACTAACCAGGGTATTTATGGTTTGCCCTTTTAATTTGAGTGTGTGTTGACTCGCTTTGATAGAACAAGACGCAATGTAAATAGGATGGCTTGGACTTTGGTCAAAATCCACAAGGAAAGAGCCACAATGGGTTCTAGGAAATGTTGTATATATCATTCGTTTGGGTGTATCTTATCGTGATATTCTATTTCAATTTCGAAATTCTTTGTAATTGTAGTAGTATGTAATTGTTTTTTCTTGTTCTCGTTCTTTTCTATCACAAATTAATCTTAGACCATGTACAATGACCAATTAATAGTATGTTGAATGTCAGAGTAAATCAAGAAAAACAGTTCAATGGTTGGTTGAACAATACGTGGCACATGCAAGAGTTGAGTCCATTAATGAATCTGACATATTGGGACACGCGTAAAGCTTCCATTCCCCCAAATCAGGCGCGTGCATTACACTCCCGACAGAGGAGAGTGAGCGGCAGAGGACGCGGAAAGAGAAGAAAGGTTGATACGCGTGTCTCATTTTTATTGGCTGAATGATTTTTCTATTTTATCAACACTTTAAATTCAATTATTTTATTGTAAAATATTTTTTTTATTTTTTATTTTTTCACCAAAATTCATAAAAAAAAATTCTCAATAAATAGAGACTTGGTTTATTTGATTTGGACACCGAAAAAAAAAACAAAATTTCCACTATCTTAATCTTATTATTAATGTTTATTAGTGTTAATTTTTAAGTTTTAATTTATTTTTTTAGTGAAATTGATCTCAATAAATTTTGTTTTTAATTCAAAAAACAAAAAAAATATTAAGTGGTAATTATTTTAATTTAATATTAATTGATAATTATAATTTTATGTAATCATAAAAACAAAAACAAAAATTTAAATTTAAATAAGAAAATGAAATAAAAAGTGGTGGGGTAGAGAAAATGGTGGGGTAAAGTGTTGAATGAAAAAACTATTGGAGAGAGTAAAAATTGAATATGTGTTGAATTATTAGGTGGAAGAGAGAGAAAATGATGTGGAGTGTAAAAAGTGAGAAAATGAATGTTGAGAGTTGAAGACCATTGTACATGGTCTTATTTTGCTGTCTGTATCACAAATCAATCAAATTGGCAAAATAAATTCTAAACTTAACGTTTTGGTAATGCTATATGGATAAGTTCCCAAATATAGTTTTTCTTTTGAAGAGAGGACAAAAAGAAGAAAAGAAAAATAGCACTAATACACAAAAGCCAATCCATTGAGTATTTGAGTTGGTCTACCTTCCAAATGAAAATAAAAGGCCTAGTTTTGGCTTGAAACTCAATATTTTTAAATAGTTTAATGAGTGTTACATAAAATGTTCATAAAGGTTACATTTGATTTTAAAATAAAATCTATTAGACCAGACTCATTTTTTTGACTAATTAAAAATGAAATTCATTCAAAATTGTAGAATATATCACATAACATAAATTCAAAACTGCTAAAAATTAAAAAGATTAGATCTACTACAAATATGACGAAAATAAAGTGTCTGTAATATCCGTGTTTCCATGTCTACAACGATGACACCAAAATTATTAATTTAATCTGCAACGGATCAACTGTAGTATGAGAATTTGGATAGAACAAACACCATATAAGACATGAAAGCAAAACAACACTACACTACAACAAGACGACGAACCACACAACATCGTACTCAAGACGAGAAATCACAAAAGAAATAAACTTCATATTATGTGAAAGTCATTTATTCTTATAAAAATGAAAGGGGAAAACGATTTAGAGGAGTTATATTGAATAAAAAGTTGTCCTTGAACATCTCTTGTGTGGATGTAGAAGAAATGGAGAAAATTAAAGTTAATTAAGGAAAGTGAGACCGCTCAAAAGTAGGTTTAATTGTTAAACCATATCTATTTATTATATACGACAGAATAAGTAGCTCAACTGATTAAGTTAGTTGAACTAAGAGTTCCAGAGTTGAAGGTCTGAAGTTCAAGTCCTAAAAAAATAAAAAATAATATTGTTATACTAACAATTGACATTATCTATCAAAAAATAAATCTAATTTATTATATACTGTATACTAATGGACTAATCCTATTCTCATTAGTATTTATTAGGCTTAATTACAGTTTTGATCCCCTATTTTCACTATTTTGCAGTTTTGGTCCCTCTATTTTAAAATCAAACAATGTTGCCACCTTATTTTCATTTTTTTTACACTTTTAGTCCAAGCCCCATTTTGTCAACAAAAAACGTTGATGTGGCAATACCATGTCATAAAATTAATTTTTTTTGTCAATTTTTTTTTAGTAAATATTATTTATAATAATTAACTAGTTTATTAAATAAATAAAAAATTAAAAACAGTAAAGTTAGGTCAGAACAATTTCACGATCTCTTCTTCTTCTCATCGCCATCATAGTCGACATACTCCCGTTTCTTCCATCTTCTTCTTCAAATCTGAGAGCTGGTCTTCCAGTTTTTTCTTCAAGCAGCACCGTAGCTGGTCTTCCAGTTTCTTCTTCACTAATTTTTTTTTGAAGTGTTGTTGAGGAAATTGTTTTTGATGTGATTTTGTGAGACTAATGGGTCCAAATTCTGCAATGAAGTCCACGTATTTATCAAGGGATTTTTGTCCTTGGATGACGTCGAAGCCGTCGGAAAAAAACAGAACGTTGATTCTATTGGTGGGGTAAGAAGCGGGGATGGTGTTGTTTGTGGTGGTCGATTTACTGACGCGGTGATAAACTATTTCAATGGTGGCAAGTGTGACATTAAAGTCTTTGGTTAATAGTGATTTGCCTAGTCTAAGTAAAGGGTTTATGTGACCTTGAGCTGAAAATGCTACCAACAGAACATGAATTTCTGGTTTGATTTTTGTGTTCTCTAAATAGACATGGTTGGTCTTCTAGTTTGTGACAAAGAGAATGATGATGATGATTTGCATAACTTTATTATGCAAAATTTGATGGTAAGCAAAATTTGTGTGTAGTAGAATTTGGTGTAGAATGATAGTCTATTAAACCAGAATCTGTTAAATCAGAATTTGCAGAACTTTATTATGCAGAATTTTGATGGTAAGCAGAATTTGGCGTAGCATAGTGTACTAAACCAGAATTTATTAAACTAATTAATTAATATAAATAATATTTATTAAAAAAGGAAATAATTTTCTGTAAAAAATAATTTTTTTGACAAAAAAAATTAATTTAATGACATGGTATTACCACATCAGCATTTTTTGTGACACATCAGCATTTTTTGATGTATATTTTTGTTGATTGACTTATTTTTTTGTGTTGATTAAAACCCGTGCAGTATTTAAATGAAGTAGTTGTACTTTATACTAAGAATTTTTAAAATTCATGTAAACAATAGTTAAAAAAAAGGCAAAAATAAAAAATTATAATTTTTGTGAACTCCTTTCACCAAAATTATATGTTCTATGTATTTTCATAAATACTTTTGTTGTTGTATTTCCATAAATTATAATTATTGGTTTGTTTGTTTCTTTATTTGTTGCTTTAAATTGGCCACCAAGAAAAGGACCCATAGTATAATAGTCAAATGCACCACAAGAGAAAATGCATGAGAGGAGAGCTCTTGTGATGAGAGAAAATGAGAGGAGAGCTCTTGTGATGAGAGAAACTTGAAAAAAATTATGGCTTATTATATATAAAGATATAAAGATTAGATTGATTCTTTTAAGTAGCAGAACGTGGACTCAAATTCGAGGATATTTTTATGAAATTAATTGATTTGTTTGAAGCAATAAAGGAAAAAATTTATTTAGTAAAAAAAAAGGAAAAATTTTATGTGCTAAGTGCTAACCATATTTTGTAAATTACTAGAAAAGATTTTGATTTCATGTTACAAAAAAGAAAGAAAAAGAAGAAAAGATTTTGATTCGGATTTATGTATCTTTATCTCTATCTCTATTTATATATATTACGATAGTTCTATGAAGCTTTCTCGTGTATTTTCAAGGAAATTTGGTTAGGTGGTATTAAATTAGAGCTTCTTAAGATTCAATTAGTTGTTTCTCTAATATTTTTTTTAGCATAATTCAGTTGCATCTCTAACATTTTTTAATCTTGAACAACAACAAAAAGAAAATTTTATGGATAACAACTAATTTGTTTCAACGGTACGGATAAAAACTATTTTGTTTCCAGTCTATATATAGAAAACACATTCATTCTAAATCATCTAAAATATTAATAAAAATTATTCTTATTCAAGAAAATAATTAATTTCCTTCAAAGATGAATACACCAGATTATACTATGATCAAAGACATCACAACTAAATGTGTTAATGTTAATTGTGTTGTCTGAGTTGTCCGGAAGTGGTTTGTCGTCGTTGATCCAAAGAATCCTAAGATGGTCTTCTCAATGGTGTGTGTTCTCCTTGATTCTCAGGTATATACTTTAAGTTTTATTTTTGTGCACTTTTAAAAGTAAAATTTTCACACGTATATTAACCATATTTGATAAGATAATAAACAGATTTGAGTTCGATAACAGGTCAAATTTTTCATTTTTGATTTGATTTATTACGAATTAATTAATTTCTGAATTGTGATTGAGATTGATTGGTTGCGAGTTATACTCTTCTTCTCCTTAGTTTCAGCTAAACTTTGTTTGTGAGCACAATGCCTTAAGCTTTCAACTCAAAATATGAAGCCTCATTCATGTGGCTAGAGTCTTATTTATAATTACATAAATATAGCATTGAATTGTGTCGATGTGTTTCATATCTTTGATATAACTCAAAAATGTAAATATGCTTTCTTTTTAATACAAAGGCAAAAATGTGAATAATCTATGCACATGGGATCTACTCAACCATGAGTGATGCCAAATGAATTTTCCAATGTCAAATAGCGATATCAATTTGTATATTGTAATAGATAAATTATTTGTGGAAAATCTGTTCGGAGTTCTGAAATTGGACATTTTTATTCTTACGGAGAAGAAAGGAGAAATTCTTCTGTAGACAATTTAGGATGGAGATTGGGGAAGGTCTCTCTACCATCGTAGATTCCTTTACTTCGACAATATTATTTAAATTATATAACTTTATGTGTTTTTTTAATAAAAAAATACCTAATTAATACGTTAGAATGATTATGATTATGCATCAAATTAATATTTATTTATTTGACAAAAAAAAATATTAGGAAATGTTTTTGCATATTTTATTGTTTTTTATTTTTTGATAAAAAAAGGATGTTCATTTCAAATAGATAGAGTATATCAGATACAAATACAAATTCAATACCGCTAAAAACATAAATGATGAATCTACGAACAAACTTACATCAGTCGAGTTATTAGCATAAAACAGTTTACTCATGCCTACAAATAATGTGTGTTGCGGGTTTTTTGAGACATACCCCACTACAGTTGATCTTTCATTTCCAAGGGAGGGGAAAGTATCGAAAACCTTTTTGGAGAGATTCTAGGTACGGGGTTAGTTGCGCAATAGGAAGGTGTGTGCACCTTAAGCGCCCATGGTACTCCATGGTAACCTCTTGAAATGCTTTTTGTGCTTTAAATGTGTACTTTAAGAATAAGGGGAGAAGATGTAAGAAGTGAGAGAGATGTATGAAGAAGAGTGTATGCTTTTGTGTTGGTTGATTGTGTAAGAAGAAATGTAAGAGAAGATGTGTGAAAGAAAAGAGATAAGAAAAATGGTGTGTTTTCTATTGTTTTGAATTTGGAAAGGAGTATGTACCCCCTTTGCCTACGTACCCTTTGTGAAGGATCAAAATTCGCGTAGTTCTTTTGAAAAGAGAGAGTGTATGTTGTATGTTTTTTAGGAAGCAAGAGATCAGTGTCATATTAAGTTTCACCTTTTAAGTGTTAACATAAGCACGCTAAACCATTTCTTTTGTGAAGAAAGTGATTGAATTTTTGCTAATGCTTATGAGAACATTCAAAATTTAAAACTAAAGATGATAGAAATCTAATGTATTGTAGAAACGAAAGGCCAAAATAAAGTGTATTGATTTGTGTCTTTTAGTTGTGAACAACTTAAAGTTTGATTAGAATGTCTTAAATAAAACAGAGAGAAGATTTTGAGAAGTTTTTTTGAATTTACGAAAGCGGTTTGATTTGAAAAGAAAATGTAACATGTTGTAAGAAAAAGATGTTGTAAAAGAAAATATTGTCGTGTGAAACGAAAGTGTATTCGTTTTGATGTTGTGAAAATGTAGGAAAATGTTGTTTTGTGAAAACGGAAGTGTATTCGTTTTGATGTTGTGAAAATGTAAGAAAATGTTGAAAAAGATGTTGTAAAGAAATGTAAAATGTGTCATTGTTTTTGTGAAGAAGAAGTTGTAAGATGCTTTGTAAAATATCGCGTGTTTTGAAAGAAAGCTTCTTTTGTTTCGAGAAGTGTCTCGTAATCATTTGAAATTTAATTACGAGTCCTCTCCCTTGGAAATGAGTTTTTTGGTATTTTTTGTGTGTGTGGTGTGCAACTATGAAAGCAATAAATAAATAAAGTCCTACGCTATTACAACCCAATTGAATAATTAATTATTACAACCATATCGAATCAAAATGAATAAATAGATCACAAAAAAAAGATAAATAAACTAAAAACAATGCATAATAATAAAAAATGCAAGCATAAAAATAAACATGATGCAATGTCAATACATACAAATCTAGAAAAAGGTTATCATTTTTTTTTTGTTGTTTTTATATTATTATTATTATTATTTTAACATAATAAAAGTTAGAACATATTTTTGATTTTTTAGATATTTGATGAAAAATAAAGAAACAATTTTTTTGGAATTTTTTAGATATAATTATATATATATATATATTGCACTAAAAGAGAAACAAAATATTAAAGAACATGGATTTTAAATGAAAAAAAGTGGGGGAGGAGGGTGTTGAACCCATGACCTCTCTATGATAAAACAAAATTCCAGCCACTGAACCAGCACGCGTTCTACGATATAAAACACGCAATTTGTTTAAGTATCACATAAAGACGTTTGAATCACAAAACGCGCGCGTACTGCATCGTCTTCTTCCTCTGTTTCCGTTTTCAACAACACCACCATGGCCAAAATCGTGTTTTCTCATTTCTTAACTAAATTTGACATGTTAATATACCATTTTACTCAGAATTTCACAAGGAATCTAATCATGTCATTTAATTTAACTGTAATAAACTTTATAACATGCAATCAACCAAAAACAATAAGAACCCTAAAATTTAAATTTGAAATTAAATTGCGTAAACGAATAATCAATGCCTACAAAGTTAGGGCTATTATTCCTCACATTTCAAAAAGCCTGAATGAAACAAGAATCAAATGAAATGATGCGCCAATGAGTGAGTTCGAAGTTGCAAGAAACTTACCAATTGGAGAAAGTCCAATGCTTCTTCTCAGGGTGTTTTGAGATGATAAAATGATCCCTTTAGCTTCCTTGAGTCTCCAGAAGCGTAGTGGTACAGTCACGTTGCTTTGAAACCTTCTGAATTGTCCTACTCAAATCAAGTTGAAAATGACAAAAAATGGGGATTTGGAGGTGATAATGGAGGTGTTACAGTTGGTGATTAATGCATACAGAAGTTTAATTATGATGTATTGATGATGTTTCAATGAAAATTTTGGAAGAAACTTGAAAGAATTGAGAGATTCGAATTGAGGTTTTCAAGTTGCAAGAATGGAGTTTTTGAGAGATTTCTTGTGTTTTTTCTGTGTGTTTCAGCTCTGAGACTTGAAGGAACTTGGGATGATCTGAGGAGCAGACATGGAGTGTGTTTGAAGCATAAGTTGTGGCTACTTTGCTTGCAAATGAGATTTTGTTCAAAAAATGTATTTGGTTTCACTTTTGAATTCAATGGTAAAATGACATGTTTTGTGGTTAATTGGAGGGTTTTTTGGCTTGTTTCTGATGCATAGATGAAGTATGCTCAGACACAAACTCAGTCACAAGGCTCAATGTGAAGTAATTTGATAAAAGCTACTTTAAGCACTTTAATGATCTTTATGACTTCTAATTTTTACATTAAGTTGCAGTTTGCCATGAGGGCTTGAGATAGAGCTCTTGTTTGAAACTTTCGGTGACTCGAGGAGGAAGTTACGACCATGCAAAGTTACCTCCATGAACATGAAATATTGTAACTTAGAAAAAATTCAAATCTCTAATTTTTGACTTTCTTGCACATTTTCTTGACTTTCTTGATTCTTGATGATCAAACTTGATAATCTCACATGATTTTCTTTATGCTTAACTTTAGAGGTTTATTGTTGACCAAGAAGTCAAACTTTGACTTTGGCCGATAGTTGACTTTTTACCAATTGATTCAAAAAACCTATCTTACCAAAAGAAGCAAACCCAACAAGACATATTTTTGATGTTTTTAAAATGAGAATAAATATTGGATTTTAGGTCCAAAATTAGGGTACAACAATGTGATAAAAATAAAATAAACGGAATAGCTATGTCTTCGGATTTGCATCGTTTACCAACTTGGTCACTGATTGAATCAATAGTTGTTTAAATTTAATTTGTCAATTTGAACCAAACAAACACCACACAAGACTAAAAAATAAAAACACCGTACAAGACGGAAAAATAAGAACACCGCACACGACAGAAATACAATATAACGTCGCACTGAGACGACAAAATCACAAACAAAAAACAACCAAAAAAAGATAATAGATGTGAAAACCACTTATTTAAATTAATACGAGAAAAAATTTCTTTCGTATATTTTTGTTGATTGAGTTATTTTTTTGTGTTGATTAAAACCCGTGCAGTAGTTAAATGAAGTAGTAGAAGTTTATGCTAAGAATTTTTAAAATTCATGTAATCAATAGTTGAATAATAAAATTAGTATATGATGCTTAGGCCGTTTACACCAGCCAAACAGACTAGACAAGACGGAATTGATTATGTAGTAACTTGTATTTATATTTATATTTATATTTATATTTTTGAATAATAAATTAATGAAAATAAGATTTCGTGCATGAGTAGCATTGTAAATTATGGTGTTGAGTCATGTCTGCAGTTAAGAAAAAATAATGAATTTTTGATTTGGTATAAATATAATGATATGGGTGTAAGAACTAGGAATACGGGACGATGTTGTATCAAATCCATGATCCATCCACTTTATAAACTAAACATAATTATTTTAGTAATAAACTAGGGTGCTGTTATCCAGTGCCCTGAGGGCAATGTTTAAGGAACATGAAATTGTTGATGGCCCACACATTTCATTTTGAAAAGAACAATAGTCAATTTAATAATTAATTAAAGCTGTCTGCTGCCATATTGTCTCACGCGCTAATGATGTTTGGTTTTCTCACGTATACAACAACCTGGTGTTTGATGTGGTTTTTTTTCAAAAAATAAAAAAAAGAAAACAGAAATGATATCATCTTCTTCAATCAAAGTAGGAGCAATTTTGATAAAACACTGTATCATCTTCTTCAATCAATTTCATTTTCCTTTCTCCCTACAAATGGGAAATGGATCCAGCTGCAACTTTAGACACCACCCACCGTCCACACCACCACCGCCGCCGCCGTCGACCTCCTCCACCAAACCTTTATAATCTGATTTTTCTTGTCTCCGACCACCTTTGTCTGTCTCTGCTCTCCAAAACTCACGTCGTCTCCGTGTTTGTTCTCCGACGTGGTTGTCGTCGTTCATCACTATGTCGTTGTTAAAATATGATTTTCATCTTTCTCCTTCCTCCTTGCTTGATTCCGTTTGCAAAGCAAAATCAACGGTTGGAGAGAGTGAGAGACGACGGTCGGAGAGAGATGCGGAGGTCGGAGAAAAGATATGGTCGATGACTGAAGAAGGTGAGAGACATTGAAATGAGAAATGCATAGATAGAGTGGTGGTGGTGATGATGGTAGTCGTGCGAAGAAAGAGAGAGTAAAAGAGAAATAAAAAAAATAAAAATTAATAAAATATGTATAACAGCTGTATACCATTGCTTTAATTACTTTAACGGTGGAAATTCACTATTTCATCTTTCAAGTCAAAACATGTGGACCCTCACTAATTTAATATACTTCTTAACCATTGCCCTCACTGGATATCATTTCCCAATAAACTACTATCCCGTTCTCTTCCATCACAACCCAAAAAAACCTTTGGATTTTTATACACTTACACTCAAAAATAGGATCAATTTTTATTTATTTATAGACAATGTTAATTGTTAGTAAATAATATATTAAAATTTTTTTTGTTAGGATTTAAATCCTGGACTTCCACTAGCTCCTTAACCTTTAACTCAACTAGTCAACTTAACCAGTTAAGATACCCAAAAGAAAAATAGGATCAGTTGATCACATTCTTTATCACGATTGATGCACGATTGATCCATAATTGATCAGCGGCATGCAACTTGAAAAGTATATACTTCTTCCGTTCTAAAATGTAAAAGAAAAGATAAAAATCACATTTATTAAGAAAAATTAAGAAAAAGTAAAATATAAGAAATAAGGTGGAATACCCATCTGCAATACCCATCTGCAACAATGGATTGCAATACCCATCTGCAACAACACAACAGAAGAAACAAGGTGGAATATGAGAAAGAAAGAAGGAAGAAAGAGAGAAAGAAAGAAATAAAGAATGAAAGAAAAACTGAAATCACACCTTCAAAAGGACGAAGCTTCCCCAAAGGGAGCTAGTCAGCTAGCAACAATCAGATAGATCTTCATGTATTCCGTTTTGACATCACCGTCCGAGAACAACTTCACAACAGGGTAAATAGTGGTGCAAATAAGTCCAACAACTAAACATAGTTTGTTCGATAAGATGGCACATCGGCTCCGACCTTGGGTAGCAACTGTTGGAGTCGGTACAGACACGCTAAGCTTCGCACCAGCCGGAACGACGATAGTTAGTGGTGCTGCTACAGAGCTGGATATTTCAACTTCATCACGTTCAGCAACAGGAGTAGGTGTAATCTGAAAGTAACTCTTGAATGAATCTACAAGTTTTTCAGCCGCCATTGTTCTTTGGCTTGATCTTCTAGAATATTCGCTTTGGTTTTCTTTCTTTCGATGATGATTTGTGAGCTATTTATACTGTGAATTATGACAACTACTATTTTCATTTTTATTTTTATTTTTATTTTTATTTTTTATTTTAGTCAAACGTAAAATAATTCTATTTTGACCATATCTCCCTTTTTTTCTTTTCTTTATAACAATGTATCATATTATTTTATCATATTTTCTATTTAAAATAAATATTGTTAATTCAGATAATTATAATCTCATCCATCATGTTTGAGTATGAATGTCTTCAATGCATCAACACCACATGTGGTTAATGGTGAATCGTAAATTTTTTGCGTTTGTATTTTGTGATTTATGTTTTCTGAGTTTTTTTATTTTTGATGAGTGAATTTTGGGTGAGGGAGTTGAAGAAGAGAGTAATGATTGTAGGAATTTAAAAAGTTTTTGATGTAGAACATGAAGGTGAAGTTATATGTTTAAATTTATTTTTATTAAATCTGAGTTTTTTGGAAGTGAGGTGGAAGGGAGAGTAATTTTTTTTGTCGAGATAAGCAATTGGCCCTTTTAGGCCATTTTGTCCTTTTGTTCTTTTTGATCCCTCCAACTTCAAATTTGTAGCGTCCAATCTTGCTGGTAACAAAGATTTTGCTATAGATCAAGAAGTAAAAATATAAAATTAATAATGTTCACATATCCAACCTAGTGATACATAATATTCAGATTTTTTTTTTTGACAAGAACATAATATTCAGATTTTAAATATATAAACAAAATTAAATTAATCAAAATTGATATATTTAATTTAAAATTTGAAGCAAATACATCAATTTTTTTGATATATTTTTTGCTTATACATTAGACCGAGGGAGACAAAATAAAAATGTATACTCTCTCCCTCCCTTATTAAAGATACTTTTATAAAAAGTTACATGTATTAAAAAATTTTACTCACTTGTAATGTGATTGAGTTTGATTTATCTCTGTAATATATATTTGTTTTATTATCTTTTATAATGTGAAGATAAATTTGAATGAGTGGTGCTATATATAGCGAAGGACACTTCCCGAATTTATCACGAACGCCTTAACTGTTGTACACTTGTACTGTTGTGTATTTCTTTGCTTTTTTTTTTGCTTTAAATTTGATTAATTAAAATAAAGATAGAGTAGTGCCTATTACAGTATTACTTATAGATATTTCCAATTCAAGACATGCTACAGATATACATACGTGCCAAAACCTCAAGTATATGTGGTATGGGTGTAACTGGACCAGTTTGAATCAATTTTTAATTACAAAAGATAAAAAATTTAAAATCAAAAATTGATATATTTGTCCTGACAAAAAAAAATTGACATATTTGTCTAAAAGTCATAATTCAACTAACATAAAATATCAAAATTGTTAGATTAGACGTCCATGACCGAGGTTTAAACTTTGATCCATCCACTTTGTGTGTGTGAAAATGTCGAAATTGTCATTTCATCTATATAAAAAATTGATATATTTAAGAACTTTTTTAAAAGATAATCTAACCCACCTAAATTGACATTAAAGAAAATTGATTCTGAGACCTAAAAAAGGAACATACTCTCATGTCCAAAGTAATACCACTATACCAATCCAAGTGAAATTATTTGTTTATATTCAAAAACAATAATAACATTTAACTCTATTAACCATTACTATTATTTATTGCATGATTATTTCAAGTGTCAATTATTTTGATGCAAGATGCATATATTGCCATGTCAAATTATTCGAGATGCTCTTGAGATAATTTTTTCGCTATACTTAACATTTCCCAATTTGAATTTGAATGAATTAAGGAACTCATATGTAACCTTAATTACTTTTCCCAACACAAAACACAACTGCCACATTGGCCCTTCTTGCAACCAAATTCTTAGTCTCTATATCTCCCATTCCCAATGTGGAAACTATCTTTCCTTTATTTCCTCAATTGACAACTAAGCTAATTTACATACTCCTTCCGGTCACTATTATTAGTAAAAAAAACTACTTACGCGATGTTTAAGAAATTTAGTTAAGTGTAATTAATTTTCTTGATTTAATGTAAGACATATGTTAAACTTACTATATTGCCCTTTGAAATTACAAGTACCAAAACATAAAGTGAAATAATTGTATAGAAAGTAGTAGCCTTAATTAAGGGTATATTTAAAATAGTAGTATTAAGGGTATATTTAAAATAATAGTATTAATTATTATAAAAGTAGTTATTTTTGCTTATAATAGTGTCCAAAATTTTGAAGGGTTTTTTGCTTATATTTGTGTCCGGAGGGAGTATATAGAAACAATACAAAATTCTTGATCCAAAAAAAAAAAAAAATACAAAATTAGTTCACATAACACAACATTTCTGCACGCACAATCATAGAGTGATCAAAGAAGCACATAGCCAGCACATCTTCATTCACTACCCAACAAAAAAATGCCAAAATAATGGACATTTTATTCTTATAAATAAATTGATTCATACTTCTAAGTTGCACACAATGCAAATTACAAACTTCCCAAATGACAATTGCTAAAAGAAAGAGAGTATGCTCAGTTCCAAACCACAATGGTTTTGGTGGGATTTCCATCATAGTTCTCCTACTACTGCTTTGTGCATTGTGGTTCAAAAGAAACCAACTCACTACCCTTCTTTTAGCCACCACTACGATGAACTCTGAGGTTGTCCCTGACCCTCCCGAACAATCCTTCTACGACGATCCACAATTGAGTTACTCAATCGAGACACCATTGAAACAATGGGACAAAAAGAGAAGCGAGTGGCTTCAACTTCACCCTTCCTTTGCAGCTGGTGCACATGACCGGATTCTTCTTGTCACAGGGTCACAACCATCGCCGTGCAAGAACCCCATCGGTGACCATTTGTTGTTAAGGTGTTTCAAGAACAAGGTTGATTACTGTAGGATCCACAACTGCGAGGTGTACTATAGCAACTTACACCTGCACCCAAAGATGGATTCTTTTTGGTCCAAACTTCCAATGATCCGTTCCGCTATGATGGCCCACCCTGAAGTTGAGTGGATCTGGTGGTTGGATGTAGATGCAATTTTCACAGATATGGAGTTCAAGATTCCGTTGGAGCGTTACAAGGATCACAATCTCGTAGTTCACGGTTGGTCCAACATGGTGTATACCAAAAGTGAGAATGAGAGTTGGACCGGGCTTAATGCTGGTTCACTTCTAATTCGTAACTGTCAATGGTCCATGGACTTGTTACACGTCTGGGCGCAAATGGGTCTATTAACGTCGAACTATGCAAAATGGGGGAGGATCTTAACATCAATATTTAAGGATAAACCATTTCCGTTACCTGATGATCAATCATCTTTGATTTATTTGCTTTCGAGGCAAAGAAGAAAATGGGGTGGAAAGACGTATTTGGAGGAAGCATATGATTTGGAAGGTTATTGGATTGCTACATTGGGGAAGTTAGATGGATTAAAAAATAAGTATGATGAGATAGAGGAGGAAGCGGAGGTTCTAAGGAGAAGACATTCGGAGAAAGCTAGTGTTTGGTATGGTAAGATTAGAGAGCGTTATTTGAAAAAGAGCAAGAGGAATGAGATAAGGCCGTTTGTTATGCATTTCACGGGGTGTCAGCCGTGTAGCGGGGACCAAAATCCTAATTATAAGGGAGATGTTTGTTGGAAAGAGATGGAGAAGGCTTTGAACTTTGCTGATGATCAAGTTCTTCGCAATTATGGGTTTATGAGGAAGGATTTTACTACGTCTTCTGTGTATGAAGTTCCGTTTGGATACCCGAGGGTTGAGGTGTAGCAAGTTTATAGCAGTAAAGGGCTTAATTTGTTAACTAGAACTAGAATAGTAGAGTGGAATGTAATGTTATTCTGGTGTTCATTACTCTTATTCATTCAATATAAACTACTAAGTTTCCAAATCAAATCTTGTCCATGATTGAGGATACAAAACTAATACTACTCTTAATTACTAAGTATCACATATTCATGTTAAAGCATAGTATAATATTAAGTCAAATCTGGTGTTAGTATTTATGATGGATATTATGATTCACAAAATAATAGAAGTATGTTTTGTTTTTTGGTAAGTGGTTAATTTTTTTTGGAAAGTGAAGTTTGTATGGTGTGGTGGCTTACTATTTGTTTATCATAGTCTGCATATTTTAAATTACTTATGCTCTGTTTCGTATGTTTTTCATTGGCTGGGAGATTTATCTTATGTTGGGGGTGCAGGACTAGACAATAGAGTACATTGTTTTTTTTTTGACACAAAATAGAGTACATTGTTATTAAGTGTCCATTTGATTCTTCTGTGACATGAATTGATTTTGATATAATTTGATTTTAGTTAAAAATATCGTAAGTATAAATTGATTTATGTTTTTTAACTGACATGAACTCTAATGTTTATTTTCTTTATAGATTTACCAGCTTACTACTAGATCTACAATCTATTTTCTTCTTGTCTAAATTTTATTTTTCTAACAAATCATTTGTTTTTATTTTGTAAAAAAAATAAAAAATTCTTGTCTCATAGAAAGAAAAATTGAAGAACACGAGTAAGTAACACAAATTTCTACCATCTCATTTATGTTCTTCAACTAATATGAATTAAACTTGAAGCGGTTCTTTTTTATACATCAAGAAAATTCAACAGTTTCTAATGTGTTGTTTATTGGGATTTTTTTGTTCTTTTTTTCATTTTGGTAGGATAGTTTCAACTAGAGAAGTGAGAATTATGGAAGAAGTGAGAATATTTCGGTAAGAGAAAAGGACAGTTTTCACCCGTAGAAGAAAAGAAAGTAAGAGAAAAAGTTAATAGGTTGAGTGTTAATATTTTATTTTCTTTTGATTTTTTTTTACGGTCAGATAGTCTAGTGGCTAGAAATTCATTCCGTGGGCATATCGGGTTCGAATTTCGGTCTCTGCACTTCCGTGCAATATGTCCAACCAATTTTTTTTTTCTTTTGATTTATTTTGATAGATATCTGGTAACAAAAAACACATTAATAAAAAAATAAAATAATTTTACGTGAAAATATATTGAGAACATTTATATTTTGTCATATCAATTTTAAGTTCTATCATTAAACTATTTTATGTTATTAACTCGGATGCTGTAAACTGGTTCTCAAATTCATCTTTTTAATTTATAATAAATTTGAATATGTTATGATTTTGATTGATGTAATTTACAAATTTAAATGAATAAAAATAGTTGTGTTTTAGTAAAAAAAATACTACTACAGCAAAATTCTAACTTGGACTGAAGATAATAAGCGGGTAGTTATAAAATACATTCATTCTTTATTAACATTGAATTTGTACAATCGATTTAATCAATCGTAGAAGCTAGTATTTCCTACTTTTGGTGAACTCAAGTTTGGGGCATAAAATCAGTTTTATTATAGAATTAGAAACCCAAACAGCATTATAAATGGAGAAATCACATTGTCACATTGCTAACGTGTTTTTCCCTTTCTGCTGGTCATCCAAACATAGATTAAGGCATTAATGGTACAAATTAAAGTGCAATATTTTATGGAAGTTGATGGTAATTGGTCACATAAAAGTGATGGATCACTGTAAAATGCAACATTCAATCACGATAGATCATTGTAATTCTGTTTTTTTTTTTTTGAAAGAAAAATTGTGATTATATTATACTACATTTATATCTACGGACGGTAATATCAATTATACACATAATTTCAGTTATAACTAATAGCACACTCAACTTTTGTGCCCTTCAAAAAATTGCAATGCGTGTAAACAAGTGTTCTTCAAGTTGAAGATAGAAAATCCAGACAAGCACAGCTGCACAACCGCTTACTAGTTGTGTACTGTATGTTACTTAAAACACCAAATATATTTTCATGCTTGTGCATTCTAATTAAGGTGGTTGTTTTGTGGTTGCACATTTTGTGTTACACAAGTTACTAGAAATAACAAAATTGGCCCATTTAGGCTACTTTTGTAACTTAGAACCCTTTCCCAATTTAGAACTTTCTTTGCTTAATTCTCATAATTGACAACCATGTTAATTTACATTTATCAAAAAACACAAAATCAGTTAAAGAACATGACATTTCTGCACGATCAAACTAGTGATCGAGAAGACATAGTCAGTTTATCTTTATACGTCACGCAACAAAAAATTCACTCATAAAAACGCCACACTAAGATGTCATCAATGTAGTACACTCAAACACAACTCACCCATGGCGAAGTTCGGTTCCAAAAACAAATCCTCCATATGGGCCTCAAACGGTTGCATCTTCATCGGAGGAGCAATGTCAGCTCTTCTTATAATTTGGGGTTTCTCATCGCTCATCTTCCCAATCCCAAATGCCAACTCCAAATTCAACTCCATCGCCACCAATCTCAAATCCTTAAACGTTACAACAAACAACATATTTATCCCTAATTTGTTGCACGATCCATTAGATAAAACCTTCTATGATGATCCAGAAACATGTTACACCATGGACAAACCAATGAAAAATTGGGATGAGAAGCGTAAAGAGTGGCTACTACATCATCCTTCATTCGCTGCCGAAGCACACCAAAAGATACTCGTCATAACGGGTTCACAGCCGACAAAGTGTGACAACCCCATCGGCGACCACCTTTTACTACGGTTTTTTAAAAACAAAGTTGATTATTGTCGTTTACACAACCACGACATAATCTACAACAATGCATTATTAGACCCCAAAATGGGCTCTTATTGGGCCAAATATCCTATGGTTCGAGCCGCAATGTTGGCCCATCCAGAAGTCGAGTGGATATGGTGGGTCGATTCAGATGCAGTCTTCACTGATATGGAGTTTAAATTGCCATTAAACCGTTACAAGAATCACAATCTCGTGATTCACGGTTGGGAACAATTGATTAAGAGAGACCTTAGTTGGACAGGGCTAAATGCAGGCGTTTTCTTGATGCGAAATTGTCAGTGGTCGTTGGACTTTATGGATCATTGGGCCAGTATGGGCCCAACTAGCCCAGAATACGAGAAATGGGGTGAGAGACTAAGAGCTACTTTCAAGACAAAAGTAGTACCCGATTCAGACGATCAGACAGCGCTTGCTTACATAATCGTAAAGGGAGAAGACAAATGGACGAGCAAGATCTTTTTAGAGAGCGAGTTTTATTTTGAAGGATATTGGTTGGAGATTTCAAAGATGTACAATAAAATGACAAATAAATATGAAGATATAGAAAAAAATGTGGAAGGATTAAGGAGGAGGCATGCAGAGAAAGTTAGTGAACATTATGGTGAAATGAGGGAGAAATATGTTAAGGATTTAGGAGAATTAAGGAGACCATTTATTACACATTTTACAGGGTGTCAACCTTGTAATGGTCATCATAATCCAATGTATGCTGCTGATGATTGTTGGAATGGTATGGAGAGAGCTCTTAATTATGCTGATAATCAAGTTTTGCGCACATTTGGTTTCATTCATTCAAATTTGTTGGATAAATCTGTTTCTCCATTACCCTTTGGATACCCTGCTGCATCAAAATAATTATATTGTAATATGCAGAGGAAAGTACTAGTAATTATTGTCGTTATAATGACGATGATTCTTCTGTCAATGATAATGAAATAAAGAATATGATGATGATTATGATGATATTAGAAATTAATAAAAGTGTTTATTAGATGATTTTATCGGATTGTAATATAATGTTCTTCACAAATACATAATGTGATTCTTTCCGATAATAAATTTGTTGATTTTTCTAATCTACTCCTTCAAGATTTGAGGGTGTTTACCCCCAACTATTCAATAAAATTTTAACCGATATAAATTTTTATAAAATACACCGTTGGATTGAAAGTATATATCATATAGATCATTTGTGTACAATTTCAGACAAATCCAAAATCATTTTATATGTTATAGAGTCACATCAAGATTAACGGCGTTTAAAAAATCACACAAACCGTTAATTTTGATGTGTCTCAATAACATATAAAATGATTTTAGATTTGTCTAAAATTATACAAATGATTTATATAATATAAACTTTTAATCCAACAGTGTATTTTATAAAAATTTCGATTAAAACATTATCGAATAAACGGAGGTAAATACCCATAAATCTTGAAGATGTAAACAAATTGTCAGCTTGTCATTTATGGAGTACATCATATATCTTCTTGATACAAGACTCAAATGTGTTTTTGGTTTCCATTTGAAGTTTTTTTGACAAAAGCAAAATTAAGCAATATCATTAATAGTTATATTTGTAATATATATCGGAATTTCATCACAATTTTGGAGAATAGTAATATATGTAGTCACCCTTACTAAAGTATGAGCCACTACATGGACTTTCCTCTTTAAAAACTCTACCGAAGAGTTGTGAAAAGAAAAGGACAAAATACTCTTGCAATTTGGGATAACAAGTCCGTATTCAAATAAAGCTTCTTGATTACATTGTGCGTCAACCTGGGTAGTTTTTGAATCCAACTTCAACTTGAGTATCTTCTTAGTTGGTCCACGCCCAGCTGTATGATGAAGATTATATATGAACTTTAAGACTTTCCCTTCGTGCATGTGGAGTAGTAAAGTGTTGCCAAAATTGATTGACATTTCATCAAGATTTTGTGCAACCTGAAGCAAAAACTCAATGGTTTGCCAATAATTTTGCACTATTTTATTTGCTCGAATTAAAATTGAAACAGTAAAGCAAAGAAAACGAAAAAATAAAATATTTAAAATATTATTCCAGACGAAATAAGTTATTTAGCTCTTATGTGAACTTTTTTTTTTAGTAGTAATCGGAAGTTTAATTAGATGTGTTTGGCCTTGAATTTGCAATCCAACTAATGGTGTGTTTGGGGTTTCTTTTCTTTTTATTTCTCTTATTATGTAACCAAAAACTAAATAAATTTAGTACTGCATAAGAAATTATATTGTTATAATTATCTATTAAATGACCAAGTTGCATCAATTTAATAATTTAAGAGACATTTAATAATGTAAGAGACCTGATCTATTTTAAAGTTAAGGGACCAAATTAGAGTGATAAGACAAATGAGTGCAAGGTTATAGGGAGTTCAAAGCATAAATAAAATAAATAATAATTGCTTCAATATTTAAAATTTAAAATTTAAGAGGGTGCAATTGCTTGAGATGTCAGTTTAAATTTGATAATGGATTATCCGTGGGGATAATCTGTATGGTGGTCCGAAGTCGCAGATTTTTTTTCCCGTGGGGATGGGGATGGAGGAAGAAATTCTCCCGTGAATAATTTGGGGCGGGGAATGGGGAAGGTCCCTCCGCCACCGCGGATTCCCCGACTCCGACCATATTATTTAAATTATATATGTAATATATAATTATATAATTTTATATGTTTTTTTAATAAAAAATAATAATTAATTCGTTATAAAAGTAATGATTATGTATGGTAGCAACAAGTTCAATTGAATATTTATATTTTTTTACAAAAAGAAATATTAAAAAGTGTTTTTGCAGTTTTTAGTTATTGATACAAAATGTACTTTTATTTAAAAAAAAATAATAGATACAAAATATGTATTTTTCTTAGAAAAAATAAGAAAAAACAAGATATTAGTGTCATATTTTTGATTAAAATGTATAACAATTTTGTTAATTTTTTATATCCGTGGAACTAAGTGTATATTGTGGGGATCCGTGGGGATAGAGATGGAGGAAGAATTCTCCCCGTGGTGGGGATGGAGAAAGAAATGCCTTAGAAGCAAGAATGAGACAAAGAGTGGTAAAGTATCCTCCGGTCAATCCCCGCCCTGTTGACATCCCTAGCAATTGCACCCCCTAATAAGCTAAAGGTGGCTACACCCCCCACTCTAATTAAGAATTCACAAAAATTAAATTAATTTTAAGATAAGATTAAAATAACGATAATACTGACAAAAAAATAAATTAAAATAATAAACATAAGATATGATTACGGTAAGATAAGATTGAGATAAAATTAGTATTAAAATTAAGACTTAGATAAGGACTAAAATTAAAAACCAATTCTCAAAAATTAGAGATAAGATTAAAATTAAAGTTAAAATTATGTGATTAGGTTGTGTGTAATTTTTTTCATATATTTTATTAAATATTTATTATTTTCTTAAGGATAAAAATTTAATGATTTTAATGTACTTTTTATGATAAACAATAATAAAAAATACTTCAAAATATTTTATGCATTTATTTTTATTTTTATCTAAACATAATTATATGTCATTTCATAATTGTACTTCTTTCTTTTCTCTTGCATTTTTATTTATTTTTTCTATAACCATGTTACGCATTAAAAAATAATCTCATTTTCCCATCGTTTTTTACTTTTTATCCTTTTACTTTCTTTCACAAACCAAAAAATATCTATAATTCGAATTAGATCTTCTCTATTTCAGTAACTCTAGTAATGATAAAACAACCAATATATAATTGACCATTGAGATGTTTTTTAATTAGTGCTGGAATATCTTTTATCATCCAAATAGGTGAAAAAATATTTCAACATTATTTTTGTGTTGATTTGTCTTTATGTGAGTGTGACATTTGTTTGAAACTATCGTTTGTGTTAGTTTATTATTATGATCAATTTTTTCTTAAGAGGCCAAATAATAATATATATATTAAGTCTAAATAAGTGCAAGAAATATTTAAGAGGTAAAGATATAAATGTTGACTAAAACCAGAGAAAAAAGTAATTCATTAGAAACTTGAAACAAAATACAATATATTGAGATGAGATTGAAATTAAAATGAGATGAGATCAAATGGTAGATCATTTTACAACCGCGCCATACATATGAGATTTGAACACTGTTTTTATTTAAATTTACAAAATCAAACGCATCACTAATTGTCATCTCATAAACACCAAACTAATAAAGAGACCACATTCATTTCCTTACACTTTTTAAAGTTCTACTATATACACATGATCGATTAAAACATTGTTGATTTAGTGCGAACCGCACAACTTCTACTTTGCAAATAAAGAAGGGGTTTGACCTGGACATCACTGCGACCATCTTCAAACTCGCGTTCCTCCTCATCATCATCATCATCATCTTCTTCTTCTCTTATCCTTTCCATTGCAAGACTTTGACTCCTCTTAGGAGGCACATAATCCGCTTTCGCATCCAATTGAACGCCATTTTCACCAGGTGATCCGAGCCTAAGCGTCGCAACCCTTATGAGCTCCTTGAAATCTTCATCACTTAAGGAAGAAGTTGCGTTAGCGTTGAAGTTTATATGATATGATCCCATGGTTGGAAGATCCACACAGCCCAAGTCATTAGAACATTGGATCATGCCACGGACATACATATCCCTTACCTTAATCAACATCTTCAAAGGTGCCTTCATGTACTTTACCAACTTGCTTCCTCTGCCGTTCTCTGTCTTTGTCATGTTTGCAAATAATACTTCAAATTATGTACCCAAAAAAATACTTCAAATTTTCGCAACTCTAGACCTCATATATAACTTTTTTTTGTTGGTGAATCCGATTCCCTTTATACTTTTATCTATTAATATTATATAAAGTAATTTTTTTTCTAAATAAGAAAATTAGTCATTATACGGTGAATACTAAAAAATAGAAAATTAATAATGATAACTTTTTTTGACTAAAGAAAATTATACATTATTGTTATTTCAACTTTATATAAAAATATTTTCCATATAATTTACTAAAATAGTAACGTACATGTACACTAAAACAATTAAAAAAAAATGTACACCAAAATCAAAGTCATACATATTAATATTATTATTATTATTATTATTATTATTATTTTGTTAGATTTTATCCGCTAGTTCTTCCATTGCACCCAACGTTGTTTATTTTATTTCCATTCATTTCTCTAAAGTACTAGTCTGTCCTAATGTATTTGGACTAAATTATTAAATAAATACATTAATTTTTGTTGACTACTTTTCTTTTATCTTAAGAAGTGAATTTCTAATTATTAGATTATTTGGAAAAAAACTTCATAATATTTAATTTGTAGGCAGAGTCGATTTAATGGTAAGACAATTCAAACAAGAGTTTAACTCCGAAAAATTAAAAATAACTACTAATAAAAAAAGCTTCTTATAAGTCATAAATCCATTAAAAAAGGTCTTTGAAAAAAATATAAAGACCCCTTTAAAAAAGTTATAAAAATTTAGACAAATACCTATGCAATTTTCAAGAATTTTAAATAAAATTTGCTTTATACCTCGGAGAAAAAGATCTCGAAAAAAAGATAAAAACATCATTTTAGAATTTGGTTTAGACCTCATTAATGTTGGGTCGGTCTTGTTTGTAGAACATATATTCCGCAAAAAGTTTTTTTTTTACAAAAAGTTATGTACTAACAGTTTTGAAATTCTTTGTAAAAAAAAAACAGTTTTGAATTTTTAGGAGTGAAATAACAAAAGTCTTCCTGAAATTTCAACTTTCGTCAAATACCTCCTTGAAATTTAGAAATAGGCAAACACCCCCTGAAAATGAAAGACGTCAGCAAATATCCCCTTGATCTATTAACTCCGCCAGTGGCAGTTTTAATAATCAAATATCCTTGAAACTTACAACTTATTGTCAAGTACTCTCCAGAAATTTATAATTTAAATGCAAAATCTCCTCTAAAATTTGAAAAAATAAAGCCAAATTGCTCATATTGAAGCGCATAATTTTCACTTTTAAGTTATAATGGAATCAAAACATCATCAATACTTAAAACACAACGTAGTAATGTAAGTGTTCTTCAATCGTCACTGAACGCATAATTTATATATATGAATAGTTGTAGCATGTAACTTAAACTAAATGAAACTAATGAATACATTTTCATGAACATAGGTAACCATTCAAGTTTAAGTTTTGCATATCTCACATAAAGTTTCAATCATGTTGTAGGCAGTCACCTTAGTCTTCTTGCAACAATGTTAAAAAAAATTCCAATTATTTTTGTTTTCAACATCCACAATTGCTTGTGTAAAAAAAACATCCACAATTGCATAAATTATAGTCATGAAGATTGAAAAACACTTATATTTTTATGTTGTATTTAAGTATAAATGATGTTTTTATTCAATTACATGTAAAAATTATATGCATTTCAGTTGAAATTTCGGAAGACTTTTAGTATATATTTCACTCAAATTTCTAGCCTTATTTTCTCACATACAATTGGCTTAAAGCAAGCAGTACTATCTCTGAGATTATATGGCTATGATTGAGCTCCCACAACTATTAAAGAGAAATTATTAACACTATATGTTATGATTAATTTACACACATTCAAGTATAATCTTGATAGATGACACCAATATAATAATAATAATAATAATAATAATAATAATAATAATACCAATATTTATCAATAAAAAAAAACCCAATATTTATCAAAAGAAAAGGATATACAACACCAATTCACTTTTTTTTAAGTTCTTATTATAAATATGATCGATTAAAACATACTTACTAACTTTTACAAGATATTAGCTTAATAATAAGAGTTTATTAACTTTATAACATTAAAAGACAATATACTCAAAAAAATAAAAAAAAATAAACATTAAAGGACATAAAGTTCAATTCCATATTATTAATCCATGTAAAATGAACAATGATATCCTTGATACTAATAATTAAAACATACTTGTTCCCCCACGAATAGCACAACTTCTACTTCTTGAATAAAGAAGGGGCTTCTTCACCTTGATATCATCATTATTATCATCACTGTCTCCAAACTCACATACCTTGTCTTCTTCAATCCTTCCAATTCCAACACTACGACTCCGAGACACCTTCATCGCATCTGCACCCAACTCACTGCGATTTTCGTCTCTGATCTTGACCGACGCGGCCTTCACGAGCTCCTTGAAATCATCATTGCTTGCAGTAGATGTTGTAGAGTTAACACTAAAGCTCCTAGGAAGGGAATAAAGTTGTGTAGGACATCCCATGAATGCATGATCTACATAGGCTAAATCATGAGAACATTGGATCATGCCACTAACATACATGTCTCTTATCTTTTTCAGGATCCTTAAGGGTGCCTTCATGTACTTACCTAGCTTGCTTCCTTTGCTGCTATCTTTCTTTGTCATGTTTGAAGATTACTTCAAATGGTGGGAAGTTGAGGACCCTTTATATAGATAAAGAAAATTGACAGCTATATTTATTTGTCATGGCTTCTAATATACCCCTATCATCTTTAAATTATATTTTTACACGTAACCACGCATTTTAATGCATGAAAGTGACGTTGTGATGTCAAATGGCCCCTTAACTAAAGAAAATAAATGATTTAAATCTCCTATAATCGTAATTGCATCATTCATTTTGGTTTTGATGCTAGAATTTGGATCATTTAAATGACTAAAATGTAAGTAAAAAAACTAAGAGTTGTGATCGTAACAAACTCATAATTTGTTATGATATACTTTTTTTTTTGACAAATGTTTTTTGACAAAATCATAATTTGTTATGATATACATATAACATCTATTTTTGATTTATTAATTAACTAAGATTGATATTACAACCCACTTATGATCTAGTAGTGTTGACTTTAAATTTTGAAGTATACTTCTAACAACGTTTCAGGTTCATTTCTCTCAAATATCAATTTTGGTTAGTTAGTCTCGTACAGAATAAAAACTCTAAATTGGTCTTCTCAATTAGTTTGTCTTTAGGTCAGATACCAAATTTTATTTAAAAAAAAAGTAAAATAGTCAAAGTCAAGGAATTGTACTACCTCTGTCCCTAATTATAAGACATTGTTTGACCACTGCATGTACGCCAACATACAATTTTGATCACTAATATATTTAATTATATAGTAGTAAAAATTATAAAAATTTGATATTTTGAAAGTAGCATCAAAACAAATCAAACAAGATCTTATATGCTACTTCTTCCGTCCCTTTATATAAACACCCTTTCAAAAAAAGTCTAGTCCCCAAAATATAAGCCCCTTTATAAATTACTATGTGCAATCATTACTTTTTTCCCTACATATACCCCTAATTATTACACTAACTTGCATTGAAATGTGAAAAGTCAAATTAAATACATATACAAACAAAGGACAATTTAGTAAAATTTACACACAAACTAGACATAATAATTACACTACCAACATTTCTTAATAAGCGTGATTTTTGTCAGAGGAGCTTATATAATGGGACGGAGGGAGTAATATTTATATCTATGTATTATTAAAAAAAATGATCAAAACATGATAAATAAATATGGCAATTTTATCAAACAGAGTCTTATAAAAAAAGAAAGAGCTAGTATTACATTATTATTGCTATTTTACTTTTTTTAAAATGTATTTTACTTTTCTTGTTAAAAAATATATATTTTACTTTTGTTAGTTTGTAAGGAACTAATGGGCTCTTGTGTCAAAAAAAAGAATTAATGGGTTTCGAAGCCCAACTGAAAGATTACTGACTTTTTGGGGAATGGGACTACATTGTACTCCCTTCAATACTATATATAAAAAAATATTCACTTTTTAGATACATTGAAAATTTAATGTATTTAGTCAATATTATAGACTAAATACATCAAATTATCAATGTATCTAAAAAGAAAATTGTTTCTTATATATGGGACCGGAAGGAGTATACTACAGTAAAATCTCTTTAAATTAATACTCGATAAATTAATAAACTTTTTAAAATAATAAAGTTATCCGGTCCTGACTTGGGCCAGTGTAAAAAATTGAAAAATTCGATAAAATAATAAGATAATAATTTTTTGGGAGATTCCTTTGTAATTTTCGGTCCCAAGAAAATCATAAATTAATAATATGGCAAGCTTGTGAGATATGGTATTAATACTCTATCACATTCATGTAATTTATATTTGGCAAACTTGCTTAAGAATACATTGAACTCATTTGTTCCTCTTGTTTACATCAAAAGTTATTATTGATTTCCAATACATATTACTAAAGTCATTATTAATTTCCAATGCATATTACTAAGGCCATTATTGATTTATAAGTCATTAAAACTCTTTAAATTAATAAATATTAATTTATCGATAAATTAATAACTTTCTAAATTAATAAATTTCTTCAATTTTGACTCTATTAATTTATAGAAATTTTATTGTAGTACTTTCTCGGGGGCCTTTCATGGCCAATAAACAACATCAGCTTCTAATAAACATGTCCAATCTTCATATATTAAAAATAAAGTAAATCATTTAATTGATCAATGTCGTCTTTGTAACTTGCTGTTAAATAGTCTCTAACTCTATCATTATCTTAAATTATTTTTATATTTGTCAAAGGTTTATTAATTTAGTCCTTATTTTTGTCATTTTTTTTTAATTTGATCACTCCAAAGAAATAAATTGAGAAATAATTAACAAAGAGAAAAATTAATTAGATAAATTAACAATATCAGATTAAGAGGCCTTTTAAAAAAAAACAAAAATTGAGGAAGGAAAAAGGTCTTATCGAATATTAACACTAATGACCATATTATAACTGTTTCTAATGAGATTTGAACTCGACACCTTGAAATTACAATGTTAAATTTTTAATACTGATCTGAGCTAGCACCTCAAGTGTCAGAGGCCTATTTAAAAGTAACTTACAGAGTCATTGACTAATTTAATGATTTATTCATTAAAAACATAATACGAAGCAATTAATTTATACATAAACAACTATGTGTGGGTCTCTTTCGCATACAATAACAATTAGCGGCTACCGAGCCATATCGAGGCAAATCAACTAGTAATATAAGACAACAAGATGCCACCAAAAATACCGATCCGTCCTTAATGCATTTTTTTTCAGTTTTTTTTACTGCTGTTTTTTGGGGGCATTGTTGGGATAAATGGACTATTTTTCATATAGAGCTCCTCAGCTCATGTATTTCGTTTTCCGCAATTACCCTTCTCCAATCAAATTACTTTTTCATTAATGTGAGTTTCTACAATAGGATATTATTGGTAATTACTATCAATAACTTTAATTCAAAAATATTCTTTCTTTTATGCATCTTTCTTGTCTCTCTCCTCCTTTTCTTCTTTCTTCTACGTCACTCTCTTCTTCCTCTCTTCTTTCTTCCTTTTTTTTCTTTTTTCTTCTCCTTCTCCTCACCTATATGATCCAAACCATTTCCTAGACAAAGAAAGAAAGAGCACGAACAAGAAGAAGATCCGCCGGAGAAGAAGATTACACGGGAAGAAGAAAAGTTACACGAGTTAGAGATTTATAAATTTTGATTTCTTTTTTTGTTTAATAGTTTTAGTAGAAATAAAGTGTTGATGTGCTTTTATAGAGATTTGTATGTGATTTCGTAATTTTATATATATATATATATATATGTTGATTTAGGGTTTTGTGATTTTTTTAATTGTTGGATTTGCTAGTGTTTGTTTGTTTTCTTAGGAGAAATGAAGTAAGAGTGAAGTGTTTGTTGTGTTTCAATAGATATTTGTTGGTGATTTTGTAATGAGTATGTGTTGATTTAGCCTATGTTGGATCTATTATAGTGTAGTGTTATTTATGCACATGATGTGTTTGATAAAATGTTGTTGGGAAATCTCATTTTATTTTCCATATTTTTTTAGTATACAAGTATCTAACAAATCTAAGTTACAATATTGTTTTCTTTCAAACTATATGTCCTTTTTTCAAATATGATTTAAAACATTATTGTTGTATGTTTAAAGTGTGTTTTCACGCTAAAACGCTTTTTTAATAGTTTGTTTTGATGCAAAATATAGTTCTGTTTTTTCCATCTTTTATAATAACAATAATAATAGGCTTCTCCATTTTGGTCGCAAATGGCTTATTCAACTTTATTTTTAAATAGTGTTAATTTGAATTTTACTGGTGTTGTTTCTTTTAGACTTTTTAAATTTTGGATCTAAAGATTTGGAAAAAGCAAACATTTTGGTGAAAAATGGCCTCTCATATTCAGGGACATTAATATATTGGACAAGTTTTGCAATGTACCAATCACACTGCCCAATAAAAAGTCATCACGTTTTTATACTTTTTGAGGGACAATTAGCTACTCTCTCTGTCTCTTATATAGATACACTAAATCTATACTTACTTTGCAAGGGTAAGGATGTGTTGGTTCTAACACTCCATTCATTGTCATTAGTTATAGATTCAACTCATAACAAGTTCATCTCTTTCAGTTTATGTTTTAATATTTTAGTTTTATGTATGTATATTATGTGTTTGAATTTTGCTTGTGTTGTTTTTTTTAGGTTTTTAATTTTGGCTCTAAAAATTTGTAGAAAGAAAACACATGAGATTTAGTATAACCCCTCTTTATGTTTGGGTGGTTTGTGTGGGTGTCTAGCTATATGTTGTGTTGGCTGCGTTTTTTGGGTGTAGGGTGTTATTGACCTATGTTTTTTTTTCTGTCTAATCTGCCATATGTGTAACCTTCTTTCCTCTCATAGTACACCCACACAAGCACAGAAGTATGGGTGTTATTTTGTCTAAAACACTCTCTTTGTTGTTGTTTTTTTTTTCTTCTCTATTTTAGTTTGATATAAACCCTCATTCATACTTGAGTTATAATTGATGATTGTGGTTTTTTGTTGTTCTATTTTAGTTTTATATATGCACATTAAGTAATTGATGAAATGTTTTCTATATGCCCAAAGACAAGAATAAGAAAGGGGAAAACGGGAAAAAGAAACAAAAGTTGAAGAGTGACCAAAAACATTGATTTCATGAGTTTCTAAAACTGAAGTCTGATATAACTTTAAATGCTTTGGTATTTTTATTTTGCTTTATGTGGGGGTTTTCTCTCTAAGTAAAAGCAGTAGCATATAATTTTGGATTTTATATCTTTTAGAGGTCAAAATATTGGTCACGATGTTTCCATTTGTATCGCCCAATTAGTTTTGAGTTTGTCACGATGGGAATTTATAATACTTGCACTGCACTTATTCATTTGATTTATTTAAACCTTAAACTGATATTCATAATAAAAAACGTGCAATGCAAGATGCCATGTTAAGCTCCATTCTTTGTGTAACTTGAAGTTATTGGAAGTAGAATTAGTACCACTTTTTGATGGATCTTTATCCCGATCAATGAAAGATGCCATGTTATAAAGAAAGTTGCAGCCATGTCTCATATAGAAGTTGTTAAGTTAAGAAAGACATTTAAAGCACGTTTGGAACAACCTGACATACCTAATGAGATAATTAACTTTCTGACGAGAAAACTCGCCGTCGACAAAAGTTAATATCTCAACAAATTTTTTCTCTCTATTTTCTGTTTCTTACTTTTCTTTTTTTTATAATAATCGGTTTTTACATTTTGGTGACAAATGGCTTTTTCAACTTCATCCCTTAATATTGATAATTTTAAATTTGCTTGTGTTCTTTTTATAGGTTTTTTGTAATTTTGACTACTATGTGATTTGTCTGATGTCTGAACAAGTGTGTGTGTGTGTGTGTGTGTGTGTATTAGATGTAGATGATGTGGGAAGGAAGGGATTTTTGAAGGAAAATCACTTTCGTGATATTTTTATTATATCTATATTGACAAAATAATGGTACATTGCTTTTGTTCAGATCCTGCATTACATTGAGGAGATTATGTTGACCTTGTGGGCTTAAGTAGATGCCTTCAAGCTACTTCTAGGAAATCTGTTGTTACCAATCCTTCCACTGCTTTAAATATAGGATCTGGTCACTTTTCATTGGTCCTAAGATAAGAAAATTAGAGGAGTATTGTAAGCCTTTTCCAAGTTTTTAGTAAGAACTACTCTTAGGGTCTTATACTAATCGATTAATAGAATAGAAGGTTTGTATGAAATTGCGTTACCCCATTTTACGGTATGTTTCTTAATGACCTCTACCTCAATGTTAATTTAAAAATGAAGTTAAAAAAGATTAAGCAGACTTTGTGACTATATATACCATAACGATTAAAATCCCTTTATGAGAGACTTCAAACAATGAACATATTCTATCAGAGTATCGAGAGTATGTGTGCTGTTATGTTATTAACTTTCTAATCTCTGACTATTCTGAGGTTTAGCTACATATTACGAAATCCTCAAGAAGTTGCTTTGAATTTTGTTTGCAGGATTCTTGGAGCTGTTTTGGAGGACACATTGGAATTCTTATTGCGATTACGAGAAACTATATTGGTTCATATATAAGATATGTATAAATATGGGTCTTCTGGTACCTTATTTTTTGTTAATAAGGTAATGAAGCTCTTTTGATAGATTTTTTATTCAATTCAATATTTATAATTATATTTACCGATGTTTGAATTTGCAAGACTTAAGTATTATTTGTGTTGGTTAGTAGCTTTGTAGAAAATAGTTCTACTTTTTTATAAGCTAACTTTGTTTTAAGTTTTAGTTTTTATATCTCAAATTTTAACTTTTGTTTTCTTTTTGTTGCCTAAATAATCAACCATGAAATTGGAAACAGGAGTTGGAATGAGAGTAGTAATTATAATGTTTTCTTTTCTTTAGGTGTCATTGAGATTGATGCTTCCCTCTTTGGAGTATATGTTCTATTTTCATATAGCTAGCTTATGGGACACAATATAGCATCATGTCTTGGTCATCTCTTTGGAGAAAATAAGATGGCAGCTTGAGGTAAATGTTGGTGAATTGCCGATTGTTGTAGTTCAGTTTGCAGAAATCAAGATCATCCGAGGTTAGATAATGTTTTTTCTGTTGTTTCCTTAAAGTTATGTATTCATGTTATTGTTTCTTATTATAAATTCAAAATGTGTTGAAGGCTACGAGGATTTATGTCGATCCTTCAATGGAGCAGATTGTCTCATTTAAGGAAAGGTTGATAATAATTAGACTTTTCTTGGTTCATTGGCTTTGTTTATTTTATTAGGTGGTGGAAATGTTTGTAAGATATTTCCATGTGTATTATTTTTCAGCTTGGTCCTTGAAGGGGCTAATTCTTCTCTTGACATCCATGTTATTGGTGCTCGCGATAGGTTTGAGCTATTTGAAGGTATGTCAGCTATATTGTTAGTTAGCATTGAGTGATGGTGTTACATATAAATCTTCTTGATTTGTAATATTCAACTTCTTGCAGATATTGTTGGTGCTGTCACTGATGTTCATTACAAGCATTCACCCCATAGCACTGAAGATGTAGCCACTGGTGTAGGAATGACTTTAATAGATAATAGGTATAAAGAGTGAAAATAATTAACAAAGATGATGTGATTTTCTTCCACTGGTGTATGGAAAGCATGCCCAAAAATTTACGAATCTCATGAATGATTCTTACATTCAAGTTCAAATATTGGTATTGGAATATATTAGAGTGAAGGGCAAGAATGGTTTTTTTTTTTTTGCAAATATTACTATTTTTTTAAAATCATTTTTCATTACTGTTGTTGTTACATTATTGACTTATAGTTCTGATCATTATCAGGTATAACATATATTGAAAGTGTCGATGAAATCACTAGAGTATCTTTGAATCCTGACATAACCGACGTGGGAAAATTGAAGAAGGAGCGAGTGACACAGTTTTTTAGTAAGATCTTTTTATGGTTAGAATAGTAGTTGGTATTGAAATTTTGATTGTGTGTTTGATATTTTATAATGGGTTTTCTCGCTGACAAGGAATATTATTCAAATTCTATACTTTGCAAAGAATTGCAATTCAACCTTTTTTATCCACACAAGTCTCTTTTGGAGTTTACACAAGCACTGGAAGATGGATTATGTGTTATTTGTGCAAAAGTAGTTCATTTATTCGATGTTAGTACTGGGTTTTTTCCAGCCTCTGCAGATGTGGGGAATTTTTGAACTATGTAGCAGGTTCTCTTCATTTCGCAGTTTGTCGTCTTAATGTCTTCAGTTCTACATCTAAGTGCGACTTTAATTTTATTTGTCTCGAAGATTATGGTGATTCAGTATTCTTTGTTTGTTGGTCTGTATAACAACAATTGGATTTTCTAAAAGGCACAGACTTGAAGTTATTGTCCAAGACTCTACTTCTACTGTTCTCTTGCCAATGTGTCATAATATTTTCGAGGTAATTCATCTTTAAAGAGCAGAAAATCTTTAATCTGTACAAAAAGATTTTAATTAGAATTTGATTTCAGCTTGTCATAATTTAATTTTAATGTTGTTGTATGTGTTCAGGATGCACGTTTCAGTTATGAAGTTGAAAACTTTATGTTTAACAAGTTAATACTCTTAATAGTAAAAAAGATTCAAAGGGTGGATGATTGTTCGGATGATGTTGTTGAGGTTGTTAGGTTGTCTAATGATGTTAGTCTGATTAGACAGTATCATAAGTTTGATCAAGATTTCCCCCCATTAAGGTTAATGTTGATAAGTTAGTTAAGAATTCTGTATTTTGTTATATTCTTTGTGAATGGTTTTGAGGAAGTTGAGTTAACTGAGTTAAATTTCTACCTCTCCAGGCTATATTTCAATCTGCTCTTATATCAGTTTCTCCTCATCTTTCTTATCGGACAAGTTGAATCAATTGAGACACAATCTGTTGATGATGCGGAGACAACCCTCATCCAACAATCTATTCAAAATTTTGTGAAAGATGGAACTGATCAATGCCACCAGAGTTCTAAGAATTTGAATGTTGTAATTGTTGGTTTGAAGGTTATCACTGGATTTAAAAGTCGAAATTTGAGTCCCTAGATTTACCACTAGATTTATTGAAGGTTATCACGGGAAAGAAATATTTATTTTTACACAAAATAAAAATGGATCCCTATCGTCATTACAAGTAAATTAGTTGTTGTTTGGAAATAACACGAAACTAATCTAAATATTGAACTAATGATTTTTTTAGTTAATCATCGGAAATATAAATTGCTCCCACCAGAGAAAAATAGTTGTTGAACGTGATAAGTTAAAATTAATTATTATACACAGGTATCTATACATGACGACAAGTTTTTTTTGATGAAAATTTTAATTAACTATTATATACTCGGAACAAAGTTGTTGATGAATTTTTGATATTAACTATTATATACTGAGAAATAGTTGTTGGTGGTAATAAATTAAAATTAATTATTATACACGAGAGTAATCAATATGTGTAAATGAGAAATTTATTGTTTCTAATTGATACATAAAATAACAAGTTATTGTTTTGATAAATATTCATGTATAAATGAGAAGTAAGAATAGTCACAAAGCTGCTACCGTTAGAAATTAATCTCTGGATCTCATCCAACTCAACTCATATGTCTCTCAGCTTTTACCACTTGATCAATCATACGGGGCTAAAACTAATGAGAGGTAAAATAATTTCAAAGTTTTTGAAAAATGCACACAAACACAAGTATTCTTTTGAGCACAAAATTAATAAATCTTCTATCCAAATCATTTAGTTAAGAGATCACTATAATCATAATAAGTAAATTAGGTTATGTGTGATACCAACACGAAACCAATCCAAACAAAGAATAAATACTTTTGATTGATGCAGAAAATAAAAAATTATCTTTATTTTGAAGAAATAAAATGAAAAGTTTTTATTTTTATAAAAATTTCTATGTGTAAATGAAAAGTAATAATTGTCCAAATCAATAATAATAATAAAATATAGTTTCCTAAATAATTAAGGTAATATGTATACATGCCATAATCATTAGCAAAAAAAAAGTATACATGGCATATTATTAATATTAAATACGAGGAAATAGTTGTTGGTGATGACAAATTAAAATTAAATCATTTACACAGAATATTTTAAACATTGTACTAATGTTTCTAATTGATGCATAAAATAACAAGTTATTGTTTTGATAAAAATTCATATGCGTAAATGAGAAGTAAGAACAGTCACAAAGTTGCTATCGTTAGAAATTAATCCCTGGATCTCATCCAACTCAACTCATATGTCTCTCAGCTTTTACCACTTGATCAATCCTACGGGGCTAAAACTAATGAGGGGTAAAATAATTTCAAAGTTTTTGCAAAAATGCACGGGAAACAAGTATTCTTCTAAGCACAAAATTAATAAATATTTTATCCAAATCATTTAGTTAAGAGATCATTATAATCATAATAAGTAAATTAGGTTATGTGTGATACCAAAACGAAACTAATCTAGACAAAGAATAAATACTTTTGATTGATGCAAAAAATAAAAAATTATCTTTATTTTGAAGAAATAAAATGAAAAGTTTTTATTTTTATAAAAATTTCTATGTGTAAATATAATGAGAAGTAATAATTGTCAAAATCAATAATAATAAAATATAGTTTCATAAATAATTAAGGTAATATGTATACATGCCATAACCATCGGTAAAAAAAAAGTATACATGGCATGTTTTATTAATATTAAATACGAGTAAATAATTGTTGGTGATGACAAATTAAAATTAAATCATTTACACAGACTATTTTAAACATTGTACTAATGTTTCTAATTGATGCATAAAATAACAAGCTATTGTTTTGATAAAAATTCATATGCGTAAATGAGAAGTAAGAATAGTCACAAAGCTGCTATCGTTAGAAATTAATCCCTGGATCTCATTCAACTCAACTCATATATCTCTCAGTTTTTACCACTTGATCAATCCTACGGGGCTAAAACTAATGAGAGGTAAAATAATTTCAAAGTTTTTGAAAAAATGCACGGGAAACAAGTATTCTTCTAAGCACAAAATTAATAAATATTTTATCCAAATCATTTAGTTAAGAGATCACTATAATCATAATAAGTAAATTAGGTTATGTGTGATACCAACACGAAACTAATCCAAACAAAGAATAAATACTTTTGATTGATGCAGAAAATAAAAAATAATCTTTATTTTGAAGATATAAAATGAAAAGTTTTTATTTTTATAAAAATTTCTATGTTTAAATGAAAAGTAATAATTGTCCAAATCAATAATAATAAAATATAGTTTCCTAAATAATTAGGATAACTAGTTTGAGACCCGTGCTCGCACGGGAAAAATTTGCGTAGAAATTTTTTTGAGGGTTTTAGATTATGTAAAATTATCCACACAAATATACTTGTTAAAATATACATAAATAAAAATTACAATAAAATTATTCCATAAATTATGTACGAAATTATAAGTAATGCAATTAAAAAATTATTTTTAAATTTGAAATGTTTAAATTAAATGAAAATCTCCTTCATTTTGTAAATATCGGCAAGTAACCGGTTCTTTGGATAATTGTGTTAACTATAATCGTAAGAAGTAAAATTGTTCAAAAAGATAATGATAAGAAACTTCTTAATTACTACTACTCCGTCCTAAAATATAAAAGAAAATTAGTCAAAGAATATTGATGTATCTAGTAAAAAATTTGATCCAAATACATCAACTTTCTTTGACCATTTTTCTCTATTTTGGGACAGAGGGAGTACTTCTGTTATTTATTATAAGAGACAATTGTACTTTATAGATTCATTAAAATATGATGTATCTCGTCTATTAATAAATCGAAATACATAATTTTTAATGATTATGAAATGTGCATTTGTCTTTTTGACCTAGTACTATATGTATTATACATACCAATATAATTTTTGACCTAGTTTGAGACTCGTGCTCGCACGGGAAAAATTTGCGTAGAATTTTTTTACTTCTGACTATATGTATTATACATACCAATATCTTGTTATTTATTTTGTATATTAATGTAAAGTTTGTTAAATTTATTATTATATCTTTTATTGAGAAATATTTCGATTGAGAAATATTATTTATTAAATTAATAAATATTATTGTTAAATATTATTAAATTAATACATACCAATATTATTTATTTTTTATTGAAATATTATTAAATTTATTATTATATTATACATACCAATTTCGATTGAGAAATATTTTTTATTCGTATAATCCAAATACAATATTTGTAAGATTGACAAAAAAAAAACACCAATATTGTTGCTTAAAATAATTCAAGAATAATGAATCTAATTCCACCATTGCATTAATATAAATAAAAAATTTCATTCAAGAATACATCTATTATACAACAACCTACAACTCATTTTATTATAATAAAACAAATGAAAATGCTTGACAAAAAAAAATGAAAGCATTACTTTTGATTACTTTTATCGAATATAAATTTTACATATCAATCTTTATACAGGGTATATTTTACATATAAATATAAATAATAAAACATATAGCTTAAATTATATCATCAAACAAATTCTTCCACCACAATCTTTCTAGTAATTGTGGCTAAGTCTTTAGTTGTTGCCGATGTTATAGGAGTTTCTATTTTACGTTTGATCTCTGTATAATCTTCTTTTGAATCTTTTGGCTCATTTCAATTTCAAAAAAAAAAAAAACAAAGCAAAATCAGTTAAGAATTTGAATCAAAAGTTCACACATAAAAAGGTAAAGAGATTAAAAATAAAATATATTTGATCACCTAAAAATATGAAATATATTGGATGAAAATAATACATGAAAATATGAAATAAGAATACGAATAAGAAAATAAAGAATAATAGAGGTTCAGAGAAGACTTACAAAAATGTTGCGTTGTATTTCAAAATTGATGCAAATAGTGACTCTAAGAAACATTATTTATAGGCAAAAACATCAGAATACATGACAATGAATATTGAATAATGAATCGTAATTGTAAAACAGAATATAAGGAATCATATTATAAAAGGAATCATAAAATGTAAATGCTAGTACATGTGTGAATAATTTATTTATCTGTGCTTAATTTCAGTTTTTAATTATTAGTATCAGTTTTTTTGTCAAAAAAAATTTATTAGTACCATTTTTTTGGTCCGATTTTTTTTAAGAAACATCTAGGAATGATAATTTATGGTCTGCTGTTTTTTTTAGAAAAAATTGTGTGGAATAAAAATTGTGTATAGTATAATAATAATAATAATAATAATAATAATAAATAAAATAAAATGAAAAGATAGGGTGGTGATAGGATGACACATGGCAAGGAAGCATAAAAATGAATTTGTAATTAATAGAGTCATAATTACACCCATTGTAATTGTAAATAGTATAGATAGATAGATATGTATACATGTCATAATCATCAATAAAAAAAGTATACATGGCATATTTAATTAATATTAAATACGAGGAAATAGTTGTTGGTGATGACAAATTAAAATTAAATCATTTACACAAACTATTTTAAACATTGTACTAATGTTTCTAATTGATGCATAAAATAACAAATTATTGTTTTGATAAAAATTCATATGCGCAAATGAGAAGTAAGAATAGTCACAAAGCTACTATCGTTAGAAATTAATCCCTGAATCTCATCCAACTCAACTCATATGTCTCTCAGCTTTTACCACTTGCTCAATCTTACGGGGCTAAAACTAATGAGAGGTAAAATAATTTCAAAGTTTTTGAAAAAATGCACGGGAAACAAGTATTCTTCTAAGCACAAAATTAATAAATATTTTATCCAAATCATTTAGTTAAGAGATCACTATAATCATAATAAGTAAATTAGGTTATGTGTGATACCAACACGAAACTAATCCAAACAAAGAATAAATACTTTTGATTGATGCAGAAAATAAAAAATTATCTTTATTTTGAAGATATAAAATGAAAAGTTTTTATTTTTATAAAAATTTCTATGTTTAAATGAAAAGTAATAATTGTCCAAATCAATAATAATAAAATATAGTTTCCTAAATAATTAAGATAATATGTATACATGCCATAATCATCAATAAAAAAAGTATACATGGCATATTTTATTAATATTAAATACGAGGAAATAGTTGTTGGTGATGACAAATTAAAATTAAATCATTTACACAAACTATTTTAAACATTGTACTAATGTTTCTAATTGATGCATAAAATAACAAATTATTGTTTTGATAAAAATTCATATGCGCAAATGAGAAGTAAGAATACGCAAATGAGAAGTAAGAATAGTCACAAAGCTACTATCGTTAGAAATTAATCCCTGAATCTCATCCAACTCAACCCATATGTCTCTCAGCTTTTACCACTTGATCAATCTTACGGGGCTAAAACTAATGAGAGGTAAAATATTTGAAAAAATGCACGGGAAACAAGTATTCTTCTAAGCACAATATTAATAAATATTTTATCCAAATCATTTAGTTAAGAGATCACTATAATCATAATAAGTAAATTAGGTTATGTGTGATACCAACACGAAACTAATCCAAACAAAGAATAAATACTTTTGATTGATGCAGAAAATAAAAAAATTATCTTTATTTTGAAGATATAAAATGAAAAGTTTTTATTTTTATAAAAATTTCTATGTTTAAATGAAAAGTAATAATTGTCCAAATCATTAATAATAAAATATAGTTTCCTAAATAATTAAGATAATATGTATACATGCCATAATCATCAGTAAAAAAAGTATACATGACATATTTTATTAATATTAAATACGAGGAAATAGTTGTTGATGATGACAAATTAAAATTAAATCATTTACACAAACTATTTTAAACATTGTACTAATGTTTCTAATTGATGCATAAAATAACAAATTATTGTTTTGATAAAAATTCATGTGTGTAAATGAGAAGCAAGAATAGTCACAAAGCTACTATCGTTAGAAATTAATCCCTGAATCTCATCCAACTCAACCCATATGTCTCTCAGCTTTTACCACTTGATCAATCCTACGGGGCTAAAACTAATGAGAGATAAAATAATTTCAAAGTTTTTGAAAAAATGCACAGGAAACAAGTATTCTTCTAAGCACAAAATTAATAAATATTTTATCCTAATCATTTATTTAAGAAATCATTGTCATTATAATAAGTAAATTAGGTTATGTGTGATACCAACACGAAACTAATCCAAACAAAGAATAAATACTTTTTATTGAAGAAGAAAATAAAAAATTATCTTTATTTTGAAGAAATAAAATGAAAAGTTTTTAATTTTCTAAAAATTTCTCTTTGTAAATGAAAAGTAATAGTTGTCCTAAACAATAATAATAAAATATAATTTTCTAAATAATTAAGGTGATATGTATACATGACATATTTCTTAAAAAAAAGTATACATGGCATATTTCGTAAAGAAAAGTTTACAGGGCATATTTTTATTAATATTAAATACGAGGAAATAGTTGTTGGTAATGACAATTAAATATTTATTATTTACATGGGATTAATTCAAACATTGTACTAATGTTTCTCATTGATGCATAAAATAACAAGTTATTATTTTGATAAAAATTCATGTGTGTAAATGAGAAATAAGAATATCACAAATCTATTGAAAATATTTATGGAAAACAAGTATGTATTAACTACTTATAATGTAATATATATTTATGACTTACTCTTTATTCTAATATCATTTCTAAAACAATTGACCCTGAACTTTTATATAATCTAATTATCAAAAAATATATTTTCATTCTGTTAATTATATCAAACGCCTTTAAAACTTATTTATCTTTTGTTTTGAAAAATTATTTTGTTACATACTCTATAATTTTCTGCATTTAAAATTATTTCATAAATATAAATTTCAAAGCTTATAAAATTCATTATCAGCAAATAAAAAACGCGCGGAACGCGCGTCCCGTGCGTTAGCACGGTATGCTTACTAGTTACATTTTATGAGAGAAATGGGGGCTACACAAACATCTAATCACAATATCACATACATTTAGTCATTTGCACAAACGACACACAACTGACATATTAGTCGTACTAAAAAAAGAGTTTAATTACTATATGCATGTAAAATTATTTTACACACACATATATATATATATATATATATATATATATATATATATATATATATATATATATATATATAATGTGTTCTTATACTATTTTTTTGGTATGGGTGTTCTTAGAGTTGTCAAATGGGCCGGCTCGGCCCAGCCCGGCTTGGCCTGCGGGGCTTCAAACTATTGATGAGCCAGACTGGTCCGATCTAATTTTAGTTGGGCCATTATTTCGTGAGCCCGGCTCGATCCTGCAAAATTCGGCCCAACTCAATGGGCTTGTGATCCGCTTCAATCCCATTTATATTTTTTTTTTCACTTTATTCGTTATTTTTTAAATGAATTTGATATATTAGTTCTTCATCTTATTAATTTTATTGAGATATAACTGTATGCAAATGTAAATTACTAAAGTTTTAGGTAAATATAATCATTTTTATTGAATTTACACGTTAAACTATGTTTTTTATAATAATTTTTTAATTAAATTATAATTTTTTTACAAAAGCGATATAAAAAGTTGGATAATGGGCGGGCCCGAAGCCCGGCCCAGCCCAATTATCAGAAGGGTCAAATGGACTTGGGCCAGAAAAGCCCCGATTGCTTTTGGACCAGCTATTTTGAAGCCCAAGCCCGCCCAAATCAATGGGCTAATGGATCGGTCCGGTGGCGCGGCCCATTTTGACAGCTCTAGGTGTTCTTATACTATTTAATAAATAATATATTAATGTTTTTAAATATTATATATGATGTGATCATATATTATTGGATGCACGTGTAATTATACTGACAATGTGGATAAATCATTTTGGAGCAAACATTATTATTTAAGAATTAGGTCAAGTATTTTAATTGTTCTTATAAACTTACGATCTCTTGAATTCAATACTCCATGTCCCGTGATATTGAATGAACCAACACAAATTATTGCATCTCTCAAAAAGGTTTTTTTTGTTGATTTTTTTTTCTTCAATTTTTCTATGATTAGACTCATACATCAAACGCTCCCTCCTTGAACGCTCTGCTAGGGTTTGGGTTGGAAAAGTGTAAAGGATTCAATTGTGTTAATGATCACTGGATTAATCTAGTTTGAACATTAAGAAGATTGATAGAGCCCCTTTGCACGTCGACACCGATCTCTAGCACGCTCAACAGAGGGTATCATGCAGCAACAGCCTCCGTCGCCAACTAGACCACCAGAGTCTAATACTTTGAAAACAAAGGTTTCTTTCAGGGACTAACTGTTAGGCAACCAGGTTCCTTTGCCAAGGCGTGAGACAGTCGATTTGATCGGAAGCAATCTGTTTCGGATTGAATTCGAAAATGGTGATAGAAGACGTCCACGTTGTTTTGCAGATGATAGTGTTCTGGAAAATTTGTGGTTGCCTTGGCAACATGCTATAATTGTTAAGCTGATGGGAAAAACCTTGGGCTTTATTACTATGTGATACAGACTTAAGAGTATATGGCGCCTCTCGGGAGACATGGACATGATGGATATTGGACATGGTTTTTTCATTGTAAAATTCGACCATGAAGGAGATAGAGAGAAAGTAATTAATGAAGGGCCCTGGTTGGTATTTGATCACTGTCTAGCAATTAGACCATGGACATCAGATTTCATCTCCTCTCAAGTGAAGATAAACAAAACTTTAGTCTGGATCCGATTCCCAAGCTTAGGGATGGAATATTATGATGAAAGTTTGTTGTTAGCATTGGCAGCCGTTGTGGGTAAACCTATCAAGGTGGATGCACACACTTTGGACGCATCGCAAGGGAAATTTGCTCGAGTTTGTATCGAAATTGAGGTCGATAAACCAGTGGTTGGAAGAGTATGGTTCCGGGATTATTGGTACCATGTGGAGTATGAGGGATTACATATGTTATGCAACAAATGTGGAATATACGGACATGTTGCTCGAAATTGCTCTTCTACAGTAGTTGGCAATGAAACCACGCATGTTTCAACGGCGAATGGCGAACTTCCACATGGTGGTATACCAGCTACGGCGACGCCGTCACAGTCCACACAGAACCCTAACACCAATAAGGCAAGTCTTAATGATATAACTAAGATTGCAGAGGAGAATATGTATGGGGAGTGGCTGGTGGTCAATCGCAAAAAGAATCAAGGGAATAAAGCCAAGGCGAAACTGCAGGGAAATAATAAAGATAATAATAGAAAGTCAAAGACTGTTGGTAATGGGGGAATGTTCTCTCAATTAGGTGAAGTGGGGAATGAAGAAAATAGTGGGGCCACTTTACATGTAATGGATTCCAATTTCCAACCAGGAAAGTCATCAGAGCTTCCAAAAGTATGGACAAAGAGCAACAAGAGAGCACGTGGTATGGGCCATAAAGGAAAAGAGCCCAATAAAACATCACATGACAATATAAAAAACATGGGTAAGATAACCCACAAACAGACCCAACCGGTCATTCAACCGGTCACTCTTTTGGACTGGGCCGGTTCACTTGTTAACCCATTTGTATCCCCTCCGTTTACAGCTCAGCCATTGGAAAGCTTTCCAATACAACAAGATATGGTAATTCAGATAGAACACACCGATGGCTCAGCAGCTCATCTTAAACCGCCTGATCCGAATAAAACGAATCGTGATGGAAGCTTCAACAAGGATAATGATGCAACGGCAAGTGCTGATGAAATGTCCATTGAGAAATCGCAGCTCGGGTTGCAGTGACGCGACCGCAATGGCCCTGCTCCCCCAATGTTTTCTTTTAATGATTGGTTTTAAAGATTTCTCAGTGCTAGCTTGGAATGTCAGAGGTTTCGCTAGCAAGACGAGTCGGAATCATATGCATGATGTGGTGAGTAAATATAAACCAGAGGTTATTCTCCTTTTTGAAACTCATACCTCTTTTGCTTCTGCTGAGCGTTTTTGGGACAGGGAGGGTTATACGAAAATTATAATCCAAGAAGCTCAGGGACATTCAGGGGGAATTTGGGCCATTCAACGTAATGGATGTGGTTTTTCCTTTACTGTTGTTGATACAATGCATCAATGTGTCAATTTTATTATTGCCAAGGGTAATGACAAATGGCTCTGCTCCGGGGTTTATGCTAGCCCTGCTTTTACTCTGCGTCCTTCTCTGTGGGATCACCTAGATCAGCTAATGAAAACTGTTGCACTACCGTGGCTTGCTATTGGCGATTTTAACGACATTCTTCTTCCCCGTGAACAGCGTGGGGGTGTGTTCTCTACCTCCAAAGCAGACTTGTTTGCAAAAAATATGGATAGATGTGGACTGATTGATCTTGGCTCTTTTGGTACTCAATTTACTTGGCAAGGACATTGCAGAGGTAACCGTATAGTGTATAGAAGACTTGATAGGGGCTTGTGCAATCATGACTGGCATATGCACTTTGCTGAAGCTACGGTGGAACATCTTATGCGGCGTCATTCTGACCATAATCCTCTTTTACTAAGATGTAATAATGCTATGGTAAGTAGAGATGGTAGACCTTTTCGTTTCCAAGCTTCATGGTTTACACATAAAGACTACCCTCCTTTGGTGAAGGAGGCTTGGGCACGTGATCGAGGTAATATTGCACATTGCTTGAAAAATGTTGAGAACAGCTCTATTACCTTTAATAAAGAGGTTTTTGGCAATATTTTTGCGCGTAAAAAAAAGGTGGAAGCTCGTCTACGAGGCATTCAACGGACCTTGGAGAATATAGATTCTGCTAATTTGTTGAGAATTCAAAAAGAACTCTTAGTTGAATATGAAAATATCCTTTTCCAAGAGGAGACTTTATGGTTCCAAAAATCACGAGAACAATGGATTAAGCTTGGGAGTAGAAATACAACATTCTTTCATGTCCAGTCCATTATACGCCGTAAACGAAATAAAATTCACGGGATTCGACTTCAGTCTGGAGAGTGGTGTACTGATCCAGACACCATGAAAGGAGAAGCTCTTAATTTTTTCAAAGATCTTTTTTGTTCAAGTGAACAAGTAATCACTAGTAACAATGAGGATGCAGTGCCTACATTGGATGATATAGCCATCGTCGAGCTGGCCAGACCTGTTGAGAAAAAAGAAGTTTATGAAGCATTGATGAGTATGAAATCATATAAATCTCCTGGACCGGATGCCTTCCAGCCCATCTTTTTCAAACTTTTTTGGGAGGATGTGGGAGATGAGCTTTGGCATTTCGTCAAAACCGCATTTGAGAAGGGAGAGTACGACATCAAAATCTGTGAGACTCTAATTGTTCTTATTCCTAAAGGTGAAGTCTAAACTACTTTCAAGGATTTTCGACCGATAAGCCTTTGTAATGTCACTTATAAGTTGATCTCGAAGATTATTGTTGCTCGATTGAGACCTTTCTTGGATGGAATTATCAACCCGCTACAAAATAGTTTCATCCTAGGCAGAAGTACCAAGGATAATGCTATTGTTTTGCAAGAAGTGCTTCACTTTATGAGAAAATCGAAGAAAAAGAAAGGTGACATGGTGTTCAAGCTGGACTTAGACAAGGCATATGATAGAGTTAATTGGAGGTTTTTGCGGGATACTTTGATTAAATTCAACTTCCCTGCCAATATTATCTCGCTAATCATGTTTGGCATCATAGCTTCATCCAATACAATATTATGGAATGGAAGCAGAACCGAAGCGTTCAAATCTGTGAGAGGACTCCGGCAAGGCGACCCTCTTTCGCCCTATTTGTTTATGTTTTGTATGGAACGACTGGGAGCTTTAATTAGCCAACAAGTCCGTATCGGTAATTGGAAACCTCTGCAGCTTGTTAATAATGGCACAAATCTCTCACACCTCTTCTTTGCGGACGATGTGCTACTTTTTGCCAAGGCCTCCACCGGTCAAGCTCGTGTATTACGTGATGTGTTAAATAATTTTTGCGCAATATCTGGCCTAAAAATTAGCCAAGAGAAATCGAAATTCTATGCTTCCATGGGAGTGGATAGGCGTACCAGGGACATTATTTCTGATTATACCCAGATTCCTTTTACAGCCAGATTTGAGAAGTACTTGGGATTCAAAATGTTCTACGGTCGAATCAGCAAGCATGACTTTAACGACGTGTATGACAGAGTCTCTGCTAAATTGGCATCTTGGAAGAGTCGGTTATTGAACAAACCAGGAAGAGTGGTATTAGCTAACTCAGTCATTTCATCTCTCCCTTCCTATCAAATGCAAGTAAGTTGGCTACCCCAACGTGTCTGTGATGATTTAGACAAAACAGTTCGCCATTTCATTTGGAAAGGTACGGGCGACAAAGGTCTACATTTAGTTGGCTGGAACAAAATCACCCAACCTCGCAAGTTTGGGGGTTTAGGAGTGCGTGGTGCAAGATTCCAGAACGTAGCTCTACTTGGAAAATTAATTTGGGAACTCCTCCAACACCCGGATAAATTGTGGGTTCAACTCTTCAAAGACAAATATACTAAAGGTAAACTTCCCTTTAACATTACTTTTTCTGGTGGGTCTGCTACATGGAATTCTATTTCTAAAGCACTTACTATGCTAGAAGACGGTTTCATTCTCAAAATTGGCGATGGTAATTCGAGTATTTGGTACGATTCATGGATTTTCAAAGAAAAGTTGTGCAATATGGTGCCTTTTGTTGTTATCCAGGATACACAATTGAGAATCAAAGACATATGGTTTAATGATATGTGGAACTTTCAGCAATTGTATACTTGTTTACCGGCATATATGATTAACACCATCAAGACTCTTCAACCTCGCATAGTTGATGGTCTTCCGGATGTTTGGACTTGGCAACACTCAACTACCGGAATGTACTCTACCAGAGATGCATATAATTGGCTCCTGAACCCGACTCCCGTTGTTGAGCATCTCAATTGGCAATGGATTTGGAGATTGAAATTACCGGCAAACATTCAATTTTTTGTGTGGCAATTGCTCCACCGTTCTATCCCTACTAAAGAGATTCTTCATCATAGACATGTTAGTAGCTCTAATCTCTGCCCTCGTTGCCTCGTAGCTATTGAAAGCATTGAACATTGCCTCTTTTCTTGTCCTGACGCGGCTAATGTTTGGCGCGCTAGTGGCTTGCCTAATCTTCCCAATGTTACTGTGGGAATGGAGTTGTTTGAGTGGTGCAAGAAGTATAGCAAGATTTATGGGAATATTATCTTCATCATCATGTGGACAGTGTGGTGTGATAGAAATGCTTTCATATTTGATAACCACAAGGCCATCTTATGCTCCAGTGTGACCAAAATCCAGTCCTTAATTAGCTCATGTGCCAATGCGTTTGGTAGTTGTGTTTCAAATTCATCTGTTGAGGCTAATTCTAGGATGGTTGGGTGGGTACGACCCGCACGTGGAACAGTCTGTCTTAATGTAGATGGCAGCTTTTTGGGTTCGGTAAATACAGCAGGTTACGGAGGTCTACTTCGTAACAACAATGGAGACTTTATTTGGGGTTTTTATGGATTAGCAATTATCCACAACATCCTGTTTGCTGAAATTGTTGCTATCCTTCACGGTTTACAATTATGCTGGGATAATGGCTACCGTAAAGTGGTTTGCTTTTCGGACTCTTTGCAGGCTGTAAATTTGATCCGGGATGGAGTGTTAGTCCACCATCGTTATGCCAATGAGATTCATGGTATTCGGAAGTTGCTTGAATATGATTGGGAAGTGGAAATCAAGCATACTCTCCTTGAAGGCAACGCGTGTGCGGATGTGCTAGCAAAGATGGGTGCAGCCTCCACCACTAATTTCGTGAAACTGGATACCCCTCCCCAAGAATTAGGTGACTCGCTCTCTGCTGACGCCAGAGGCGTAGTGTTCATTAGAGAGTAATCATTTTTTTATTTTTTTTCTTTCTCTTATGTAACCAAAAAAAAGACTCATACATTTTAATGTTATGTTTGGATTGATGGAATTTCAATGGAATAGAATGAAATGGTAATTGAAATTCTATTATTTGAATATTTTAAAATTGATTGGAATGGAGTGAAACACAATGAAATTCATTCCATCTCATTCTATCATTTTCCTTTATTTTCTCCCTCCAATTTAGGGTGTATAGGATCAAATAGAGCCTGTTAAAATTTTAATGACCAAATTATCCCTTTTATTTTACATTTATATTCGCAATATCCATTAATAAAAACAGATAACTAGTGTTCACCGAACATATCGTAATGCCATACCATGTTGACAATACAAACTACCAGTATCATACAGTAGCACCCAAAGCATTTTTGTAAAGGAGAAAGAAAAACAGTAGTGATGACATTTCTGATGGATTATTGAAAGTGGTATATCCATAGAAAGTTAAGAATATGGAACAATATTAATATATTATGTGATATGTGAAACATGTTAGTTGAATTGAGTTGAAAATTTAATATAGTAATGTTTTTTAAATAAAGGGTATAATTGGAATAAACAAGTTATAATTCATTATGTTCCCTCCACTTTCCGAACAAAGAATTATAGAGTGGAAAATTAGCTTTGTTCCATTGTTAATTTAATATCTAAACAGTGAAATGTTATACATGTTTTATTCTGATCGTTCTACTTCATTTCATTTTGTTCCGTTCCGCTCTTATACTTTCAAATAGAACTTAAATGTGAAAAATTGAGAAATAAAAGATTCAAACTTAGGCATTCTAATGATATTTCAAATAGCTATCAAATGAGTTATACTCACAACTCACAAGACTTCCTATATTTCATTTTATCATATGTTAATCATAATGTGTATCAAAATTCTTTTTATTTCATTTTTTTCTCTTGACTACTTTTTTTTCTTCATATTTTCATTGATTATCTAGTCACTACCAATGAATTGACCGAAAATAATAATAATTTTGAACCTCTTAAAAAAATAATCACGGTTTTGATTATTATATTTGTGTATAAGAAGAAAAAAATGTGATTTCTAACAAAAGAACTAATTTTCTATATCCAATAAATTTTTGAACATAGATTAATTATCACTAAATATAGTTGTAAAAAACTTTATTCTACATAAGACAAATATATGACATAATTCAAATAAATTTATTTTCTCTAATTCTTTTTTTTTTGTCATATAATTTAGTTGTTATAATTACATCTATTAAAAGTGAATAAGTAAACGTATAGACGATGTCCTTCAACCGCGAACTACTATTAAATTACCGTAACTATTACATTTATTAAAAGTGAATAAATGAACATATAGACACATAAACGGTCTCTTCTCAATTCTTTTTTTTTTTTTTTTTGAATGGCTCTTCTCAATTCTCATTGTATGTATTGCCATTTCTCATTCCTCAATAATACATATTGTAAGCCAATAATGCTTTATTCTGAATACTGAATAATAGACAATAGTGAATGCGACATATATAACAACACATGAAGTGGGTGGCGGCTATTATAAAGTCCTCGATCTCTTTAGTTATTCTCTCACTCAACACATCTTGAAGTTGAATCTCTCCATCCAAATAGTCGTCTCTCACTCTTCAACATCACGACTTTAAATAAATGATGTGTGACCATTTGAATAAAGACTAATTTCAGGACAATATTTTAATATATTTATTCAACTATAGTTAAATATATTAAATGGGACAATCTATCTAACTAAATTACAGTTTAAGAGATTCTATTCAATTCCCACATTAATTTTTTATCAAGTTGCTTTATACTCCTTATTCTTATTGATGTTTTTTGTTATAAAATTATATAATTGACCATGTATGCTTGGTGTTGCTTATATATGTATAGCAATGGGAGTATATGAGACTAGAGAATGTAAGTTAATATGTCATACATTTTCCTTCCTCTCCAATAATCAGTGGTTTATTTACAAAAAATAATCGTTCTAAAATAAATTTATTTTCAATTTTTAAAGTTATATTAATTATTATTTTTTAATGTACTGTTCAATTTAATATATTTTACTTTATATTTATGACATTTTTAATCCTCTTATTATAGTAGATAAGAGAACTTTAAAACAATCTCACTTTCAGTTATATATTTTTTCTTAGTTTATTGAAATAGTAAATTACATATTTTTGATAAATAATATTTAGTTATTATAATTATTTAAATGATAAAAAAAATTATTTTTCCAAAAAATATCCATTTACATTGAATTTTAAAGACTTAATATATTGATCATGGTTTTAAATTGCGGTTGCGGTAACGGATGCGGTTGTGCCTGCGGGCATTGCGTTTGCGGTCAATGCGGCTTCTGCGATGCACATGCAGCTTTTGCAATGTGAAGTGAATTTTAATATCCACAGCCTATATTAAATGGTAAAACTGCGTCACTATACAATTTAGCCACTATAATAGAGTTTAATTTTTTATGAGAAATTTTTTAACGAATATGTTAGAAATTGTCTAATGCAGTTATGTTGCGGCCGGACACGTGATTACAAATCACACCACGATTGCGATGCGGTTGCGGTGACTACTGCATCAGCAATATTGTGGCTGCAATTTCGATTGCAGAATGCAATTTAAAACCTTGATATTGATACATTCCACGTGAGTTTAGTTCATATGGTAAAAATATTGTCTTTTTTTTTTAAAAGGCAAATATATTATTATTACTCATGTCTTTATACAAAATGAATAGAGTCTTAGTGAAAACAAAAAAGGATTTACATAATAGAGATGTCGTATATAGGCGGAATATCAAAAATAAACCACCAATAACCTACATAATCATGCACATAATGTGCATGGATCAAAGTTCGAACCTAATAGGCCAGTACACCCATTTGAATATACTAGAATATATTTTTTTGAGTAAAAAAAGATATTCTGGTATATTCAAATTTTTGCTTGTAGCATAAAAATTCCCTAATTTTAAAAAGTTTTAATCTCTTCTTTATTTATATAATAAAACTCTCGAGTAATAGACTAAATCCTATGAGTGAATCTAATTTATTCACACACATTTCACTTATGTCACTATTTGTATTACATGATCAATGATGCATGGATGATCATCAATCCGCCGACGGTTAAGACAAAAACATATTATTAAGGTTCCATTTTCTTCTCATTTCATTTCATTCATTCCCCAGCTGCCACCCTCACACCAAGCAAAGTCCTTAGTTCGTCAGCCATTATTGAAATTGAATTCCACACTCTTCAATTATTACTATTTTATTTCATACATATTTATTGCTCATATACTCACAACAATATCTATAAATACCTAAATGGACATCACAACATAAGACAAATAATTATAAGTAACTAAGTAATAGAGTCTCTTGAATATCATAACCATAATATAACTTATTCAAAGTCAGCTATACTCATAAAAAAAAAAATACATTCTATTTTCATTAGAAAACAGAAACATAATGGAATCATATTATAGCTCATATTCTTCTTCATCTAAATCTTCATACATATCCAAAAACACCAAGAAATATTCAAATGAATCATTCAACCATGATCAACAATACCCTTTTCAATCCAAAAATTATTCTTGGCTTCACTCAGTAAGAAAGACACCAACAAAGACATGGAATAATAAAAAAGCACCAATAGCACCAATGGCACCAACACCAGCCAAAGTATACAAAGTGGATCCTATAAACTTTAAAGAACTTGTTCAGTCTCTTACTTGTGCCCCTGAGTTCATGCCTCCACAGTCTAATCAACCACTTCTTCAAAGCACGGACCAGAATCATAACACTGCCGCAAACACTTTTCCGTCTCTTCCAGTGAAAAATTTATCAAACAGGGTCGACACTGTAGAAGTGTCGACCCCTATAGTTCCACTTGTGCCGGTGAATACTACTACTAGCTGGTATCAGTATTTCGAAAATGAATATTTTGGAAAGAATTCTCATCAGGAGGATCATCATGAGGAAGTAATGAGTACTCCTGGTTTGTTGGAAATGAATTTGTTCTCACCAACTTCTTTTGGTAACTGGTGTTATGTTCCTCCCATCATGACTCCAAGAGCTTAATCTGTTTGGATTGGCAGCAGTTCTTTATAGCTAAGCCTTTTAGAATGGATCAAATTTCTTTTTTTTCTTTCTATAATGGTGTCGTTGCAGCAGCTGAATATTCCATTTGAATCATGCATCGTTTTGAATCATGCATCGTTTGGAATTTTCAGCTGCTGCATGTAAACCGTTATGCTATACATGCATATTTATGTTTTGTTTGTGTAATTTTTTTAGTGACATTCAAATTCAATTTTAAATAACATTGCAGAGTTCTATTATTATTTTAAATTTATCCAATATGGTATTTGGTTTCTTTTAAGCAATGGTAGTCGTTTAATTTTATGTCAAACCCAATAATAAAGAGATGATACTTGTTTAATTTTGTTTAAACCATTCTTCAAAAAATCTAATTTTGAACCACAAAATTTTAAAGTTTTTATATTTGGTTCGATACCAAATTGTTGGGTCATATTCCAATTACTCAGCCCCTTCGTTCTTTAGACTTGGCACTGCAACAAATAATATAGTTGAAAGATATTGATATCGCACGAGTTTCATGTGAATACGATAATTCAACCTTATATCTTTTTTTGTTCTTTCTTTCTATTTATTAGATTTATGTACACACAAAACAAAGTTTTATGTTTGTATATTTACTATTCTAATTTGGAATATTTTTTCTATGATCGACCATTATACAATTGATTTTAGCTAGGTTTAGTTCATTAATCAGCAACTAGTTAAGAACCAAAAATAGAATTGATGGTCAATTCTCATGTTTTATTGGGTCAAGTAGTCAGAATTTCATGTAAGTTAGTCTTTTAATTTATTTTTTGATTTCATTTTGGTCCAATAATTAACTATTAAAAATTTTATTTTGATTCTTTAACTTATTTTTTAGTTTCGTTTTCATCCTTAACTCTTCCTCCGTCAACTTATTTAGTCCTTCCTTTCAAGATACTAATAAAACAAAACCAAAAAATAGTTAAGAAACCAGAATAAAACCAAAAAATAAGTTAAAGGATCAAAATAAAAAATTTAATAATTAAGGGACTTAAAGAACCCAAAAAATAAGTTAATAGACTAAATTGAAACTAAAAAACAAGTTTTTTTTTTTTAAAGAAATTTAAAAAACTAAAAAAATAATTAAAAAACAAGTTAAGGAACCAAAAAATTAAGTCATAATTTTACAAAACCAATTCTAATAGCCGAATCAAACATTGAGATGTTGTTGTCACTATTGCATTGCTATTTGTGGATACTATACAATGAATGATACAGTCATACTCGTACTCTAATGACTACTTTTTTTTTTCTCTCTGAATAAGACACATAAAAATAACACGTGAGATGGGGCAGAGGCTGCTACTGCTAGATAGAGATTCTCAATATCAACTTCAAGTGCTCCAATAATCTCTCAAGTCTGAATCATGCATGACTCATCTTCAAGTTTAGTTGAGTTGAGTTGAATCAAATAAATGCTGTGTGTGTGTGACCGTTCCAACAAAGACAAACTTACCCAATCCATCAAACTAAATGATGAATTATATTCCCACCATTTTTTTTATAGCTACGCCCACATTATCTTGCCATTTCAATTTGCTTAATTCTTTTTTTCTTATTAAAAATTAAAAATATACAAAATTACATAAGATACGCTTAAATTTAAATTGATAGAGTACATTAATACAATACAAATTAATAAAAAAATTACTTTTTTCTTCGTCAATGTGTGATTGTATAAAGGAAAATGTTAACATGTGCCCCAAGGGCACATGTTAGTGAGATAAATAAAGAAACTTTTGTATCGGTATCCGTGTATTAGTGTAATTTTTAAAATTTTTATGTTTTCAATGCACAAAATTTAAGAGAATATTTCTACTTTTAAATTCTTAACATGTGCCTTGTATAAAATAACAAATTGTATAGGCTTATTTCCATGATTATATTGAATTGTTTGAAATATATATGTCTTTCATATATGTAACATTGATGTTAATGAAGTTATTGATTGAAGTTTGATTAGATTACAATTTGAAACTAATCCTTCAACGTAAAATAAGTAACGCTCCTATGTGTACTCGCAGTTTTAATACTCCTCGCTTGTGTTAATCTTTTATAGTAGAATAGTGCTGAAGTTCATTTTAGTCGTAGAACTCGTCTGTATTTTGGCCTAACAGCTTTTCTTGTAACAAAAAAAAACAAATATACACCACACTAGACAAAAAATCAAAATAAACAACATCGCATTAAAACAACTAAAATCACAAAAAAAATACAAAACATACACTAATTATACGTTAAAATTTCATTAATTTAACTAAAACAGAATTAAAATATGATATGAAGAGATGATTTCGGACCAAAACTAACCCTAAATCACGTGCCTCACTCTTATAGATCGTAAAAAAGAGAAAAGTTGTGACAGTTAGAATTAGAAGACGAAAAGAATAGAATAATAATATTATGTTTAATTATTATTTATAATCAAATTTTATCTATCAAATTATATTGACCATTTTGGATTGTTTTGCTCATGTCACTACTTGCATTGGCATGATGCATCCGCCGACGGTTATGACAAAAATATGAAGCATCCAATTTCTTCTCACACCCTCTTATAAGGTCGTTAGCCATTGTTGAAAATCAATTCAACACTCTTCAATTATTACTATTTAATTTTCTTCATATTATTGCTCATATACTTACAACAATATCTATAAATAGCTAAATTGAGATATAGCATCAGAAGAATAAGTAACTAGTCTCTTGAATTGAATCACACCAACATTTCAAAGTCACATATTCATTAAAAACATATTCTATCTTCCTTAAACAAAACATAAACTTAAAGCAGGACAATATGGAATCTTATTCTACCTCATTTTCTTCATCTAACATATCCAAAAATACCAAGAAAGCAAATGGATCAATGAAACATGAATACCCTTTTCATGATCAATCTCATAATTATTCTTGGCTTCACTCAGTAAGAAAGTCACCAACAAAGACATGGAATAAGAAAGCGCCAATAGCACCAATGGCACCAAAACATGTCAAAGTATACAAAGTAGAACCTATAAACTTCAAAGAACTTGTCCAGTCTCTTACATGTCCACCTGAGTTCATGTCTCCACAGTTTCATCAACAATTTCTTCAAAGCACAGACCAGAATCATAACACTGTCACAGAAACTGTTCCGTCTCTCCCTGTGAAAAATTTATCGAATAGAGTCGACACTGTAGAAGTGTCGACCCCTCCAGCTCCACTAGTGCCGGTGAATACTACTAATAGCTGGTATCAGTACTTCCAAAATGAATATTTTGGAAAGAAGTCTGATCAGGATGATGAGGTAATGGTTCCTGGTTTATTGGAACTGAATATGATGAGGTGATTTTGTACCTAGGGAAGAATTTATAGTCTTTATATTTGTTCGGTATCGAATTGTCTAGTGAGCTTTTTCGGGTTTTGTGTTTGGTTATAAAAAATTAGATGTGTAAGTTTAAGTTTGACGAATAGATAATTCATAAATTTAATTGATGAGTAACTCATTGGTTCATGATTTTTGTGACTAATATATCATAAATTGGCTATTGCCACACATTGGAGAAATGCAAAATTTAAACAACTACTAGAACTATTTACAATTCAGATATTTCTTGAAGTTTAACTACAATGCTCGAAATTTGAGCTTCTCAATATCTTATTGAGCTGAAATTGTTGGAGAAGCGCTCGAGGTGAGACCTAATAATGCTTCCAATAGAAAATCTTGGTATAACATCTCTATCATTATCACTAGATGATGATGAGGAAGAGGATTGAGAGACCCTATAGGGAGAATTGTGAACCGAAACAACTGACTCACCAAATTCTCTTTTCATCGACTCTGCTATATTTTCGTTCACATCTTGACCTGAATAATCTGTAACATAGAATGATCCTGTTGCTGTCTCACCTTCTACTCCAAACTCAAATCTTGTTATGGATAGTCCATTCTCACGAATTACGCGTGTCACCTTTGATAGTAGGCCTGTTTTGTTTTGAGTGCGAATATCTACCTTTAATCCCTGCAACAATGCATGCAATAAGATCCAACTTTATCACTTTCATTGTCCCAATCAAAATACCCGTGCGAGATCGCACAGGGTTGATTATTATATTAAGGTTGGACGTATAAAATTGAAATGTTTATTTTGTAAGATATATCGACCAATGTAAACGCAAATAATAAAAATCCAAAAACAAAAGTTTTCAAGCAAGGAATCATGGGACATACATGTGAAGCTCTGCGCTCTATAGCAGCAATTAAACATAGGGTGAGCCGTTGCTTTTCGGTTTTATTGTCAAGATTAGAATTACCCTTGTTCCTGATAAAGTACTCCTGTGTAACACATACATTGGCATCAACACTTCCGATCCAAGACGGGGAAACTAATATATATGATATTAATTGAAACATGGTTATATATATTGTCGATTTGTAATCAAAGAACAGAAAAACAGCATATAAAAAATTGCATCTATATAACCGTTTGGTTCTTGCAAATAATTAGTTGAAAATTTTAGAGTACCTGTTCTGCCATGGGGTTGTTCGAGGTAGCAGCCGCATGAAACACCTCATATTGCATGTCTGTGAGGACGCACACAATATCAAACAGCAACTTAGGACGATCCCTGCTTTTCACATTCACCACCCAGTAATCTCGCCCCTCGTATCTATCCACTGAAACATGGGTCTCTTCACACCGCCTTTTGTGCTCTCCGCCATTATCCCCGTGGCAGGCAAGACAATCCCAGTGGCAGGCACGACAACTCTCATAGTCACCACCGTCGTACATCATCTGGTGAAGCCTTCGTTCAGTATGGTAGCGCCCAACGACGGAGCTCATCAACCTCACACTCCTCTTCTCTTTCTCGCCTCTCACATCATGAGCCTCTATCACGTTCCAGATATCATCCTCAACTTGAGCCAACCGCTCTGCGTCATTGATGGGTCCGGGTTTTGATGCATCCTCCACATAGATAATGCATGCTACTTTACAATTGTGGACCCAGGCTGTTGCTGAGGTGATGTTGAAGCCCAAGTCCATTAGTACCGCTGATATCTCTGAGAACAAGCCTGGTCTATCATTTCCTATCACCTCTATAGCAACATTTGCTTGTTCCGGTCCCTCGCAACTGTGTTGCACTGTTTCACTTAAACTTTCTCTGTTGCTTCTTGTCTTGCAGTCACATAGTGCCTGCAAAATCACTGATTTTTTTTAGATTTTATCATATGAAAATGAAATTATGAATTAAGTCATTTTGTTTGTACATACACATGTGACAGGACAAAGAGAGACTTGGACCATCTAAAGTACATTTCTCTAAATTTAATTGTGTGTACAACTGCACGGTAGAGGGTCGAAACGCGACAAAATATACCTGCTGAATGTGATGCACGAGGCTGTTGTCAGTGAGCTTGTTCCCAATCTGATCCTTCACGTGGAACACTGCCATGTCCACAAAAATAATCTTAGATCGACGAATGGGTGTGAAATTGATTTATCAAGATCAAATACAAAAGTAATTAATGTTAATTTACTACTCTTAACGAGTTAACGTTATTAAATTGTTATTTTGTTCATAATTATTGGTCACAGCCACAATATTGACACATTGATCATTTATATCGAGGGAGATAAAATACCGACCATCCATTAACCATCCGCCATCAGAAGAAATGTATGATTTGGAAATTATAAGGTCAAGATCTATCAATGCCTGGATCATCTCTAATAGTATCCCATGCTTGTTTGCTCTATCAATCTGCAAACACAGACCGTAGAAACTACTATGATTCAAATGAAAAGATAATAGTTAAGTAAAGTAAAGTACTCAAATTAAGGCTATTTGAATAATAACCTTCACCACCGTGCAATATCTGCAGGAATCATTGTCTACGCAAACCCTGCACATATAGACCAAGAAACACAATTCTTTAATCCATATTATGAACTCCAGCTGATCGCTCAAGAACGAAGAAAGATATATTAAACAAAGAAAATAACAAATGTATATATACTACCTAGGTGGATGGATTCTTTCCATGTGTGATTCGATCTCTCTGTCGATGTGAGGCTGGTAAATAATCTCCATATCCTCTGCAAAACGATGGTTTAATATGAGTTTTGTTACTTGATGACTGATGCATGCATTTATCTACAAAGATTGCATAGCAAGATTGCATAGCTGCATAGTTCAGAAATGTTTTCAAAACGCATGAGGAAAGTAAATAGCTACATATTAAAACATTTAAGTGATATATGGTGACTGCACTTGCACATATATATATGAATGGAAAAAATAATAATTAATAATGATTGATAAGTTAACTATTAATGATTGGAAGAACCTTAATGGCAAAGATATGGTATAGAGAAGAATGAACTTGCTTATAAATTTTGTAGGCTTCAAAAGCATAAATAGTATAAAAAGTTGAAATAGCGACAAAAATTTAGAGACAGAAAATACCAAATCCACCTCTAATTTCTACCTTTTGAGTTGGTTTGTATTGGGACTCTGAGTATTCCTTGTATTTTTCTCCGTTTGTTGTGCTTAGTACTCATTACGTACGGTTAGAGATTTTATAGTTTGTGTTTTATTTTTGGGTTATTATGATATTAGTACGAAGTTTCAACTGTTGTTAGTGATGATTAATCTCTATTTGGGGTGGGTTCTCCACTCCCAACAAAATTTTCTCCATACGCATGAGTCAGGAATCGAATCCCAGACCACATGCTTAAGAAGACCAAAACCGTTACAATTTGGACAAATTTTGGTTAATTTAAGTTTTTGATTTAACAATTTGTCAAAAAAAAAAGTTTTTGATTTAACTTAACTCTTACAAAACAGACGTGTAAGATAATAAAAAATTGTTTATACTGCTAAACAGTGCTCCAGGGACATTGATTAAACTTATTAAAAAAACTCTTGTCTTAAAATTTGTTCATTCAATACTTTAAAAGTATAAAAAGTTATTTTACCAACATTAATTTTATCTTTTATTTCCTTTGTTAATACATTTAACAAGTGCCCCGATGACACTGTTCAGCATGACCCTATTTATAAACACATTTACGAGTCATATCATATTTTATCTAATATTAGACTTTTAACATGCCTACTAATGTCTAAGATTAAACAATGGAAGTGTGACCCAAGTAATCCGATAACAGTAATTTGATGAGATGATTCAACGGATCTTAAATAGACTTTAATAATAGTATCATTTAAAAATTTTGGGTTGGATTTAATTCAACTCTTACAAAACTGGTGTATAAGTTGATGATCATATCTACTTAAAAAGTAAAATTAATCACATCAATAATCGAAATTTTAGAGAGCAATTTAATTTTTTTTCTTAATCATGTAGAGTCGTGTAGGGGTGTAGCAAGAGTGACAATTCTTGTGATATTCTAAGTTTTGGTTACGTATATATATTAAGAAAATAGCTGTATAAATGTATAACTACACATAGTATTTGGTTGGTATACACTATACAGTATGGAGCCAAAACAAATGTGCGGTGAACCGATCATGCATAAGCTGCTCTCCCGCACATAAAACCAAAGAGTGCCAATTTTCAAAACCAATACTTGCACTGCTGTACAGCTTTGATAGCTGGCGTTATTGAATTTATTTGAACTCAAATATGTTACATAATAATAATAATCTTCAATTTTTCATTAACTAACTAACAACAACACAAACTCTCCTATCACATTTTCAGTGTTGGCATTCAATTTAGAAGAATTGATCAAGTGTTCATGCGTTTAATCGAGTATAGGATTGAGAACTACAACTTCAACTTACTAATATTGTGCCACGTGGCACTTGTTATGGACGTGGCGGTAATGAATCCGAATTGGTATTGTAAAATGGGAGATGGAGATTAAGTGAAAAATAATTTATTAACCATTGAATTCAATCACATATTTGTTATCGAAAAGTGTATTAATTATGTCATTGTTCAGTAAAAGTATTAAAACATAAACCACGTCACGTACAAATTATTTATTGTCAAAAAAAAAATCACATCCAAATTATTTTTAATTTCAGCTATATTGATGAAAAAAGTTTCATAAAACGTGTAGTTTGCAAACTTTAATCCAAAAACATTAATTTGCGCTAGATAACCACATTGGTGTAAAGATGTGGTTAGGATAATGTGATGCCAGACGAATTTAAAGGGGCAAGTAAGGGCTCCAACCCTCTTCCACTCAACTCTTCCGACATTGACATTTGGATTTAGTTCACTCATGATGAAGCACGAATACGGATATCGGACATGACATTGACATACACCTATAAAAATTTGAAAAAATTATATAATTCAATGTTATTATAAACGTTAGTGTTAATGTTGTGTTGGACACTGAAGCGTGTCTGACACCAGGACACGCCTAATTGAAAAGTAAGTTTTTTATTATTGTGGGCTTACTTGCACTTTTGGTGCCCAGCCCCCAAAAACCTAAAATTAACCATGCTTGATCATATGGGTTTCATAACTAAACAGAGGAAAACTACTCTTAGCTTACACCATCCCATTTGTTGCTAGAACCTGCCAGGACCAGGACTAATCTGCTACTGAACTGAACCCATATGGATATAATCTATAGATGAAGAGGGAAGTTGAAGGGAACCAAAATTTTCATGAGCTAACCTAAACATTGATATCCCCATGTTAAGAACAAATTTTTGAACAGATCTAACTGACATTCATTTTCCTAATGCACAATGGTTGATGATCATATTAATTATAGAACACGTAACTTGAGTGCATAAAGGTTCTTTGAATCTTTCATTACAAAAACAAAATATAGTAGTATTGATTATCCATTTGTCAAAAAACTCAAAGTAAGATGAATTCATAGTTTATACACAAAATATATACTCTGCCTTATTCTGCACACATGGGTCATGATTGATTATGTTGTAATCTATAAATTTTGACAGGTACTAATACCAAATAATTTCCGGTAGTGTCGGTTTAAGATTTATGGAAGATTTGTTAAGTACTACCAAATTTATGCTTTCTATTTTGGTAGGGAAGCAAACTCAAGCATTGTCATTGATGTTGGACATGATGGTGGCAGTTTGAATCTGCTTTCAATAGAGAAATGAAGAGCTCTACTATAATGTTTTCTGGTGTTTAAAGCCACCTGTTTCTAGAATAGGTGACATGCATTAGACGGACCTCTATACACCCTAAACTATACTCCTTCCATCTGCATTATATTTACTTTTCTTAAGCGGTGTGTCACAACCTTAAATGTCGATAGAGGGAGTAGTAATGGAGTTTATAATGCAGATATTTTATCCTTGTCAAAAGAGTTACAGACATTCATCCGGTAGTATCAATCTTTTTAAGGTTGTAAAAAGGTTGGGGATCCATATTTAAATTGGTATATTATAGTCTGTCTTAAGCCAGTATACTATTAAATTCATCCTCTCTATTTGAGCATTTAAACATCCTCATTTGAGTCTTAGGGCATACATAACAACTATGCTTCAAGATCGAAATGACTGGGATTAAACTACAGACTGCTACACTTCATTCTACTTTCTAAATTAGGGTCTTGCTAACCAATGCCCTTAGAGCACTAGTTAAGGTTACCAAAAAAAGGAGTCAACCTTATAACTTCCTCTGCCAATGCAACTAATATGATTACTTACCTAAAATTTGGTTAACTCTCATACGTTCCGTTAGTTCCCCACTATCCATTCATCATTATTAGAAATGGAATGTTTCATCAGACATTCTGAATTGCAATGTTTGATATTCAAGATACAGTTACCCTTATACCCAATGTTATCAATTGCAGATTGCGGAAAAGTTGTTTGTTCCAACTTCATACTAATTTTTGTTTTTTTTCTTTTCACTATTGTAGAGGAAAATAAAAAGAAACAAGTAGAACTAGAAGAACCCGCATCATCTTAAATGCAATAAGAGCCATAGACAAACCTGGAGAAGCATAATGCCACTAAATCCAGCTTAATAAACGGCTCGAAACCCACCCACAACAAAATTCTACATTGATTTGATCCCAAGTAAATTAATACACTAGTGTCTAGTGCTCATAAATAGTACTAGCATACAAATTATACAGTTATTTTTCGATAAATCTAGTCCTATAGTAAAGGAATGTTAACTGTGAAAAAACAAATCAAAAAATTTCCACAATAACCTCTATAATTTAAGTTGAGATTGAGTCATTTTCCTTAGTAGGAGCGACCGCGGTGGCGGCAGCGGCTTCTTCTTCTTCGAGACGCTTCTTTTTCCAATACTGATCAAGTGGAGGACCAAATATTGATTTACCAGAAACAACACCAATACTGCATAACACATAAAAAAATCATAATCATGATACATATAACAAATTAGACTAAACTAATTGTAATTAGAGAAGAAGAAGAAGAAGAAGATCTTACATGACTGCACCGATGACGAGTGGGAAGGAGAGAAACTTTCTTCGCCCGAAACCACCGAACATTTTCGACTATGATTTTGCTCTGCACTTCAAATTCCGGTGCCAGATAGATACTACTCTCTCTCTCTCTCTCTCTCTCTAAACAAGTGTTGGACACACCACACAAGCCCGTATCCGATAAGCCCATAGAAACTAACTTTAGCACCCAAGGGCCCATAATTATTCAAACACCGAGATTATTTATCTCGCAATCCAACTGTGGACTATTAGGTCATTCTTTTAAGGATTAGAGAGTGAAAAGTAAAAAAAAAAAAAAAAAACTACAAAAGAGTTTTCTTTTTTCTGTTTTTTATAAATATATGTGAAAATCATAATTATATAACTAAAAAAGAGAAGAAAAAAATGATTTAAATTGTTATAATATATATTTTTTTCTTGAGAGTTACTTAGTTAATATGTTTTGAGTATGGTATGAATACTACCTTTTTTTTTTCAATAACTACCAATTCATTGTAATAAGAGTAAGACATAATCATTTCTTAAAATTAATATATAGAATAGTAGTTTGATTTTTAGCTAGGTACCAAGAGCAAAGACATAATCTCCACCTTATACCATTTAATTAAATATTATAGTAGTAGTTGGTAATATCAACTTGTGCAGTACGTTTCCAATACATTAATAAAATATTAAAATGTATTAAATTTATAGCAAAAATATATCAATGGTCTTTTATCTTATTTATTTGTAATACTTTGGTCCTTTATCTTTTGTTTATAATAAATTAGTCCATTATCTTTTACATTTGTAACATTTTGGTCCTTTATCTTTTGTTTGTAACAAATTGGTCTTTTATCAAAAATAAAAATATCATCTTTTTTAATATAAAAAAATGAGAAAATAAATTTATATGAATATGTTATAAAAGATAAAGGATCAATTTGTTACAAACAAAAGATAATGGATCCAAATGTTACAAATATAAAAGATAATGGACCAATTTGTTACAAACAAAAGATAAAGGACTAAAGTGTTACAAATAAATAAGATAAAGGACCAATAATGTATTTTTGCCTAAATTTATTTTTTGTAGAATATCGGAATATGTTCAACATTACAACTTAGTTACAAGTTGCAAAATATATAAAACGGTTATCAACAATATATTGATCGAAGTCATAAGAATTTTGGTTTTCTTAAGCATGTGATTAAGAGTTCAATTTCTAACTCATATGTATTGAGAAAATTCAGTACTTCGTATCAATACCATTGTAACCAAAAATAGGTTTGTCCATATTGTCTATTAGTAAAACAATTTGTCAATAATATTATGCAGTATTTTCTTTTTCTTTTTTAGTCATTGTGCTGTTAGAATACATCTCACCTAATCACCCAAAACTTTTGTATTCTAAAAATAATCTTAACCAATAATGAGCATCTTTTCCGTGACAAAATACTAGAGACAAAGCAAGGAATTTCATTTTTCAAACTCCTTTAAATTACTCACAGCATCAATACCTTTTTCTAGTAAACTTGTGGGATAGGATTAGGGAGCATATATTAGTTACTAACTCCCTTCAACTGAAAATTAATCAAATAGTAATCATTATACCCTCATAAGTCATAACCTCAATATTGTTCAATCAATCAACCTCATAAATAAATCGGTCAAAGAATTAGAGTACTATAATTCCTTTGGTCTACAATGAGCTGCACCAAGACATGCTTTTACAAAGGTAGAAAGGTGAAGAATTCATTGTACACATGCAAAAAGCACGATCGTGTTGGAGTGGCAGCGTGGCTATGTCAAAGTGTTGCAGCTACCTTTTTTGCTTCTTTAGAATTTTGTTGTTGTGTGTATATTGAAACAAGGGATGGTCCCGAAGATGATTCCATTAATGTTCAACTAAATCTTATTCCATATGAAGAAAAGGAGGATTATAGTACCCAAATCTTGAAGCATAATTGAACTTTCGAACCACAACTTTACAACTAAAAATCAATGTTGAAACGGTATATTACTTTGAAAAATATGGTTTGTTCTCTTCTCTTATCTAGGTCATGTATATATTAGTATGCACAAAAATGAAGAATATATTTACAATTTTAATACATATGATTATGTGTTTTACACAGATTCAAAAATCAAAATAGTTGTTTATCTGATAGATGTAGATGATATTATATATATCAATAGTAACCATGTGTCCATGTGATAGAAAATCTATAGTGCATTTCCATTTTATGTGTTTCTCTAACGTAGACACTATATTTCTATCCTACACGAAAATCCAATGCTTTTAGTGCCTTTGTTCATTTTTTCCATAAGGTAAGGGGAATGTAATGGTTTTGCACCCCCAATGCCTTTGTTCCAACTCATTTGGAGGGCTATAGGCACTATCGCAAAGAAAAGTAAATATGACCAACTAAAGTGGTGTATGTTTAGTTAATTAAAGAGATTTGATGACCAATTTTATAGAAGAAAAATACCAACATAATAATTAATTATCGACATTTATCTATTTAATAAAAAAGTATCCAAAAATAGCGTTAAGTGTTTGCAAAAATGGATAAATAGACCGACAAACGAATAAGTCAATGAAATTTAATGGAGGGATTGAGATTGTATGACTTTGTGGAGGAAAAAGTCACATGACTTTCTCTCTATCTCTCTTATGTTATTTTCTCTCTTCTTAAGTATCATTTATCTTTCATCAATTCATTTGAAAAACACTCCAAAATATAGTCATATGACTTTTTCCTTCAAAATAATTACACAATCCTATTTCTAGCTAAAGAGAAGGGAAATAGCCAAACTTTTTTATTTGTGATAGGATTTCTAATTGGGTCATTTTGTTGGATCATTGGGCCTCAATGATATGTGATTGGACTCCTGAGGCCTCATAAGTGAAGATAATGTTTTAGGTATATTTATTTACGCAATTTATCTCATAATTAATCTCATCACTACAAAAAAACAAAAACGTCATTTAACGACGGTTATTTTACGGCGGTTTTGTAAAACTCTCCAAATTTGTTAAAGAAATAATAAGTGTATGTTTGGCCTGTTTGGCCTGTTTTATTTTAGCTTCACTTCTTTTAAGTTATTAAATAGAGTCAAACACATATTTTATGAAGTTCTTATTAAAAAAAATGGCTTAATAATACTAATGAAGAAAGCTTATCGCACCGTAAAAAGATTTGTCTTAACAGAAAAAAAATCAAATAGACTATACTTTTAAATACAAAAAAATTATCAAACAACTTTTACTTTTATTTGTAAAGCTCTTTTAATTACTTTTAATTAATCTTAAAGCAACTTTTACGCTTAAAAAAGACCGGACCAAACGAAGCCTTAATAACAATTATTCTTTTAAAATTTGGAGTTATTTTGCGGCGGTTTCGTAAAATGAAGTCATATTTTCTCATTTATTAACCTCGCGCATTTCTTTCTTCTCATTTTACCATCACCGAAAAGAAGCTAAAACCCATTTCAAACGCAGAAGCTCTTTTACCACCGTGAAAAGCTATGAAAACGGAGACGCTTTTTTCCACCGTGAAGACCAAACTTCTCTCTCTCAAAAAGCAGTACGTCGTTGCTCACAACAGATAACGTTTCAATCTCTAATTACATTACCAATTAATTTCTCCGATTCAGTTTCACCTTTACATATCTCATTCAGTTTCACCAATTTCACCGATTTGGATTTCAATCTCATAAGTTGCGTGTCTCTCACTTGTACTATTTATCGCCAATTTCGATTTGTTCATTTGTTGCATTTTGATGAACTTCTATTAATTTATTGATTTTGTCCCATGAGTTTAACTCAATTGGTTTGACATATTGTACGAAAGTGCAGGAATCTAGATTCAAACTCGGGTATGCCCACTTATTCACCTTTAATTTAAGAGATGAATTTTATTTTACCCACTAGACTACTTGACAAAAAAAAAATTGCTAGCTCTTTAATTTATACTACCTCAATCATTAATTGTTAATGGATTTTATAGCTTACGAGCTTTATCACTATTATGGATTTTTTAGATTTATTCATCTGTTAATTTCTAATTACTTCTTTTGTTGAAACTTATGCTTGATTTATTTGAAACTAAAACTAAAGTAAACAATTTGTAATCTGTTTGTAATTTGATTGTATATGTTTATTTGTAGCTTTATTTTATGTCGTTCTTTTCCTTCACGTGTTTTCTTGTTAATCTAATCCCCTTAAAAAAAATTAATCTAATCTCTTTCACATGGTTTGCATTCCTTGTTTGTCTTTTTATCATTTTTCAGCAATAATTGTACCAGGACCGCCAAAATAAAGCAAGTCACACTTTTTTTGGTTACAAAAAGCAAATCACACTGTTAGTGTTAACAAAGACAAGAGGCTAAATCTCTTTTTTCTTTTCTTTTTTGCTCAACCTTGTAAATCTCAAAATTTAGAAGATTGAATTACATTATGTTGTTAGATGTCAGTGGCATGTCACCTTAAAGATATGACTGATTAAAAAGATGAAGTATTTCTTTAATGTAAAATATGAAAGAGCGTTTGATAGTGATGAAAAAGATTGAGTGTATTTGCGTTCTATTTATTTAGTGAAAGTGAAGAACTAATTGCTTAGCTTCGACCTTTCATGCACAACAAGGGGTGCATAAAATAGAGGTAGATTAATTAGATTTTGGCTCTTATATAGATAATTTTTTTGCTTCGAAGTGAAAATTCATATTGTGTTGAATAAATTTTTCAATGAAAAATTTGTCGTTCTTTAATGGATAAATGGGTTTTTATCTCATTTAAAATAGGCGAATTTTATTTTATCTATGTAATTTTCATAAATTTTGATTTGTCTCCTTTGTTGATTTGTCGGTGATGTGGCAGGACAACATTAACGGCTACATTAGCAAAACTACATTGTCACATAAGTTAAAAGTCAACAGATGAATAAATCAAAATTCATTAGAAAAAGAATCTTAAAAAAAAATTATTAGGGATTAAAGCTATATTCGCCTGTTTTACATGGGTAAAAGTTCATTTACTCTATCTTATTTAGTTAAAAGCGGTAAAAAAATTATACAATAACATGGTAACTTAAAAAATAGAGGTAGATCTAAAGTGTGATCAATGATATACATACCTAAATTAATAGGAATGTTGTAATACATTTAAACAATAATTCAAATCTAAAATTTGTCATTTTATTTGAAATTTTTAGTCACTTTTTTTTTTTACTAAAAAAAAGGATTTCATATGTTTTTGGCCCCTACATAATAGTGACCTTTTAAGTTTAGTCCCTATTTAATATTTATTGAAAAATTAGTTCCTAGAAAATTATTATGCACTCATTTTTTTCTCTATTGGTAATTCAACATATTTGTCTCTACTGATAATTCAACATGTATGTTTAAAACGTCATAAAAAATTCCTCAAAAAAAAAACAAGCTAAAAATTTGATTTTAAGTTATGATTTTCGTTACACTTCTCTTGAATTTTTCTAATTAAGAAATCCATATTTAATTGATATCATACTAAAAAATTCCAAATTTTAGTAAAAAAAAATTATATCATGTTTTAAACATACCTATAAAAAAAACATTCAAATTTTTAAAAATTTAATAATAATTAAACAAATATAGTTTTAGTGGAGATTAAAACTATGTGCAAAAAACAAATTATAAGAACTTAAAATTTAATAAAATTTAAATAAAAACTAACTTAGGTTCGTATTTTATAAAAAATTAAAATTATATTTAACCTTATAAAAAAATTTAAGGAAAAAGAAAAAGCAGTAACAACCTTTATGTTTTTCTTTCCTTAACGATGGAACCTTTAATACTTTCTCATGGTCCTTCTCCAAGACCCCAACTCCTATGACAATTCTAGTAACCTATAGATTCTCTAGCTACACACATATGGAGACCTTATTTTCATGAACTTTACTCAGACCAATAAAAAAACGAACTTATAAGTTCATGAGAAAAAAAACGCAAAGTCTTCATTGAAAAAAACCACGAGCTAATAAAAATAAATTATAAGTTTATGAGAAAAAAAATTCTCACATAAACTTTTTAACTTTATGCTAAATTTTTTAATAAATGATTAATCTGTAGACTATTTCCGTTTAAAAAAAACTTTTTTCAAAATAAACTATAATATTTGATATTATAAAAATTCTTTATGACATTTTTTAATTTATCTCTCTTCTTTATGCAAATAATGCAACTAAAATCAAATTTAACTGGTTCACATTGTCATTATTTCTCCACACACTCAGTCTCAAACCTATAAGATAAAAACAAATAATATTTAATAAGAACTTCAATAGTCTTGTTAAAATAATTAATAAAAAACAATTTAATATATTAAAAGTATAACATAAAATTCTATATCAACTGGTACAAAAGTAAAATTGTACTAATATATTGCATATGATTACTTATTTTAAAAAAATAAAGACGAGATATGCAGACCAAACCATGGATTTAACCAGCATAATCTGGGGATTTAACGGTCCAACCTATACGGGCCAAAATATAAACGAACCAAAAAAATTGATCATAAATATGCGTGGGTTGTAGGTTAAACATTGTCGGCGGAGCTCGACCCATGTATTTAGCTCTAATAATAAGGAGTTGGAAGTCCATAATTCAAGTCTTAATAAAAGAGAAAACTAACATTGTAATATACCACAAACATAATTTTTTTTTATAGTTAACACAAAGTCTTCATTGAAAAAAACCACGAGCTAATAAAAATAAATTATAAGTTCATGAGAGAAAAAAATTCTCAAAAACTTTTTAACTTATGCTAAACTTTTTAATAAAATAAGGATAAAAAGATGCAACTTATTATTTTTTAATTTATGTGAAAAAAAATTTAAATTTTAAGACGAAGAGAGTAAGATATAAACTATAAATCATAAATCAAAGTCTATATATGTGTGAGTGTGTAAGCCAAGCTGACATGGGCATTTTATCCTAAAGATGTTGGAAGAATCTAGTTGGTACCCCTAGTTACTACTCATACTCCTCCCACATTTTCTCTAAATCTCTTTCCTTTTCTTTTTTTTACAAACTCTAAATCTAATTTTTCTCTTTACAATTTTTACAATAAATATTCTACATAAAAAATATATTCAAGATTTGTGGAATAATGATTTTTTTAGTATCTAAAGGCTTTTTGATAGTTTGGCATACAATCATTTGGCTATTTGGAAGACAAGAAATGATACTATTTTTGCGAATAGCTCTCTTATCCTTATTGAGGTGGTCGTTGCCATTAAGGTGTTGAGCTGTAAGTGGATTATAGCGAAGTTAAAGATGCCCCCGTGCTTGTTTTATGAATGGAGTTGGGACTCGATCGATTGTTTTTCTCGCGGAAATTAGCACTTGGAGTTATTGTTTTTTTCTTGTGTTATTGTTGTTATTGTGGGGTTTTCGCTTGTAGAGGTGTGGTATTTCGTTGCCATTTTTCGTTTGGCATGTTTAGTGCTTGTAATTTCTTATTTTGCTCTTCTTATACGCCTTGTACTCGAGATGTCTATTAATAATATTTGTCACTTCAAAATAAAAATAATATCTTGTTCTCTAGTAGAGATTAAGAAATTAGAGGCATATAATTTATGCACTTCTCACAATCAGCGCCATTGTTTCATTTTTCTCTCAAGTACGCTACATTAGTTTTTAAGGTATTTTATATTTTAAACCGCATATAAATTCTCATAATTGTCATTTGCAAAATGCTTCCTAGAATATGAATGTTATATATAAATCACTTTTTATAACGATTCTCGATTTTCAATGTGAATATTTTTTGATACATGGGAACAATTTCATTGCAGTTGAATGTGGCTTATAATTGAAATTTTCTCTTTCCCCCCTCCCCCCCCAACACTTTCTTCCCCCCCCCCCCCCCCCCCAATACTCTCTCATACAAAAAAATTTCTACTCTCATACAAAAATCATTTTGGGGGGGGAAGAGAGTATTGGAGGTGAAAAAGAAAATTTTTCCTTATAATTGAAAGTGGAATCAAGTTTTTTGGTGGTGCTTACGTACTCTCAAAGATGCTAACAATATGATGAAGAATGAGAATCATATTGGAAATTCTCTACTCTATTGAATTGTTCACACGGAGAGTTTTGAATAATAGATTGCCAGCCTAGGATATATAATAATAATATATAAAAGTTAGAATAACTTCAAAAAAAAAATTTTGACAAAAAATAACTTCAAATTTTAAACACTGCACTTATCATATTTAAAGGACTAAGATTATTTGTTGTATTGTTTAATGAAGTTTCATGCAATCGATAATCTCAAACGTCGAACTACGATCAAACGGTTCTATTTAATTTGATTTTATTTAATTACTTTTTTACAATTTTAATCACAACCGTACATTTTTAATTAGACGACCAATGTTAATTGTGTTAAATTCATTTCCACATTTATGAGTGATACATTGATATATATTGTTTGATACATAAAAAAAATTACTTTCATTAAAAATTGATTTTTAGAGTTTCTTCTATTCAATCCATATATTCTTTAACTTTTATCACTTGACCTATCATACGAGTATCGAAAAATATTTATATGAAAAACAATTGATTTCAATTTTTAGAGGACCCATTATAAAAATAGTCCCAATTTTAAAAAGAGATGTGACGCATTCCGCCACTACCCCACAAGGCACAAGTCACAAGCCATAGTGCCAAATGACTCAAAAGCCATAAACAGTAAATAATTTTCAGACAAAAACACCCTTGATAATTCACACTAATTACATACTTTTACCCTACAAATCCTCAATAAATAAGGGTACCCTCCTCAACCTTTCTTCCCTTTCTCCCTCCTCTCTCTCACCACTCTCTAATTACCAAAAACCCTGCCCCCCTGCCGCCACCATGCTCTCCACCCTTCCACCCTCCGACCCTTTTCTCGACAACCCATTCTCCGCCTTCTCCGGCGGTTTCCCGCCGTGGGATTTTCACGACATATTTTCCGACGACATCAAACCCACCACTCCTATAACCATCACTTCAAGCTCCGGTTCAGATGAACCGAACCAAACCCATGAGAAACGTAAACCGGAGTCAGACGAACCGAACCACCGGGTCATCGACGAACGAAAGCGGAGACGCATGATATCGAACCGGGAATCGGCCCGAAGATCACGGATGCGTAAACAAAGACATGTTGAGAATCTAAGGAATCAGTTGAACAAGTGTAGACTCGAAAACCGGGAAATGAAAAACCGGTTGCAATTCATTTTGTTTCACTTGAACCGGATAAGAACCGAAAATGAATGGCTCCGGTCTGAGCGAACCGTGCTGAACCAAAGAATCAACAATTATACTCAAATTTTGGTTTACCAACAATTTCAACCGTTCTCAACTGCATGGACATGTAATACTACTATGGTGGAATAAATCACCTTGATTAATTGATTAATTAATTAATCAAGGAAATTAATTATTATAATATAATTATGGTTAAAATTCTATGACAAAGTGGTAATTTTTGTCTGTGTAAATTATTAAAATTAGATAAAAATTATTAAAAAAATGTCTAGGGATTTTCCGTGCTATTTTTGGGGAAAAAGCTAGGACTGGTTTTGGAAAATATTGTTGATTTTTTCAAAGCCATAAGGTTAATATATCAATCAATTATTATATATTTATGTATAATATTTGCCCTTTTTTTGGTTAATTCTTGTTCAGCTTAGTTATGTAGTTGCTTGTTTATAAAAATTGTTACCCTGAGCTACAAATTTCGTTGTGAGAAATGATTTTTTCACAGAATTTCCATAGTTTATTTACTTTATTATTTTCTTTTTCATCTTATGATATTTCTTATATGAAAGAATAACACAATTAATTAATTATATATTCGTTTACGACTCGTGTGTCATAACCTTGTTGAAGACTCTAAAATCAAAACAAATCTTATATATTTGTGAATCAAATTGCCAGTAATTTGATTTAATATGTAAATTTTTTTTCATATGAATTTATAGCTGCTAACTGGATTATATCTACAAGATTTATTAAATATGTAATTAGTGAATGATATCTTGCTTGCTTGAAGGATTAAATTAGGAATAAAAGAAGAACCAATGCAATAATGAAAACAACTGTGACAAAATATATGCAATTGCCAATGGAAAATGATCCTTACACCTAAAGAAATATACAAAGGGATGAAAGAGAAAAAGAAAATTTAAAATATAAAATGTGGGAAAATGTCATGATCGATGAAAAGTACTGGTAATGGCGAGAGAAGAATATTAAAAATAAGGATTATTAAACACAATAAATATCCTTTGACCAATTCAGGTGTGTTTGAGCGATTGAGGTTCGTCCTCCTTTAATCAAGACATGAAGTAGATTATATTTTCACTTTAGACATGAGTAGATTTAAATATTTGGGCCAGTTATATCACTCTTTGAAGTGCTTCTAATTTAGCGAGTGATTAGTCACTGTGCTTGGCGGTAGATACCACAGTTTTGACAAAAAAAAATCTCTTAAAGAAGAGTCGATGGTTCGATTATCACCTTAAACATGGAGCAATTTTAAGCATGGAGCCTCTAATCTAACAAGGGATTAGTCACTACCCAGAACCCAGGGTGGCACGCCATTTGACGGTGCTGAAATGCTTCCAATTACCGGTTAATGTGTGGCACGCCTAGAAACCTAATTTTCCCTCTTTTTACCTTGTAACACAAGTTATCTTCATCCTAAATCTTTTGCACTTCAATTATGATCAAAAACCTCTTCAAAACATATCTAAAACACCATTGAAATGACCTTAAAATGAAATAATGACAAGACTCATCAATTAGTCACAAACTTCGTTATGGTATATGTACCGCCGGTCCCTCATTGTTTTACCCTAGTTTTTATTCTTCTCTTTATCCACCGAAAGGGGGTGATTTTGGATTAATTTTTGATCGAAAATCATCCCTCTAATTTGTTCTTTCTCTTTCTTTTTATTAAAATAAGTAAATTTCACATAATATTTAATATTTTTCTTTTTGATTTCGTCGTCTAATTAGTGCGATGTTTTGTTGTTAGTCGTCTTTGTGCGGCATTGTTTTGCTTTCCCGTCTAGTGCAGCATTGTGCTTGTTCGGTTTAAATTTTCATATTATATTCATCAAGTGCAGATTCAATATAGCAATGATTTTGGCGTCGTCAATGTTGCAGATCTAGAAACATGGTTATTTCAGACACTCTAATTTTGTCATATTTGTAAGCATTTTGCCGTTGTATGCTATTAACTTGGATGCTGTGAATTTATTCACACATTTATCCTTTTTAATTTTTGGTGATTTTAAATTTGTGTTATATGATATATTCTTTGATTTTGAATGAATAAAATTTACTTTTAGTAAAAAAAAATGATTAGTCACTTTATGGCGACCTAATCAGATATCATAATGGTTACTTTGTGAATGATTTTTTTACAAAATCATTTTTTTATAAGCAAACATAGTATATATGGAATTACAAGGGGTACATAATCATTTCTTTTTTTTTTACATTACCTTACTTGCCGAATCATGGAATGTTTATTTATTTTTATCAAATGGCTTTAGAGATATGCATTTGACTCATGTCATCATAGAAACTAACTCAAGTCATGTTGTCAATATGATTCGATTTAATTATTTCAATCATTCATCTTCAACCTCTCCTTTATAAGGTTCTCTCTTATACATCTTTCAAGTTTGAACTATTCAGATTATTATGAAATAAACTTTGTGTTGATAAAAAGAGAATATACTTCTTTTTTTCCCTTCTTTGTTTGATAAATTTTTTTTAAGGTGAGGGATGATGTTCAAATCTAAAAAAGAATCTTAAAATTTGAAAGAGAATGTACTTCAAAAAAGTAATACATGATTGATTGTAATTTATTGGCAGTATAAACTATATATCGAAATCAAATTATCTGTGTATAACTTTTCATGAGAAACGAATACGTCACTTTCTTTAATCAAATAATGTATGAACTTAATCCCCTCTTCTTTAAGAGAATCGAGCTGATTGGTTTTGGATTAAGTGCAATTAGGATGGACACTTTAACGTATATCATAATATAAATTGATTGATGACTTTATATATGTTCAATATTTTTGGTTAAATGAGGGGCCACAAGTTATAATCAAAGACGTAGCCTAATCAATGGACTATAAAGAGGACATTCGTCACTCCAAATTCAATTATTTTATATTGTGGCATATAATTCATTGTTTTTTTGATAAAATAATTCAATGTTATGTCATATATTCACAATCATTTATATTTTAAAAATTCATATTTTAAATCAATATTTCCTATAAGCATACTCAACAATACACGTTTGGTACCAAAAAATTTATCAAAATGTAATACTAGATTTTGTAATTTTGATCACAACAATATGAGAATATTGAATGCACTTACACAAGGAGAGAATCAACACTCATTGCGCTTATAAGTTAGTACATACTTAAACCATGAACAAATTTTCAAGATTTTTTGTTTGGATTAATGTGATAGAATGGAACGGAGAGAGATGAAATGGACTAGTGTTTTAATGTTTATATTTTAAAGATAACAATGAAATGAAATGGAATATAATAGAATGAATTTTATCACACACTACTGTTTTTCTTCATTTGTGTTTTCTTTAATTTGTGAGATAAGAGATGAAATAATAAAATACCCAAACAATATAAGAGAAATTTTATTCTGTTGTATTACATTTCACTTTACTCTATTTTGCTCCATTCCATTTTATCAATCCAAACAAAGTCCAAAGCTCAGTTATAATAAAAATAGAACGGTTAAAATTGCAAGTAAACCAAGAATAAATGGTTTAATTACACACTGAATACTTGTCAATATTTTTATTTTAATTAGATTAAAAATTTGATGCTAAAACCACATATATACTTCCTCCAATTAGGAACAGACATTTTAGGTTTAGCCGATCACCATCACTTTGGGGTTAGGTATTGGTCGCAACCAGACCATTTCAAATCATCAGTACATCACTCTCAAAACCAATTTTTTTTAGATGCAACTATCAAAAGCAATATTTTGATGAGAAAGTCACGTTTGGTTATTCACCAAAAAATAAGAGAAACGTTTGGTTTCTACAAATAGGAGCATCCATCCGTAAATATTACCCAAGTTACATTTTTTTTTCTTACCATTTCTTAATATGTGGCGCTGCGTTAATTTTTTTGTCACGTAGTTTAATGGAATCATCTTTATATCGTTCCACCTCTATTAGATGTTTCCAAAGAAATATTACTAAAATTACTTTAAGCTAAATATTAATTATATAGATAGAGAATAAATAAAAGGGATAAAACTTTTAGTATAACCATTTTTCACTTTACTTTCAATTTGAACCATTTTATTTTTAATTTTTTCCATCCTTTGTTTTTTGTAGAATTTTTTTCCGTCTTTATTACCCAATCAAAGAGAAAAGAAGAGGGTATACAAAAAAATGAGAACGAGAAGAGGACATATGCACACTAGTATATATAAAGGAGGATGATATAATCAAATAATTGAACTCAAGTGATTAAAGAATTTTAGTAAAGAATCTAGTTTTAGATTATGACTAAAAATTCTTTAATCAGAATAATTATTTTGTGGCTAAATTTTAAATTATTAAAGCATATTTGTTCAAGAAAAAACGATTTGTTTATTAACTTTCAATTGCTTTGTGAGTTTTTTTTACAAAAAACTACATAGTTTTATATTTATTTAAAACTCACACACACATGTACACTAAATACTACTACCTCCGTCCCTAATTATAAGATCCCTTTTGACCACTGCACGTACGCCAATGTATAATTTTGACCACTAATATCTTTAATTGTTTAATAGTAAAAATTATAAAAATTTGATATTTTGAAAGTACTCATCAAAACAAATCAAACAAGATCTTATACGCTAATATTTACATCTATGGGTTATTAAAAAAATACGGTCAAAACAAGATAAATAAATAGTACAATTTTGTCAAAAATGGTCTTATAAAAAGGGACAGATGGAGTATAAGTCTATAAGAAGCGGAAAATGATCCTCTCCCGTGTGATTTTCATGGAAGAGAGTGTAAAGTGTGAATCTTTGCCTTTAATTTTTTTTAATAACATAGATATCTTGAAGAAGAAAAAAAGTGTGGTTGGAATTTAATGGTAGACATTTTACAATGGAGAGAATCTCCACCAATAAAGAAGCTGTGAATTAGAAGTTTAAACATATCACAATATATCAAATGTCATTTCAATGTTTCACCATATAAATTGCACTCATGAGACTAGTATACTACCAATTTAACCATGATAATGATTAACTTAATTCAAATACTAGTGCCTAGTTCAATTAATTAAGAAGTGGATTAAGGAAAAATTATGTATAAAAACTTGCTTAATATTTAGTTAAGGCAATAATATATGGCATGGAGACAGTGCGTCACGGGTTGAAAGGCAACTTTGAAGCCAAACAATAGTGGCCATATCTCTATCTACCAGTCAAGTAGGTTTTGGATGGCTCACTATTATGGAATTTTACTTTTAATTAATCCTAAAGTTGGTAGTTCACTTTGTCCTTACAAGTCAATCACAATGAGTATTTGATTAATAAACCGATAAACATCGCTTTCTAGATTGATTGTGGCATGGAGTGTGCTACATTAGAGGCATAAATTAATTCAAAAAATAAATAAAATAATAGATATATCAACCCAGCATGGAGTAGCACAACATATATATGAAAGCATGCTTTATTAAAAAAAGGAAGACATGTATGAAATTAAAGGCATGTAATTATGAGTTTTTGACCTAAAGATGAGATTAGCTAGCTAGATAAAGACAAAAATAAGAGTTTACATTTAAATTTTAAGATATCGACTTCAAATCGTTTTAATGACTATTATAAAATGATTATTAATATTAATGATTAATAAAAATTTTCCCTTTCCCAAATTAAAAAAAATACTTTGATTTGATTGACATTCATGTAAATTCTTTACTTAAAAAATAATTCCACATAAAATAACGACACTCATATGAATTTCAACTAATGAAAAGAAAAATATTCTCTCCGTCCCGAAATATAAGGAAAAATATTTTTTTTTTTGTCCCACAATATAAGGGAAAAACAATTTTCAAGAATATATTTTCCTTATTCTCATAAAACTAAATGCAAATTACATTTAATTTTCATTCTCTCTCTTTTTCTAAATAAACAATAACCAATAAAAAATGATTTTACACCTTTCTATGCAACTTATTTCAAGAAAAATTCTACCAAACCATATTTTAAATTATCATGATTATGTTTTCTTAATAAGTGAGATTTTTTTTCCCTTATATTTTCTAATTCAATTGACAAAAAATGTCGAAATTGTTAAATTTAGACGGAGTGAAATACTAAAATTTCTCTTGAAATTTTAAAATTCGTCAATTACCTCCTTGAAATTTAAAAATAGGCAACTAATTAACCCTCTGAAATTGTAAAATTCAATCAAATTGCCCCTGCTCTGTTATATTCCGTTTATTTTGATAACATAATCGTTAATTGCATAAGTGAAACATGTCAATATGACACCACATCACATGAGAGAGAGGAGTAATTGACTAAAATTTATAAAATCATGAGGCTAATTGACTATAATACCGTTAAATTTAACCCGATAATTTTGCAAATTTTAATCAATTACGCCCTTGTGGATGTGTATCATGATCGATCTCACTTCCTCATGTGATGTGACGCCACGTTAGGAAGTATCATGTAAACAGTTAATGCCCATGTCATCAAAATAGACAGAGTAAACGAAGCAGGGAGCAATTTGATTGATGTTTTACAAATTCAGGAGATTATTTGCCTATTTCCAAATTTCAATGAGGCATTTGATAAATTTTGAAATTTCAAGGGGGATTTTGGCATTTCACTCAGTTTAGACGTCTATAATCGGAATTCAAACCTTAGTCATTTAATTTTGTATGTATAAGTTTTTAAAGACTACATAAAAAAATATATAAAATTTTGAGATCATCTCCTTAATTTTAGGAACTTGCTTTTAATTTAATGATTCTAGCTAGTTTCACATTCTTGTTAAATTTTTAACTCTAGCTATATAATTAAGAAAAGAAGAACCCGTACAATAAGAGCAAAACCTTGTATTTTATGTAAAGCTCTTACTAAGGCAATTTGCCAACCAGTTTTTTTGTTCGATTGGTTACTACTTACCACCATTGTCAATGCTCAATGGTGCGTTATGGAAGGATATTATTGGCTTCAAATATGAGACAAGCCAAATTCAAAGATTGCATATCTAAACAATTATAAATGCTAAAGTATTACTAAGCCTCTAAGAATTAGTATCTACAATCGTTATTCAAATCAAACAATACAATTACGACAGCATGAAAGCATGTAGTATACTTAATTATCTTAAAATTTGGATATTGTGAAAATTGGCATTATTACATAATGGAAGTATTGTATTAGTATCTATTGAAACCAATTAGAAGCTACAAGATCCTGAATTTCAAATTTTGTTGGTAGTTGTAACCAATTAGGACTGTTTGATTCCCATAGTTTATTAACGTAAGATTTATGATTTTTGAAACCTATTATAGCCATTGTTTGAGAACCCTCTATTTGGATAAATAAAAAGGACGAGTAGCCATCAACCTTAGATTCTACGGAACAAATCAAATACTACCTCCGTCTTTTTTTATAAGACTTCGTTTGATAAAGTTGCATTATTCATTTATCATATTTTAAACGTATTTTTTAATAATATATAAATGTAAATATTAACATATAAAATTTTATTTGATTTGTTTTGATGAGTACTTTCAAAATATCAAATTTTTATAATTTTTACTACTAAATAATTAAAGATATTAATGGTCAAACAGAATTTTATAATTATGGACGCAGGCCCGGCCCTGTGGGGTGTGCCGGGTGAACCACCGCACAGGGCCTCAAAAAATAAGAGACCTCTAAATTATACATGTTTATTAAAATTTATATATGTATAAAAAAATAATTATTTTCTTATTACTTAACAATATTGTTTTCTTGCTTAAAATAAATAAATTTAGTAGACACATTTTTAATCAATAAGTAACTTAGCGCTCTATTGTAGAAAGAAGAAGTAATACCATATAAAAAAATGTAAAATAATAATATTTTGTAGTTATAATACAATTATATAGATTCATTTTTAAGCATTAAATTTTGTCAAAAGGAAATTGATGTATATGTTTAAAAATTGGACTAGATACATTAACTTTGGTTGATCAATTTTGCATTATATTTTAAGACGGAGAGAGTATTAATTAAAGTTACTAAAAAATGTGTTTAACTCAGTTGGCAGGGGAAATTGCATTTTATAAATGAAATTTTTAGTCATTAGGCGACTTGACCAAAATAAAAAAATATGTTGCGTGTAATAAAGATGAGACCCTATTGATATACTATTAAACTTTTTGAAAGACTTAAATTATTTTCTTAACATAGTTATTGCATATAAAATTTTATTGATTATTTCAGTCACAATTGTCTTAGGAAAATGACTCGTTTTAAATAAGTCATGAGATATTATGCTATTATTTATTAGAACATGAATTTTTTATGTTAGTTACAATTTTTTTAATGTTATTTGTAATTTAATTTAAAATGGGTTATTGTAAAAAAAAATTACAACTTTTTATTAAAAGCCTATTTTAAATTTTGGAACAAGACCTCGAAATACACCAGACCGGCTCTATATGGACTGATGTAGTAATATATAAAAATGATGTTGAAAAATGTCCCTTTAATTTTATACGAAAACATACTGAGTCAATAAATACAATTCATATAATAAAAGACCAAAAAGATACAAAGATATTTTATATGTCAGAAGTTAGAACACATATTTACATTTATAAATTTCAACTTTATTTATGTTTAGCGTGTACGAGTTTCGCCTAAACTCTTAAAAGAAATAGGTATCATACAAAATTTCATGCCTTTTAACCAAAAAAATGGGCTATGATTAACTTCTTTTATAATGCATGAATGGATTAGTAGACTTGAGATCACACTAGAAAATTAAACCTTCCACCCTACACTTAACTCCTCACCCCTACAAATTATTTGAAAATCCTATTTTGCCCTTTTTATTATTAAATTTTTTACAATATTATATTTTATCATTTGTTTCACCCCTACAATATATTGTTCCGATAATTTTAATTTTTTTCCGGTTTGATGTGCTTACCAGAATAATTTTTCAATGTGTTCCGGTGTGATAATTTTATCAATTTTTTCAAGCATTCATACCAGAACACTTGAAAATTTGTTCCGTTTATTAAAATTCGTACCGGAACACTTAAATATTTATACCGGAAAACTTTTAAAATTGTTGCTAATAGTTCAAGTGTTCCGGTACGAATTTTAATAAACCGGAACAAAATTTTCAAGTGTTTCGGTATGACTGCTTGAAAAAATTGATAAAATTATCACACCGAAACATATTGAAAAATCGTTCCGGTAAGCACATCAAACCGGAAAAAATTAAAATTACCAGAATAATATATTGTATGGGTGAAACAAATGATAAAATATAATATTATAAAAAAATTTATAATAGAAAGGACAAAATAAGATTTTCAAATAATTTGTAGGGGTGAGGAGTTAAATGTAGAGATGAAAGGTTTAATTTTCAGAGTTTTATAGCCATATACTCAAGAGAGACAATTGGGCCTATTTAGTTACATTTCAAAACGTTCTGAAATGAAGCATCACTTGGACATAAAGAAAATTTCTCTATTTCTCCCTATGATTTTCTATAATTCCCTTAAAATTTCAAATTCAAAGTCAATTTGGGATTTAGAACCCGAAACTTAGTTCCTGATCTACGTTTCGAAGTTTGTACGGAGTTTTGGAGGATGTATATAAATTAAATTATTTATAGGTATTTTTAGTCATTATTTACTTATAATTTTTTTGGACTTGTAGCTTCAACCACCCTTTCATCTCTAATAAACAGCTCCCCCACATTTGGGACCTTATTGGACCATGGTCAGCCAAGGATTTGACATGGGAACTGATCCCTAAACACTCATAGTTCCTATATTTTATGTATGGTTTTTTTATATTTTATATTATTCTGATCAAGATCGGAGTATCCATTGTCAGATGCAGTGATTAATTTCATCATTAAATTGAAGACATCTTAAAGAGCAGGACAAGTGATCCAAAAATAAATATTTTTTCATTCATATTGTTATCTTCATCAAAAGTAAAAAAGCATTTTATTTTTCTTGCATGATTGACCTTAGATAAAGATGGATTCTTGAAGGATAAAAATAAAACAATGGAAGGAGCCATCGGTTTATCTCTCCATTGAATCAAATCCGACAAAGGTGTGCGTTCGTACCAAAAGTTTCAATCAATTCTTGCCAACATCCGCGCCATGAGATTAAGAACATAAATCCAGTAGCCTAAACAAGATATCTAAATAAGAACATCCACGCGACCACACCCAGACTAATAAACTATTCATATCAAAAGGGTTATATCCATTGATAAGTTGCGAAGAATTTAACCATAGGTAATCTCTTAACCATCCCATTAAATAGGTCGAAGATTCATTAAATTGTGAAACATTACCCTGTCATAATGTAATGTGCTTCAAATGCCAATAAAAAGTAATTCATCCAATGGTATTTAACATCCAGAAAACTACCAAATAAAATGTGTCCCAAGCCGAAATATGTGTCCCAAGCCGAAATATCACAAGTACCACCTCGTCCCGAACCATCGCAAGGAAAACTATAACCAAAATCCATTTTATCTGGCATTAACTTGGACTCCCGGGCTTGTACTCGAGGACCATGTCGAACAAGGCCTAAGTCCTGCGATGTGCAGAGAGTGTACACCAGTCTATGCTCGTGTGAGTCACCTTCTGATTCGGATTCAATGATTAAGGAGTTTGAGTGAACACAAAGTGAGAAAAAAAAATCTAAATTCTGCCATTGTTTTCTGCCATGCACTAAAAAGACCGTAAATGCATCAATCTTACAAATTGTGTATACGCTTAATATCAAGAATATACCTTCCTAACCTCTTGAAGCAATGCAATTGTGTCATATGTCAAATAAAAATAAAAATAAAGCAATGCAAATGCAATAATCTTAAACAAAACAAAATAGAAAAAAAATAAAATACTTATTAATCGGTACGTACTTTGTGATAATGGATAATATATTATTTTTGATACACAAAACATATCCTGGATATTGATATCTATATGCTCAATTCAAACAACTCTAAATAAATTTACATACCATTTGTAAAGCAAAAAAGAAATATTTGAAAGCAAAAAAATTATAACCATAATTCATAGTTGAAGCCTCGATGATCGTCATCTAACGCTCGCGAGCGATCTCTATGTTTAGGAAGACGAGGGAGCTTCGATAGTTTAATGTAACTATCATCTTTAACATCAATGGCATTTCTACATGAAAAAATACAATAACTTCTCCTTAAACATAAAAAATTAAATCCAACACCTTTTTTGTTCTTGCTTTCCATCTTGCAACTTTTATCACTTTTAGTACATTCCTTATAAGCCACAAGAAAAGGATCTTCTTGTAATTTGATTCCCTTCCCAGAAGTGCTTCTTTGAGGAGGTTGTGTTTGATATGGAGGCAAAGGAATATGAATTTTCTTGTCTTGAAATTCTAGAGTATTTTTCTTAGAAACATTATCAAAATGATGAGTAGGTGGTAATTTGGAAGAAGATTTTTGATTGATGGAATTTAGAGGACATTCATTGTTTGGTGTCTTACAAATTCCCGGCTTGTCCTCCCATGAAAAGGGTATGCTTCCATGTGAATGAGATTTTCTATGACTCATAATTCTAGCATGACCAAAATAATCAAATAAGAAAATAATGTTCAAATGTTATAGGAGGAGTTAGAGCATTGGATTATAAAGCTATTTTTCATTTTTTGTTTGTATTCTATAACGGTTATTGGTTTATTTAACTAAAGGGCAAGCAAATAGAACGTAAAGTGGAAGCTTAATATTATTGCTTATAAATGAATCAAATAAAGCACATGTAACCGAAGAAGAAAAATATGAATCAAATTTTAATCTTAAAAAAGTTTAAATTAAATTTTCCATTACTGTGGAGAATTAGGAATTAAATTGAGAGATGGAACTTGAATTTTCATAATATCTAATGCAAGTTGCTATGTCGACATTTCAATTGTGTGTTGATTTCTTGGTAGGTGAAGTGGGTGGTGTATTTAGTAATTGATGTGTCAATAGTGATGTTTCTACCATTTGCACCTTGTATTTAGGTGTAGTTTAAAGGTCAAATGGTACCATATCATTAAATTTGAGCAAAGAAAAAGATAAGTAAATCCATACGACCATACCTCCTTTACTCTTAGGTCATTTTCTTAGAAATTAGTGGTATATTCCGCAAGTAATTTTTCATTAATAAAATAATACACAGACCAATATATCTCAGTTGTAACCACACTGGGCTCTGTTGAAAAAAAATTACATAATGTTGCTATAGAAACCATTGCATAATGTTAATAATATTCCTCCATTTTTAATCGTGTATTCCTAGAAAAAAAATTCGTTTTATGTACTCGTGGTTTTTAATATTCAATGCAATTTATTATTGTTTTTGTCAATTTGGCACTTAATTGACTAAAAAAGAGATCAAAGTTGTGATTAAAATTTAATTTTTTTTTTGTCAGGTAGCCTAGTGGCTAGAAATTCACCCATTAAAGGTGAATAAGTGGGTATATCGGGTTCGAACCTCGGTCCCTGCACTTCCGTGCAATATGTCCAACCAATTGAGCTAAGCTTATGGGACAAAATTTGAAATATTTATTGGGAGCAAAACTTTATTTAACTCGTAAATATATACATTAGATAAAACATCAGTTGTCTATAAATTTTAGTTTAACTGACAGAAAATGCTGAAATTGTTAGGTCGGATGTTTATAATCGGAATTCAAATCGCGGTCACTCCACTTTGTATGTATAAATTTTTAATAACTGTTATTTATCAATGCGCAAAAAAAAAATCAGTTATATACTCCCTCCGTCTCTTAATATTATAAGACCCCTTTTGACTAAATTTTACTATTCATCTATCATGTTTTGACCGTATTTTTCTAATAATATACAGATGTAAATATTAGCATATAAAATTTTGTTTGATTTGTTTTGATGAGTATTTTCAAGATATCAAATTTTTATAATTTTTACTGCTAGATAATTAAAGATATTAGCGATCAAAATTGTGCATTGGCGTACATGCAGTGGTAAAAAAGGGTCTTATAATTAGGGACGGAGGGAGTATATGTGTAGTGTTTTGGGCTCAAATAATTGTTTGAAGACAATTGAAGTCATTGTCGCTATTGGTGGCAGCTACATAATCATGCAAACATTGAAATCAAATTTGACATGATTAAGAACAAAATGCACAACGATTTTTAATTTCAAAGTTGATTCTCAGTTGGTTTTTTGTCAAAAGAACACATTGCGTAAACAATGAAAAGGATTGTTCTAAACTTTCCAAGCATCTTCTAAATTTAAAGTATGAGTTATGATTTTTTTGAGCAAGGGAACGAGAAAAACATATTACCTAATTAATGAAAGTGATATATTGAAATGATAATAAACCATATTTTAGAGTCAAGTGTAAGTAAAGGCTAGATATATATGTCAATATCTAGACATGGATGGATAGTAAGATCTAGAGGTGAGTAAAACAAATTTTTTTTTGGTCAGGGAGTAAAACAGTTTTATTTTCATGTTCACTTCTATTTAATCTCAACGCTTAATTGACCATATTTTTTGTTTGAGAGAATCTATGTTTTTATGGAGTTTGGTAGAACAAATTAAAATATTGTCATTAAAATGATGTTATGAATGAGTTAAGTTTTTTTTTTTATAAGCATGAATGAGTTAAGTTGAACATTGCTCATTTGTTTTTCAAAAAGAAATATAGCCCATAGGTGATCTTTCATTGGCTCTAAGCACGTCGTTTTTGCCATTGTTGCTCACATCGTTTTATTCCCACTAACAAGAGATATTTAAGTACCCAATTTGACTCAAATTGACTTATGCATGAGATAAATAATAAGATCCACTATCACATTGAATCTTTACACGAGATACAAAAGAGTTACTCTCTCCGTCCAATTTTAAGTGTTACAATTGACAAAATCATACACTTTAAGAAAAGTATATAAATAAAAGAGAGATAATATGATTTTTGCTAAATTACCTTATCTTTTTATTGATAGTAGACATTGTAATACTAAAAAGTAGATTTTTGAATGTACATTTTCTCTTACCTAATGATTGTTTTAAATGATAAAATAGGGGAAACCAATATTATAAATAGTAATTTTAAATTTCTACTTTTCTCTTAATTTCAATGATAATTACTAAAAAACAACAAGAGAACAAACTTAAATTTTCCTTCCTCTGATGAATCCTCACAACCCACAAATTTATTTTAGTTACTATGATATTGGTAAGAAATTTCCACCACTGTAAATGATGACTAATTTCCGTCAGTGGGACACATAAAGTGAGTTCTCCCCTTTCAATCGAATTTTTTACATACGCATGATTTAAGAATTGAAGCTCTGACTACATCCTTAAGTGGACTAAGCTGGCTTCGTTTGACTCAACTTTTTTTAAGAATAAAAACTGAAAAATAATAAAAAGAGCTTTATAAATAAAGTAAAAGTTGTGTGGTAATTTTTTTATATATTTAAAAGTATTTTTTTTTGTATTTCAAACTAAAATATTTTGATATAGTTTATATTTTGTACTTATCGTTTTTTATATAGTGTATTTTAATATTTTATTTTTGTCGAGACAAATATATATATTTTTTTCATTAGTATTAAACCACTTGTTTTTAATAAGAGCTTCATAAAATGTGTATGTCCCTACTTACAACTTATAAGAGAAATAAAAATAAAATAAAACCGAGTTAAACAAATACTAAAATTCTTACTACTTAGACAAGTTCGTTGGTCACTATCCAAAATATTTTATATGTATTTTTCAACACTAGAATCTCCCCAAAAAAACTCTCAACTCTTAGGCTTGTGTTTCAAGAGAATTCACTTATTTAGATTAAATATGTTTTTAGTCTCTACAAATATTTAAACTTTTTATTTTTAATCTTTTTAAACTATTTTTGCCACTTTTTGTCTCTATAAAATTATTATGCATGTAATTTTAGTCCTTACTGTTAAACCAGTGTATATTTTTTAATGATATTTTCATAGACATGTTTAGAACATTCTAAAAAAATTATTTAATTATTTAACTGTAAAAAACTAACTTAAAAATTTGATTTTTAAATCGTGATTTCGGTTACTTTTATCTTTAACTTTTAAATTTGAAAAGTTCATATTTAATTATTTTCATGAAAGTCTAAACATGTATGAAAAAATTATTTAAAAGTTTAATGATGATTAAACAATTTTCAAAATTTTAAGAAATAGCAAGGACTAAAATTGCATGGATAAATTTTTTGTAAAGACCAAAACACGCCACTTTCTTTTGTAGGGACTAAAGTGCAATTAAACCATAAAAAAATGTGAGCAAGGGTGAGCATCGGTCGATTTCGGTCGGATTCGGGCCAAAAATTGTAAAACCATTCAAAACCGCAACGACTTAATTTGGACTCAATTTCGACCGTGTACAAGTTCGGTTTTTTCGGTTTCGGTTAACACGGGTGGCGGGTAGAACGAGTCGGTTATGGTGGGTTAAATTCAAACTTGGTTGCTATGTTCAAAACTCCATTAATAAAAAAATTATATTGTTCAAATATTTTAATAATTTGTATACACGACAACAAAGATAGAAAAACTAAATGAACAATAAAAAAGGTGAAATGCAGTTATATTTTCAAATTATAGTCTGAAGACAATCTTATATCACATTGATGAGAATTGAAAATTAAATTAGATCTAAAATATAATATTAAAGTATTTTTTACACTTAACAACATATTACACGCTTATAAATATAACATTTTTCTTCTCTATCTAAGATGGATAAAACAACAAAGTAAAATATATAAGAGATTGTGAGGGAGAGAAAGACACTCAAAACATAAAAAAATGCATATACCAATAGTTCGGTCGGTTTCAGTTACGAAAATATAATTTTTTAGAGACCTGCACCCGCCCGTATGCAACCATTCAAGACCAATTTTTCACAACTATTGACCCGAGACCCGACCCGCACTCAAGCAAATGCTTCCATGTGTTTTCGGTTATATCGATTTCGAGTCGGTTGTGGATCCGTGCTCAACCCTAAGCAAGGGGACTAAACATGGCACAATATTTTATAGAGGCAAAAAAATTATTTTAAAAATTAGGGGTTAAAGTGCAATTAAACCATAAAAAAATTGGAGTACTAAAATCACATGACATTCGATTATGGCGTGGAGAAAAGAAAACCTCTCCCGCCACGAAAATTTCTGTGGCTATCTGCCTTGCCTGCACAGTTAGCTTCCAGTCACACTCTCATTCATCTTACAAACACACACACCCTCCGTCGCTAATTCATCAATTCAATTCTAGGGTTCATCTTCATTTCAAATTCTTCCAACAAACCAATGGCTACAACTACAACCCTACAATCTCTCCGATTTCCATTTCTTCCATCTATCTCACCTCCAAATTCTCACACTTTCCCCTCCGCTACCGTTCATTACTCCCACAAATCGATTACCTTCAACGGTTCATTTGTCGTGAACCGAAACAAACGAGATTTTTCTCGTAATGCTTTGAATTCGCAGTATAGTCCTACTGTTGCCGAAAATCTCGGTGATATTAGCATTTTCACCGCCGCGGGTGAACCTGTTATGTTCAAAGATCTTTGGGACCAGAATCAGGTCAATATGTTTAATCTTTATATTATATATATTTCGCTTATTTGTAGCTTATAGCACATAAGTGCTTATGTGTAAGCATTATAGGAAAAGATAAAATAAAGATAAATAAATTGTATTTAGGTAAAATACGACCTATTTTTATGAAAATAAGTTGAAAAACTTGTAAAAATTGTCATAAGCTGTTTTCATAAGTTCTCCCAAACAGTCTCACAAAACTTATGCGATAGTAAATAAGCTCAAATAAGTCAATTCAAGCAAGCATTTAGTTTTTTTTGGCACAATTTATATTTTTTTACCTAAGATTGTGGTTTCAACTTTGTGGAATACTACATATTAATCTCTTGTGTTTGTTAATGCTGGGTTTAATTTGAAGTAGTATGAATTAATTAGTTGAAATTAAATTGTGGTATTAGATTAGTTAATTAGTTAAAATTAATTTGAGGATGATGTATTAGTTGAAATGAATTTGTAGTGTTGGATTAATCAGTTGAATTAATAGGTTGATGTTAAATTAATTTGTGGTTGGTGATTGGAGTTAATTCTTGCAGGGAATAGCTGTGGTGGCACTTTTGAGGCACTTTGGATGCCCATGTTGGTAAAGAAATGATCTTCACTTTTGGGTTTTGGTTATAATTTTTTAGGACTTGTTTGAATGATGATTATTCTTACTATGAATTGTCTTCTCTTGTTCTTAGCTGGGAATTGGCTTCAACGTTGAAAGAAACCAAATCAAGGTTTGATTCAGCTGGTGTCAAGCTTATTGCAGTAGGTGTTGGTACCCCTAATAAAGCCCGTATCCTAGCTGAAAGAGTAATGTTTCTTTGTCCTCCGTTGTCATTTCAGTGTTCGATTGTTTTTGTAGCAAACTATGAGCCTTTAAAAGAGTAAAAATCAAATCAAAGCAACATGTACAAGTCTTTGTCTTTGAATAGTTTAGGTTTTTTTACCTCTCGAGTAGTTTCAGATGGAAATTACCAATCTAGTATAGTTGAAAAAATATTACCAAATCAGGGTAAGTCGTAACTAGTATGTTTGACTTATTAGGAAGACTTGCTTTCTGATGAATTTGCATACTAATGTCATGCACACTAAAGTCGAATGTGGGGAGTACGGCTTCCTTTCACTACACCGAAGTCATACCTATCATGCACAAAGTCCATGAAATCCAAAGCAAATTTGTAGTACTTCCCATGTACAATTTCAATCTCAATTATTGTTAGGGTTTCATGAAAGTCGTATGTAAATGGCAAACAAGCGAATTTTTAATCTCTTATCATTGAAACATTCATTGTTCTTCAATGCACATATGGCTAGGAGTCCATGGCTACTAGTTTTCTTTTAAAGTTTATAAATCAATTGTTATGCTTGTGAAAAGTATCGAGTTACTAGTCTGAAGTATACTTTGGCTCAATGGTCTGGGATTTAATTTTAAATCTCGTTGAAGGTACCGTCCGTGTTGTAAATTAGCCAAGGATCTCTATACTTTTAACACATATGAAATTTGAATACTTTTCTTGCACCTATTTATATAAATATTGGTATGAGCATGTACTTGATATCAAGACTCAAACCTGATATATTTTCTTTCTTTTTTCAATTGATATTTTGCATCTCCAGTTACCATTTCCAATGGATTGCCTTTATGCCGATCCTGACCGCAAGGTAATTCATGGGTAACATGTTCAATATTCACCCACTAGAATTCATTTTGTAAATATCTATTTTAACCAATTCTGCCACCATTCAGGCATATGATTTTCTAGACCTCTACTATGGGTTTGGCCGTACTTTCTTCAACCCAGCCAGTGTAAGCTTTACCTTGAACTTTCTTCGAAATACTATGTATATATATTTTGTTAGACATTTTCCATTTCACATGCTGATAAATAGGCGTTTTGATTTCAAAATTGTTATTAACAGGCAAAGGTGTTATCGAGATTTGATGCTTTGCAAAAAGCGACCAAGAACTATACAATAGAAGCCACTCCAGACGATGCGAGTGGTGTTTTGCAGCAGGTTTGATATGTTAATCTGGTGGCAAAGAATGAAAACAAACTTAATATTTTAGCCGACAACTTGGGTTTCCTAAACTGATCACTTCTTATCTTTTGTCAGGGTGGGATGTTTGTGTTTAGAGGGAAAGAGCTATTATATGCAAGGAAAGACGAAGGGACAGGTGATCATGCCCCCTTAGATGATGTTTTTGATGTTTGCTGCAAAGCTCCCGTTGCTTAACTATACTGTATAAAATTGTAAATTCGCATAGCATTAGGAATGTTTAGTTTAAGAAGAGTTGTGTTATTAGAATAGGATTCACTGTGAATCATACAAGAAGCAACATATAATAAGCTATGGATAAATAGTTAAAAATCATATTTATATAGTTCAATCTATAAATCTTTTGTAATTGATATAGTTCACTACTTCATTGTGAACTTAAGTACTTAACTATATTGAGTTAGAAATGCAATTGTCACACATATAAGCATTTCTTATTTCAATCATTATGAATGATTATAATGAAGCTGTAAATTGTTGTATATACCGAAAGACTAACATTCTGAAAATAACAGGAACTGTAGTATAATTATATGTTGTAACTACAACAATAAAACTCTGTTCTCTGTTGAGGCATATGGGGGCCTTGTCATGGTGGTACTTATGTTGGCCCTATTGCCCTTAACACCAAGTTGGATTATTTTGGACTCAACTTTATCACTCACGTTTCTGAAAAACTACACCTAACTCCAAATATACACAAAAAAAATTGTATATTGTCCGGAAGTAAACTCCTGGACGACATACAAAGTACAAACCTTTTTTTTTTCCTGATATATACTTCCGAAGTGACAATTGGGGGTGAGAAAATTTTGGCCCAAGTTATTTTATTTTGAGCCATTACATACATGTGCTGTTTATCTGTCCTTTGAAGTGATAGAAATATGTATAAGATGCACTGCTAATTTGAGTTTTTATTTTTTTAGTTAAAAATTTCTTAGTAACTGGTTTGAAATAGCTCTAGCAGTTGAAGTGGAGTAACAACTATACAAAGAATTGGGTAAGCATTATTCATTCTTTTATGACAATTTTACTTAAATGAAGTTCACTCTATTGAGAGAAAAATATCAGGATCATACTTTTAAACACACTTCACTAAATTTTATTTGGTTTGCTATTGAAACACGTTTACTTGGTTGGAAACACCCAAGAAAACGTACACATACCCTTTACCTATCACACCATTCTTTGAAGTGCTGTAAGGAAAAAGTAAAATTGCACAAGAAAGAATTGTTGTATATTTTAGAATTAATGAATTGGTGTAAATGTAACACATTTTTATCAAAATAGTCATATTCTAGATGACAATATAAAAAGATAATTTGCATATCAGAGTGATAAGAAACTCATGTATCAAACATGACTTACAATTTTTTTATTATTACCATACAGAGTCATATATTTTGAATATGCAACATTTATTTTTCAAGTTATAACTTAAAGTGTTTAACAATATATGGTATTCTCTGAAATAAAATGACCAGCTATTTGCAATTCCAGTATTTTGTTTTTAATTTCTCAAATTTGAGAGACTAACAATTTTTAAAGACCAATTTGGTGATTTCCTAAAAGAGGTACCATGCTGGTTTCTTGTTGTAGACTTGTAACGGATATATGATAGCAACCTGTGAATGAGTCCAATGCAGGACAAAAGCTTTGGCTTTTTCCTGTTTTTAATTGAAAAGAAATCTGTTGCATCTCAACCATCCATCAGCCAATGTACATCAGAATTTCAAGGTGAGTCCACCCTATTAGCCCTTCTTTGGTCTCTTTCATAGTCCTAGGAATGTGAATAATTTAGTTTGGATATGCTTTAATAAATTAGGCTGCAAATAGCTCAGCTATTAATCTTTGTATCTTATGGCTTCTGTTTCCTGTGAAAAAATCTAGTAGGTCTTTGCTGCAGGCCTAAAACTAATTTAGACTAGTTAGTCGTTTTGCCTGTATCAAAACTAAAGTAGAAATGTGTTGGATCTTTGAATAGATTTATACCATAAGTGTCAGTGTGTTACATATGATAATATTTAAAAATGGTCAAAATTTTAATGACTGTTATTGACATTGCTTTAATTTAGATATTCTTGTTCATGATCATGACATCCTTATAGTTAACATGTTGATTAAATCAGTGTTAATTTACAAAAACAAGATAAAATATGTCTGATATTACGGTGAGTTGGTGAGTATGTCAGAATTATGGTGATTCACTGTGATTTTGCAGAAACTACATACTACAGACACTGTGATACTGATACCATAACATGCACTATATATAATTTGAGTTCTGAGACATTAATATTTATTTGTTCTTATTTTTGACGAACATACACTGATTGAATCATTGTCCCACTTGCGATGATAAGTAATACCATGAACTTCTATTTACGAGAAGTGGCCCTGATCAATGTTGAAGTTTCATAAGATTTTCAAGTATGGATCCGCCATAGTGTCACTTATGATATTTATTTTAGTTACTATGGGTCTGTTTGACAACACCAAAAAATGAGCTTATAGCTTATAGCTTATAAGCTCATTATGAAAAATAAGCTCTGTTTGGTAACTTCTTTTCCACATGAGCTTATAGCTTATTTTGACAAGCTTTTAGCTTATTTTGATAAGCTAATTCAAGTAGCTTATTAGCTTATAACTTTTAACTTATTACTTTTTCTTCCAACTATACCCCTATCATCTTACTTAAAAATAATTAAATATTAATTTTATATATATTTTTTGTGTTATTTCATATCAATAAGTCACTTCAACCGCTAATTTTACCAAACACTACAAATTCAACCAGCTAGCTTATCAGCTATAAGCTATCAGCTAGCTTATAAGCTATCAGCTATAAGCTCATTCGCTATAAGCTAGCTTATAAGCTATCCGCTATTTTTTACCAAACAGACCCTATATATAGGTATGAAACTTTCAACACCATATAGCGGTGACTAATCTCTGCCGAAAAATTGTTAGACATACAAAGTAAGTTATTACCATCTAATACTAAAAAATCAAATCCATAAACCATTTATTTAAATAATTTAATCTCCTAATCACTTGAATCAATTCATTTTTGTTTGTTGGTTATCTATGATATTTAGGCAGTAGTACAATATTTAGTTGGATATTTGGAAGTAAGATGAGGGTAAAAAGGAAAAGAGAATGCTGAATGTTGTGGTCAGCAAAGTAGTCATAAAAGAGATTCTCATCCAAGAGTACGACATGTAACATTAATGCTATAGAGACAGAGGAAATGGACTGGGCGTGGGGTAAAGTCAAGTAATGGGGCTAAGGGGGTACAGAGAAAAATGCCATTGGGTTCAATGAAAGGCTTAATTAAAATTAAATACTCAGAAAGAGAAAGTGCACAAAATACCTTTTACTTCTCATGCATACACATACACTGTAGTATAGTATTAACAGCAGGGTTGGATGGTAATCAGATTAGTTGCTATCCAATTTCACTTTTTTCTGTTGACTCTATATGCTTGTTTAGGCAATTCTATCTATATGTATTTCCATATTTTTTCATTCCATTTTCCCATGGGATATTAACAGAGTTTGTTTTCTCTATCAAGTTAGCTTGAAAAGGCTGTGATGATGCCAAAATGCAATTTAATTTCCTTTGTTCACATTATTAATGGGGAAATTTTTACACTTGTGAGTTGTGACTAACCAACACTAGGTTCATTTCATAGTTCATGCATCATGTTTGTTTATGTGTATTGTATAGTCATGTAAGTACTAATCAATTTCACACCAGAAATGGTTTTATTTGACAAATTAAGTAATTGTTATAGATTTAAGTTGTGTGCAGTCACAATCTCGTAGCCGCAAGTAGTAAAATCATGAAATTGTGACCACACAATCTAAATCTAATTGTTGTTGATTTACTGAATAATGATACAATTTTCACCCCATAAAATTGATGATATATTTTACCTTTTATTTTTTATAATAAAAAGTTTAGGTGAGTTGGGTCACGACGGTTCACCTTTGGTCATGATAGGTCTTAAAGTTTAAAGAGATTCTCATATCGACAACAAGAGTTGAACTCACATTCTTGCGGGATGTGAATCAACTTCTTACCAACTTAAACAGCTTTCGTCAGCTATATTTTACCATTTATTTTTTATAATAAAAAGTTTAAGTGAGTTGGATCACGAGGGTTCACCAGGATCATGGTAGGTTTTAACATTTAAAGAGTTTCTCATGCCGACAAGGCGACAACAAGAGTTGAACCCACATCCTTGTGGGATATGAATCAACTTCTTACTAGAAATGATTCTTTCAGAAATTAGGATTTGTAGCTTCTGAATTTAAATATGATTTTTACACTGAAATTTATTGTTCAACTCACTTTTTTACATAATTGTATCCAAACATAAATCAACTATGCTAAAATCAATTCAACCAAAATCAATTATAATAAAATCAATTATGTTTGAAGCCAAACCAAACATACTCTTAATATTTTCTCACATCAATTTCTAAGAAGGCTTGTAAGTTGTAAAACATTGAGAATAAAATTTGTACAATTAGAGAGCGTCTCACATTGTCAAATTCTTCCCAGTGGCTGTCATTAAAAGCTGAAAGTGTCTTGTACCTATGAAGCCATGTTTTGTTGCAAAACTGTCCAGCAGATAGTGACAGGAATATTACATCCCCATCACCCTGCAGCCATAAAGAAAACAATTCCAACATGTAGCCGGCCAAACGGCCAATCCAAGATCAAAGAAGCATATGTCACAAAGAATATTCGTTTACCTAATAATGTGACAAAAAACACACAAATTAATAATGAGAAACATTAACATAGGATAGTTCATTTGATGTTAATTTAAATTAGCACACACTATATATAATTATAAGCATTCACTTGAAGAAATCAAACACACAAGAAAAACAATGAGTGACCAAAAAATTGTTCTAGTGACCGGTTGTGCCATCGGCGGCATTGGCTATGAATACTGCAAAGCATTTGCCGAGAACAATTGCCGCGTTATAGCTTCTGACATATCAAGACGGATGAAAGACATGTTAGATTTGGAGTCGGACGACAACATAGAGACACTTGAACTTGACGTATCGTCTCATGAAAGCGCTACTTCGGTAGTAGATGCTATTATATCAAAACATGGTCGTATTGATATTCTAATTAATAACGCCGGAATAGGTAGCACGGGACCATTAGCCAAATTACCGCTCGACACTATTAGAAAAACATGGGAAATTAACACCTTGGGACAACTAAGAATGGTGCAACAAGTGGTCCCTCACATGGCTATGAAAAAAAGTGGAACCATAGTTAATGTTGGAAGTGTAGTTGGCAATATTTCAACACCATGGGCAGGGTCTTATTGTGCTAGTAAAAGTGCAGTTCATGCAATGACAAATAGTTTGAGGTTAGAATTGAAGCCATTTGGGATCAATGTTGTTTTAGTTTTGCCTGGTTCTGTTAGATCAAATTTGGGAAAAGCAAATTTGGAAAAATTAAGTGATTATGATTGGAAACTTTATAAGGATTTTAAGGAAGTTATAGCTGAGAGAGCTAGAGCTTCTCAAGGTGAAAAAGCAACTGATGGTAGAGTTTTTGCTAGACATGTTGTTAATAAAGTTTTGGCAACTAAACCACCTAAGCAAATTGTTTTTGGTCACATGACTGGTTTGTTTGCCTTGCTTTCTTGGTCTCCTCTTTGGGTTAGAGACATGTTTTTCTCATCACGATTTGGACTTAACAAAAAGGTTTGATGTGGGAATTTGTTATACGTATCATTTTTTAGAAAATTCTGTCCTCTTCTTGAATTGCTCAAAATTAGCTAAAAGATCTACCGGAAGATAGACTCCGGTAGGGATTCTGAAGGAAAAAATGGCCATCGAAAGTTGGATTCCGGTGGATGATGGGGATTTCGAGTAATGTCGGGATGAGTTGGAGTCACACCCTCATTTTCTTTATGATAAAAAGTCTTGTTTCATTTTTCACTATTTGGGTCAATGATATATACTGTTTTATAATTTGATGTGACAATATCTTGTTTTTTTTTGAAGGACAGTATCTTGTTGTTACTATAGCTATTTATTTGAGTTATAAAAAGAAATGCGGTAAACAACATGATGCTATAAGTTATAGAACAATTTTTATAATCATACCATACCAATGTTGATTACATGTAACATTTTTAGCTAAACAAAAATATGCATTTAAATTTTTGTTATATGCATCTAAATGATTTTATGAATATTGGGAAAGTGATAATTTGTTCAATTGCCTTAACTTTAAGATTAATTTAGACATTATATTTAAACTTTAACTAATGTGGAACTTGATTTTATTTTAAAACCCACAAAACCAACTTTATAATTAAGGTAAGACTTCTTGTGGTCCTAATAAAAAGTAAGAACTATTTAGACTTATAAACTGTATGCATATATAGGCCATACTTGTTTCTAGTTAAAGTAAATAAGAACTATACAAAACCTAGCTAATAGGTTGCTAACAATGATTTATGTTAATTAATTAACTAGTTCAATATTGTTTAAAAGATCACAACAAGTAATAAAGCATGGTGAATTGAATGGCAAGAAAGCAAATTTGACCAAGGCAGTGTGTATAGGAGCTCCTTTATTTATCTTTCACAAAATGCTTCAATTTTGGGGCAAAATGTTAATTGTCTCTAGTGCTTTGTTTGGTGGATAGAGTCATGATTACCACAATCAAAAAGAGGGTATTTTTTTCTATTTCTCAACATTCCCCTTGGTCTGGTCCTGTCCTGCATCTTTTCTTTCACTGCTAAAAACTCCATTTTCTATCTCTTTTCTTAAACAAAATCATGCACTCTAGAATTCCTGTCTCCATGAAATTGGTCATGCAAATTTGCATGCAAACTAATGATTAAGAAATTTGCATGCAAACTAATGATTAAGATGATCAAATGGAATCTATGGATATTTAAAGTTTTGCAAGATAATATTACAATCGAATTGAGTCCGACTTAAATGGTTAGGCTCTCATAACATGAAAAAAATCAATTGGACACATTTTTATGTACTCACTAAAAAAATTAAAGAATTCCTAAGCGGTCACTTATCTCGATCGTTCTCAAGGCGATCACTAGATCAACATCTAAAAAGTTTGAAAAAAAAGTCTAAGATTCAAACTCTGATTACTAACATAATATACTAACGACCATCTACCGAAAAAGAATGTTCGAATAGCATAATTGATCTAAATAAACATTGAACTACGATTTCAAATTTTGTAAATATACCATGATGTTTGTAATGGCTATTGTGATTCATTGGGAGTTAATGTGGTTCGCTGAACATGCAGTAAGGACTGTACCAAAAATTCATTGTGAGGCTTTAGTTAATTCATTCATCATGCTTCACATAAAAGTAAGCTTGTTGAGGGTAAACTTGGTTGTCCCACATTCCCACTACATAGAATAAATTAAAATCCACCTATCTTTATTAAGGGAACATCTATACTTGTTCAATTGTGTATACTTTATGGTAAGTTTCTAGTCATATTTCATTTTTTTGTTCATCAAAAAGTGGTTGGTCGTTACTTATTTGCCTCACCAAAATGCATATGGCAAATTACATCAGCACATATACTTTTGATCATATATATTATTGAATCTTCAATTTTTTTAATTGGATTTTCATTGTAGGGACCAGCAAGTTCACTTTGTGATGACAAATTTAAAGTGAAGGAGAAATGAATAATTATAAAAAATGAAAGATTACATGGTTGTTATATACATGATAATTAAAGTGATATAAAGAGAGATTTATATGAACATTACATAGCTCAAATGATAATATACTGGCTTAAGAATTGTAGTTCGAACTTTAATACATTCATTTATTCATCTTAAATGTGAAATTTGTATCATTAGACTGTGAGACCAACAAAAAAAGAAATACAAATAGAGAGTGGTATGGTTATCCACTTACTAATTTCCCTGTTGAAGAATGTTGATGACTTCACCTATTACACTTTTTGTCTTGATCAAATTAGTGACTAGCTTCAATGAGGACCATCACAAAATCTGTTTTGGATTTGCTTCAGTTAACAATCCACGCTTTCACAGAATTAGCGACGTTAGTGACCGTTTGATCACGATTGGACTAGTCGTGTTCTAAATTTATAATTTGGACTGTTTGATTTTGATCTATCTACCATGACGCTCCTAACTGTCGGGATAGCTTACCACGTCAAATCCTATTTGAAAAATATAAAAGATCATGTAATATAGTATCTTGCACTCAATACTTTGAATTCTTCTTCTTTTATACAAAAGCTTCATGTTCTTAGGTGCATGGTGAATGGCATAGACAGTCATGGTCACCCAAGTAAGATTGGACCAGGACAGATCATATAACATATCATATAGTATCACAATTTTATTTTACTGTGTTTTTGTTCTGTAGCCTAGCCCACACCATACTTTGACTATAAAAAGCATAAACTCAACCTAAAAACAAGAGGGTACATTCCTTGAACCTACTCTAGTATGATCATTAACCTTCTTTTATTTTTGAATGAAAAAAAGTTTTAAAATATGGTTGATGACGATGTTAGTAAGTTCGTAATTTGAAATTTTAGCAACCGATATGGCCATGGGAATAGATTTTTTCCTATTACATTTTCAACGATGGGTCTCAAGTGAAAATCTCATTCTTCAATTGTTTTTTAATGACTTTGATTAGATACGATATAAATAAATGAATGACTTAAATCTTACGGATACAAATGGTTAATGTACCATTATGTACTGTGTAATGTGATGTACAAGAATTACATTATGCAGCTGAGTGATTAAAAATTTAAAATTGCTGACTTAAAAATAAGCTGATAAAATATAACACATTCATACTTTATGTAGTACATATCGATATATTTAATTTCACTGCCTATGTTTGGTCTCGTGTGGTAGGATTTTTATGTTTGGGCTGAACGACAATAATATTTCGCATTTACAATGAAGCTACAAATACTACTCAAAATCACGACAAAAAAACCTCAAAATGCGCAGCTCCGATGGAAAAACTCGTAACCAAACACTATTTTATTTTGATAGATCAAACACTCTATTAATAATAATATTTTTAAATCAAATTATAATAATATTGCATTTTAGCCACAAAATTACTGTTATTTAACAGAAATGTGATGACCACATTTGAAAGAAAGTGACAAAAGTACAAAACAAAAGGCAATGCTTTAACCATAAAATATCAGTGTTATTGAGACTTATACCTAATGGAAATTCTGATGTAGGGGGTTAAAGAAACGACGTCGTAAAAGCCAGACCCTATAACTGTGGGGTGGCAGATACATGTCCTCTAGTTAGGAAGTATTGTAGGGGTCCATAACAGAACAAAGCAGAATTGTATCTGTGAAACTGTTTTGAAGTGACTCAAGGGAGCTGGATGGAAAACTTTGTCTATACCCCGTGATGATTCTTTCAATCTTTTGAATCTTGTGAATACTTTGTAATTTTGTTTGTTCAAACATAAGTGTAGTATTTGTTACAATAAATTGACACCCGCATTTCTATCAAATTCACCGTTTATCTAAATATGCACGTGTATGTTGTAGTTGTTAATATGCACGTGTATCTTACAAGCCGATTTTGTAGCGTTTTGCTTGCTTAACTCAAATGTTAATATGGGGTCACTCAAGTCACACACCAAATGTTTAGTATTTGGTGTGAGAGAGTTTGTTAAAAGTTTCACATTAACGTGTCTATAAGGTGTCTGGTTCTACGTCTATTGAAGAACAACTAACATTCACAGCTACAAAGTGTAGCATCTAAAAAAAGCAGTAAAAAATCTTTATCTTACAAACTGATTTTGTAGTGTTAAGAAATCTCACATCGATTGTGAAATGTCATGAATATGTGTTTATAAAGTAAAGACAATTCTTATCTTACAAGCCAATTTTATAGAGTTAAGTTAAACTCAACCCAATTTTTAACATGTAGGATTGAGTTAATTCAACATAAATTCTAAGAAAAGAAACCAAGCAAGCAAAATAGCATAAAAAGTTTCACTACATTAAATGAAATTCATGTTACATTTTTGTGCTTGACCAATAAATTATGAGAGGGACTAGTTGCATCCACTATACAAGAATGAGGACTCTGCCTTCTCCATTTTTGGGTGAAACACATAGGTCTTTTTTTAGATGACAACAACTATTTTTCAATTATTATAATTTTTCAATTATTATTCATTTATCATCCAAGAAAGTGATAAGTGAGAACACACTCTTACATAAAAGAGAAAAAGAAAGAAAAAAAAAGCAAAATAAAAAAGGGAATGAAAGGAGTTTATAATAAAGCAAAAGTTAAAGTCTTTCTCATACACAGATCCCCATAGAATATGAACTCCTACCATTGCTTGCTGGAATACATTCTTTTTGTTTAGTTTAAAGGAACTTCCTTTGTTCCCTTAACATATATACACACACACACTCTTATATGTCACAAAAACCAAATAGAGTTTATAGATACATGCATTTCTTTACATTATTCATGTTTAGATTTTGCTACCAAGATAAAAATATTTAGCAAAAAATAAACATTAAAAAATTGTACTATACCCTTATGGTATATGATTAGTATATGATTGAGTTGCATTGGTTGTGACATATTTTGTTACATTATTTCTAGACACATTTTGTTAGATTTTTTCTGTTATTTTGTAAGAGAGAAAAATGAAGAGAATGATGGAAAATGATGATGATGGTGTTGACATTAACAATGAAAATAACTGGTTAGGTTTTTCACTCTCTCCTCAAATGAATAATATTGGTATTCATTCACAAACTCATCATCATCACTCACAACATTCATCTTCTTCTACTTCTGAAGTAGTTTCACTTCCACCAAATTTTTACAACTCTACCCCTCTTAGTAACTATTGTTTCTCTTATGGACTTGAACATGAAAATGTTGGTTTGTATTCCTTACTTCCCATTATGCCCCTCAAATCTGATGGATCTCTTTATGATATGGAACCTCTTAACAGGTCACAAACACAAGGTTAGTATATTATTTTACATATTTTATCAAAAAAAAAAATATATTTTTTTCCTTGACCACTTATTTTTTTCTTTCTATTTTTGTGAAGCAATGGCTACTAGTAGTAATTCAGCACCAAAACTAGAGAATTTCTTAGGTAATGAAAATATGGGGACACCTCATTATGTAACATGTACTAGTACTGTCACAGAAACAATGCCTTTGAGTTTAGACAGTATGTTCCAAAATCAAGTTCAACATATGAACAACCAAAACCAATTGTCATATTCATATCATGATATAATGTTAGAAGGGTCAAAGCAAAGTCAAAATTCAAGTGGAAATTTTCATGTTTCAAACATGGGTGAAGATCATGGACTTAATGGTTTAAAGAGTTGGGTTTTAAGGAATTTTCCAGCTAGTAATGGACATGATGAATCAAAGATGATTGTTCCTGTTGTGGAGGAAAATGAAGGTGATTCTGGTTCAAATATTGGATCAATGGCTTATGGTGATTTGCATTCTTTGAGCTTGTCAATGAGTCCTAGCTCACAGTCTAGCTGTGTTACAACTTCACAGAATGTGTCATCTTCTGTTATTGATAATTCTGTTGCTATTGATACAAAGAAAAGAGGAAGTGAAAAGTTTGAACAGAAACAAATTGTTCATAGGAAATCTATTGATACTTTTGGTCAAAGAACCTCTCAATATAGAGGTGTAACAAGGTGTGTTTTTTTAGTTTTAAAGATTATTCCTTTTTTGTGTTTTTATTTTTTATTTTTTTTATTTTGATTTTTTTATATATTTTTTTTAATTTGTTGATTAGGCATAGGTGGACTGGTAGATATGAAGCTCATCTATGGGACAACAGTTGCAAGAAAGAAGGTCAAAGCAGAAAAGGAAGACAAGGTAAGAATGAGATGTGCGACAATGTGCACGTTTAGATTCACGGTGAGTTTGACAGAATCACGATGATTTTGTTGAACTTTGAACATATAGCTTTTGTCATAATCACAATGTCACGCCGTGATTCCGTTAAATTCGCCATGAATCTAAGATGCAATATATTCTGTCACTTTTTTAATTTTGTTTTTTCTAGTTTATTATTTTGGTCAGACATGTGACATATGACATATCTATTATGAAAGATTTACATTTATTCATTAGTCATTTTCTCACTCTTATTTTTGTTTTTTGTTTTCTTTGCTTGGTGGGGAATGCTTATTCTACTCAAATATTTGATGAAACATAGTTTATCTTGGTAAGTTTTCAAAAGTCATTCTACATGTATCTTTTGTTATTAGATTCCTGCTCAGTGAAATTCCTTGAGCTTATATAAACATTTAATCTAATATTTCGGTTATGTTTTTAACAAAAAAGGAAAATTAATATTTATTAGAGTCATTCCAAAATTTTGATTTTAGGGGGTTATGATATGGAAGAAAAAGCTGCTAGAGCTTATGATCAAGCAGCACTCAAGTATTGGGGACCATCCACTCACATAAACTTCCCTGTTAGTAATAAAATGATTCATATAATATTTTTCTCTATATTCCATTTATAAGGCCTATTAATTTAATTTAATTTATTTTCTTATAACAGTTGGAAAATTATCAAAATCAACTTGAGGAAATGAAGAATATGACAAGACAGGAATATGTTGCTCATTTAAGAAGGTAAAAATTATTTGCTAGTTTTTTTTATATATTATCTCATGTTACTTGTTCATAACATGTTTAACTTTTGCTTTTATCAGAAAAAGCAGTGGATTTTCAAGAGGAGCTTCTATGTACAGAGGAGTAACAAGGTCTCACAGACTATCAATTACTTAGTATATAAAGATATACCATTAAAGTTTAAATAATAATATTTATATTTGAAAAAAGAATGAAATTTCTAAAGTATTTTTTTTTCTCAAATTCTTGTTCACTTGGTAGCAGACACCACCAACATGGAAGATGGCAAGCTAGAATTGGTAGGGTGGCTGGTAACAAAGATCTATATCTTGGAACCTTCAGTGAGTTCTTTCATACCCTTTGCTTCATAACTTCAAATCTTATTCTATTTTATTCTTATCGGTGTACACTTCAGAATCAAGATGTGTCTAATGCCTGATACGTGTTGGAAACATGTGTGGTTACATATAACCACTTCCATTTTATAAGTTCTTATCACTGGTGTCTACGTGTCAATATCAGTGTCATATATTTGGTGTCTGTATTCGTGTCAGTGTTTAAAAAATGTGTTATTTACACGGATTCCTCGCTACTAGTGGTCGCTTAAATATATTAGCCAATGTTTTTGCCCCAAATGAAAGTTTAATGTTAGCATGAAAATTAAAGCTAATCAATATTCTCATTGAAATGAAAATTTTAGGTACACAAGAGGAAGCGGCCGAAGCCTACGACATAGCAGCTATAAAATTCAGAGGAGCTAATGCAGTAACCAATTTCGATATCATAAAATATGATGTTGAAAAAATCATGGCAAGTAGTAACCTTCTTAGCATCGATCTAGCTAGAAGGAACAAAGAAGTAGTAGATGATTCTACAACTCAATACATTGATCATAACAAACCTAATTCTTCTGCATATGAAAACAACACTCAAGAAGCAGTTTTAGTGCAGCAGAAGAATATGGTTTTGTATCAACCCTCTCAACAACAGAATGAACCAACAAGAATTGAGACTGAAAGAGCTCATCAATCTTTTTCCTCGGTGTCTTTCGATAACATGTTTCATCAAGAAGTAGTAGAGGAAGCAAGAAAGATAAGAACACATGTGTCAAATGCTTCTTCATTGGCTACAAGCTTAAGCAGTTCAAGAGAAGGTAGCCCTGATAGAACAATGCCTTCAACAGCTTCTAAACTATTGGCTACTACTGCTTCAAATAGTAATGTGAATTCATGGGATCCTTCACATCATCTTAGGACTCAAATGCCAGTTTTTGCTGCTTGGACAGATGCATAGTCCCTTCTTTCTCAAAATTTCAATTTTATTTTTTTACTTTTTGCATGAAGTGACAATATGAACCAAAAGGGTGATCGGAGCTAGTAGAATGAGAGAGTTTAGTTAATGATTCTCAAGTTTAAACTTTTTTTATGCAAAAAAGTTTAGATTAGTTAAATTCGCATACGACCACTTATTTCAAGGCAGACTTCGAGACTCAAAATTCCACGTTAAACTTTAAGGAATCACGTTATGTCATTATGGCCTAATATTGTCGATTCAATGATACAAACCATGTTTTAAATTTGCGGACGCGGTTACGCTGTAAACATTTATATCATAGCAAAATGCAGGAAAATGTAACTGATACAGTCAAATTTCTTTTGATATGTCATTGCGAAGATCTCAAAATCCTTTATATCGAAATTGTAATAAAAAGATTAAAACCATGATAGAAAAAGACTAGAATTGCTATAAAAAGGTGATGATTGAGAGAATGAAATGATTAAGGCAACATTGCATGTCCTAATTATGCATAGTTGGGTCTGAAATATCTATTGAAGTTTATCCGTTTGACCATAATAATTCTATTGTTGATGTCATTGATACTGATTTTCCAAGTCCAAGTTCATCATTGCTTAATACCTTTTCTTGTTAACTTTGTCTAAAGGTAGCATATATTCTCTTACTATACCTAATTGAAACAAAAAAGCAGTGGGGTGCAAAGTTAGATTCCTACAGAATATGAATGGCATTATTTGATTTGATTGATGACTTAATAATACTACCATTTTCATATTGAAATTTCTTTGCTGCATTATGGATGTTAAAACTTTTTCAAACCTTTCTTTAATTATTATAACCATGCTAATGATATTGACTCTCAAATGCAATCTTGCTTGTGATCATTGTGGGAAAACTACCTTAATTAGTGACTAAACTCAATTTAAAACGGGGCAATAGGGAAGAAAATAACATATAAATTTTTCTCAGCAGCATTTTGCATGCTTATCCATATTTTCAATAAAATTTTATCTATATGACAGAAAATGTACTTTTATTTTGAATGACATGTAATAACTCACTTGAACATATCACACCTACACACATGACATTAAATATATGGACATGAAATTGACTGAGACTATTTTTACTATGAAAGATGGACACCTCTGAGATTATGCGTGTCTCTATGTCCAATATTCATAGACACGTTCGACGATACAAATATGTTGGATCTTTTGGGGAAGCCTTATAAGATTGGAGTAATAGATCTTCAGTTTTGGGCTAAAAGAAATCACACGAGTTTGGAAAACACATCTTCACTCAAAATCTTAAGACGTTAAATATTTATGTCTTCTCATGTATTTGTAGCTCAACATCCACCTTTTTCTCCAATATGAGACTTTTATGTTCTAACATTTTTTTCCTTGTTGCTTCAACAATTCTCAGACACATCTATGACGGTTAAAGAGACGTCAAAACTCAAAACAATAATGATCGATGATGAGTTGAATATATTTAATTTGATCGCATCATTTATAGTTTTTCAGTAGTAAATTGACGAGTGAAGGTAAAAGATGGTCATATACTGTTTTCATATTTTGATTCTTAATTTAAATCGACGCGCGCACACGCGGGTCCTATATTTTTTACATTAGCAGTGTCGACATGTCATGCATTCTTTTATATTATCTCTATCTAACCCATTTTCAACTGATATGATACTTCAAATCCACACTTGGTTGTCAACAAAGTATGAATTTGGCAAAAATAGTATATCCACCACTAAGCAAACAAGGATCCCTTTATTTTTGTTTGTTGTCTTTATCCTTTAATTAAGTGGGCGTGCCCTTCCAAATTTAAAAAAGATAAAGTGTGTAACATTATAACATATGGTACCCAAATATCCTTACAAGGCAAAAGGTAACATGCCTATGGCAAGATTAACGTGGACAAATATCAAAAGAATGAAACATTGTTGTCAAAATATATCAGCATGCATGAGAATATAGAGGCATTTCACATTTGCAAGGTTAGGCTTCGCGGGGAAGGGGTTTGGAAAAAGTTCGAATAATTCTTGCACCATATATATTATGCAAAAATTTCAACTATGTTTTTTTCTTTATTCAAATATTTTATGCGTGTACAGTTCGATTTCTCACAACTGTGTTCAGAATGGGCTGAAACTACTTGAAGCCAGATCTGATCACTAAATTAAACTGGTGGTGCAAACTAAACAAAAAAATAAAAATTAATTCTTTGAATTGGATAAGACAATAAAAATTACTCTGTTTTGGTATAGAAGAAATAACAATCCATTGAAAACTCGCACGCAGACAAATCGAAGGATTGACGATCGAACCCTGGTTATAGACGTCCGAGCTAACACTTTACTTCTGGACATAAATGTGACTTTCTAAACCACATAATATTTTTAAAAAAATCAAAAAAAATAAATGTTAGTGCTCATAAATCACATTTTTAGAATTATCCAAATGTAAGGGGCGAATATATAATTGTTGGTGTACACGATAAAATTTTCTAAAAGTATACTACTATACTGCTCGCAAAAAAGCCCATGGAAAATATAATCTTATAATTACAGCCCAATCTTTTTTAATCGGTTTGGAAATTTTGTAATTAAATTAGGAAACACTATCCGTAATCTCTTTTATTTTTACTTTTTCCTTTTCTAAAGAAGTCACCCTTTGGTACTCCTTACCTAATTTTAAATCATAGGAAAATTAACAATCAAACTATGTATAAATAATTACACTTGAATAACAGGTAAACGAGCAATAAGTTGCGCCGCTAGACCTTTTTATATAGCATTAAAACTCTTTATCATACATTAAAACTAGAAGCACTTATAGATAGATCATCAGAGTTTTAATGGTTAATGTTTAATTCTTGTTCTTATCATGATCCAAATCACCTTAAAGATAATACATAAAATTAGTATAGGAGGTAAGAACAAGAAAGAAATTGGCTTGTTTACTCAAAAGATTTAGATAGAGTGTTATGTTTTGTTGTATTTTTTTTGGTACATCTTTTTGTTGTAGTATTTGGTACAAATCAGAAAACAAATCACTCATTAGATGAAGATTTTAATGATTGGAAACATGTTTATGAAAGACTTAAAAGAACATGAATCAAACCGTGCACACATGTCTTTCATGAGTTAATGGATTAACTTGAAAAAATATAACAATTGAAAAACATCTTCAAGAGCTTATAAGAAATGAAAAAAGATATTTGATATCGAATGATTTGATTAGATTCATACCCACTTGTATACAATTGTTAATGTCTATTGCATCCACTTGTATACTATTAAACTTTTGTTTTGGGCACGCTAAAAATTTTAAAAAAAAATATTGTTGTCTAAGTGGATATATAAAATTTGAGAGATTAGTCTTCGCAATTTAGAATATGTGGTTTATACAACAAAAATAACTTGTCCTATAATTATTATTTTTTTTATAAAATTTATTCACATGTTTTACTATGTTTTTTGTGGCCTTATTGTTTATGGTTAACTTATTACTAGTTATTTTTTGTGACATCAATTTATTTACATCTTTGTATTTCGTTTTAGATCTTCGTTAAATCTGTGTCTTAGATCTATCAAAACTCTCTATTCCATTTCAGATGCAGTTATGAATGTGATCTAAGTAAGCTTTGTTCTTTTATGTTTAAAATGATTGTAGTTTGTTACATTACCATGCACATTAAAATTACTTTTACAAAATAAGTTTGTTTAAGTAAACTAAAATTTGATAATTATCATGTAACTATTTTAATCATTATTTTTCCATTGTTACAGGAATCACATTTTGATTAGAAGTAATGACAAGGAGACAAACAAGTTCCACAAGACGCAGTGGTGGAATTTTAGGAGTCTTCAATTCCAATTCCAAATCTAATTCTAATTCTAATTCTTCTCCATTATTGTCCATAATCATTGTTCTTTTGGTAATTTCATATATGCATATAGTTTTTAAGGCTTGGTTTTGTTTTTAACAATACAATTAGTTATGCTAATTAATTGTTTTTTATTTTGGTTTAAATTTCAGGGAGGTTTCCTTCTCATATTTTATGCATATGGTGGATCAGGTAACATGATTTAAAGACTTTTCTTATCATACAAATTTTGTCTTAAATGGCCAATGTGATATTTCCTTATAAATCAGGTGAAATGCCGATGAACGAGGAGATTTATATGTAAAAATATTTGACTTACCTAGAATGTGAGCAATTTAGTATACTCTATTTTACCAACATAGTGTGGTTCAATTGCTAGATAATCAAGTCTTTTAAGCCTGTGGTTTGGGATTGTGTTATCGATTTTCATGTACAAGTTGAGCTTCATGAACCCAATTTGGAGTCCCACATCGGATGTCATGAACTCGGCGTGTGAGGGTTTATATAAGATTAAATTTCGTTATTATGAGGGGTACATAAGTATCGTTGTTTATAAATCCAACAACTAATAGTTTTAGACATTTTTTACCGTTGTTTAGCCATACACAGAAGCCAATAAATGAACTCTTGACTGTCTGCTTAAAGAGGTCTAAAACCCTTATCACTTGGATCAATTCATTGTTTGTTGTCTGCTTAAGGGGCCCAAAACGCTTACCATTTTGTTTATTTTGTTTTCATGTATATTTCTCGATTGACTAATCTTACATTTTTAAGTGACCAGGTTTATTTGGAGGAAGGAGTGGTGTTGTTAGCAGAGTTGGAGGTAACTGTGTGATCATATGTTTCTAGAATGTTATTGAAACTACTAAATATATAATTATTATAGTTATGTTATGGCTGTTTTGTTTTGAGAAATTTTGCATAAAACTATTTCATCGAAAACTGATTTAGTGACCGATGTTTCGATCTTCGTAGTGATTGTCCGTTGTTAAATCAGTTACATGCCCCAACAAAGTTTTTCTTTTGCATACATTGTCTTAGAAAGACATACTTAAACATCTCTTATCAACAAACATCAAATTTTTTCTATCTTGTAGGTGATTTTTCTTGTACACATGAAGTTCAAAGTGTAATTCCTATTTTGAAGAATGTATATGGCGAAAATATGAAAAATGTCTTGCATGTTGGCCCCGAGAGTTGTTCAGTAGTATCCATAATTTCAAAAGAAGGAGAAGTTGAAGCATGGGGTGTGGAGCCATACGACTTAGAAGACGCCGATAGGAAATGCAAGGCTCTGGTTCGCAAAGGCATTGTACGTGTCGCGGATATAAAATTCCCGCTACCATACAGGCCAAAGTCTTTTTCACATGTTATAGTATCGGATGCTTTGGATTACATGTCTCCAAAATATTTAAACAAAACTCTTCCTGAGCTAATAAGGGTATCTGCTGATGGTGTTATTATTTTGACAGGTACTTCATTTTGAAAGTAAATTTCGCACACTGATAAACATCAATGCTGCTTTCTGTTCACAATATTTCCGTTGAAACTTGTTTTTTTGTATTTTGAATACATCTTTTAGTGATTTTCACTTTGTTAGTTTTTGGTACACCTTTAAAGTAAGCATCACAAGTTCAATGACTAGTGGTACATGAAAATTTGTGTCGAAATTTGTCCGAATTTTTTTCACCTATTACCATACTGACTTACACTTGAATAACAGTTTTCTGGTCATGTCATTTCAAATTAACTTGGTTATGCTGTAACTTTGGTGTTTTCTTGTCTAATAAGGTTACCCTGGACAACATAGAGCTAAAATAACACAATTATCCAAGTTTGGACGCCCGGTGAGTGGCTTTCTCTTACTAGTATTATTGATCATTAATGCCACTTAAATTAATGATAATAAAGATGTTCAAAATGATAGTAGAGCTTGACAGTTAAGGATCAACATATTGTTTTTGTAACCGTTGTTGACTCTCTAATTATCTTTTTGTTCTATTTGCGATGTCAAAGATTTTGTTCATGTTTGGTATCACAGTGACGGTGGGTCGTCATAATTCTAGCATACTTATTGTGATACCAAACATAGACTCTAGGGAATTGTGCAAGATAATTTACCTTTGACAAAACTATGTATTGTTAACTATTAATGACATGCTACTTGAGCAAGTTGGAATATCCCTTATAATCTTTGGTCATGTTGATTTGTCTTTATAGTCCGAAACTCGTTAAGGTATCAACTAGCAATAGATATGGAACAAGGATACTAGACTTTCTTATAAATATATACTATATAGCAATGTTATTTTGAATTGTTTTAAATGGTTTTTTTCTTATATCATTGTTGCTGATCACAAATAATTCTGCTCTAATTTTGTAGGCGAAAATGCGGACTTCATCTTGGTGGAAAGAGTTTTTCAGTGAAACAAACTTAGAAGAAAATGAAGCTGCTGTCAAAAACTTTGAACAAGCTGCATCTAAGATGTCTTACAATCCAACCTGTCAAATTTTCCACATCAAATCATAAAACTAATATATCTTGAAATTTGAGTAATTTATTATTCTTCATATTTCATCATTTGGTAACTTGGTATTCCTATAAACATTTTAGTATAATGTCATCAATCACAAGCAATTTTGTTTTTACCACTTATGGAGAAGCATTAAGATGCTTGCTTGCTAGAAGAATAGACAAAAGGACACTTTGGTGCACTAAAGCTCCCGCATACCTGCAGGTTTTGGGAAGAGGTCCCACTATTTTGGTGTATTGTACGCAGTTTTACCTTATTTTTACACAAGAGGCTGTTTCTATAACTTGAACCTGTGACCTTTCAATAATGTGACAACAACTTTACTTTTATTGTTGTGCCAAGGCTCCTCCTGGTGCACTACTGTTTCCAGAACTTTGAACATGTGACTTTTCAGTCAGGTGACAACTATTTTATCGTTGCGCTACAACTCCTCCTTTTTAGAATAATAGACAAAATTAGAACTAAATAATATGATCATTATTCTTAAGTGTCTTAAAGTTTATAGTATGAGTTCTTAAAGGGTTTTTTTATCAAACTATACTATTCAAAACAAAAAGGTACACAGATTCGATATGAGAATCACATATGCCTCCTATTGTGAGCTTGCTTAGTTGATATAATAAATTTTATTTATTCTAGTGTAGTGTGACATGCAACAGATATGGTTACTAGTAAAAACTACAAAAAAATTTTGACAAATTTTAGTTTAATGGTAAAACTAAAAACCCAATTATAATTTATAAGCAAAGATTCTTTGATTGAATTTAGCAACATAAATTTGTTTTTAAGAAGTGTCCTAAATAAGGACTTGAATCACCTTCTGTTTTTACTTTTTTGTCACAACAGTCCACTAACATCTGTGTCCTTAAAATGATTAGACATTGTGTTTGGTCCAATCATTTCTGACTCAATCTGATATCTAATGAGCCATAATTCATTCCTTTACATTCTAACATGGTTATTTTTTTTATTTTTTTTATAATAACATGGTTATTTTTTGTTATAGAAATAATGTCTATTAGTTTTTGTTATACAAAGTTTTAAAAGCAGTTAATAGAGAAATTATGAGACATTGTCATAATAGTTCTTTCTGTTGGTTTGCAAATGGCTAATCCCGACTTGTTCAACTACCAACTAAAATTATTTTAGCAAGATTTTGAGTATAAACATTTATTTTGATCCTTATAAATGTGTAAACATTGTTATAATTGTTGGGTCGTGAGGGGCAGTCCGGGAGATCATGCACATTGGTCAAGAACATCGGTGATACAAGGGAGTTGGACACCACACTTTTATCTAAAATATTAAGACATTGAATTGATAGGTCATATCACTTATTAAGTGTGTTCAACCTCCATTTTTCTAACAAATATGAGATCTGACTCACTCTGCATTTGTCACAACAATAACACTTTTTTTCTTTGATACAAAACACTTCTTTAACTTATTAAATAATAAAAATATATCTGGATGTATCTATCGTTAATCATTTCACTTCTCAAAGAAAGTGGTTTTTCAATTTATTAGTACATAAAATTACTTTATTTTTATTCTTCGGAAAATAAGTACATAAAATTACTAATAATAAAGGAGATTTTTGTCGTTCATACCATGAAGCGAATAAGTGTGTGGATGCTATGTGAATTAGGCTCTAATGTTATTTTCATGAGTCTTTGTCCGAATCAACTTAATTTTTTGCTTAGTGCTCATGCTATAGGAACTGATGTTACCGTAAAAAAATAATATGTTGCTCAATTAATTAGTATGTAATCTTTTTTTCTGGGCTTCGGACCTCCATTTTATATATAAAAAAAGGAGAGATTTATAAAAATGTATTTATTAGATTGTGCTCTTCTTCGGGATCTTATATTCAATTCTCTTCAGTATTAATTTAGGTGGGCTAAATTACTTTCATAAAAAAATTGTATTTATAGTTTTGATACATTTAAGAATGGGTCATGTTAACATGTGCCCTAATGACACATTTTAAGGATACTCGAAATAGTAAATTTGTATTGAAATTAACAATTTTTGACTTTTTTAAAATATGAAATGCACAAATTTCTATGTTAAATTTCTTTAATTAGTATACTAACAAGTGTCTCTTTAAACCCTAAGAATTATACCAATAACTTCACACATATTTAAAGACTAAAATAACGGTTACTAAAAAGTATATTACCTCATAATATTTTTTTATATGATCGTTCTAAATTAAAGTCCGCATGTCAATTGATTCTAATTTATCATTACTAAAGTCAGAAATAAACAAGTCAAAATGTGATGTTGGCTTCTCTTGCTTGATTTGGACCGGTGCCCGCAAAACAATTCTCTCAAAGGGAGTGGTTTGCAAGGGAAGCCCTTTGATTTTTGATAGGCCAACTCTAAATGTAATTGTCGTGTTGATATGATAGTCACCATGATCCATGTTGTTGGACAACATAAACAAGAATGAGACAACATAAACAAGTGAAATGAGGTGTGTTTTGTTTTGTTTTGTTTTGTAGAACACAAAATAAAATTCAAAGTGTCCTCTTCAACCCTTCATAGAAGGTGGGGGAGAGTGATTACTTATGAAGCTGACCTAGATGAATTTTATTAAATTTATTTGCTTATTATAAAAAAGATTCAATTGAAATACCATCAACGCTTTCAATAAAAGTTAAAACACAAAACACCCTTAGATTATGACATCATGTTGAATTTCAATTTGCTATTACAATTTTCATTCAAGTCACTATATATCCACGGGTTTGAAAACTAAGCTCTATATATATCTTTATCATTCCAATTTAAGTCCCAAATCCATTTTATTAGCTTACCATGAGAAATGAAGATGTTTTATGAGCAACATCTTGCTTAGTTTACTTTTATTAGTGGATTATCTCCTCATTTGATTCTGTTGTAGTCTCTATTTTAGACTTTGCCTTTTTTTGTTGCTGTAAATATACGAAATGATAATAGTCATTAAAAACTCATGCATACAAGTAAAAAAATTATATTTTGAACTTAACGTCCAATCAAACGATCTTAATATTATATTATCCCTTGAAATAAAATTTGTAGTCTGATATAACCACTTTACTATAGTACATTTAAATATTGATCCATTTTCTAATAACCTTTTGAAAAAGATGGGATAAAAACGTAGTGGGGCCATTGTGGGGCATATACAACATTTTCTTTTCATCACTGATTTCAATTCTTTTTTGAACATGATTGCGGAGATAAAATTGTAATCTTTTCTACTAAATTTATCGTTAGCCACCACTGAACTAACTAACATTTAGTGGGGCATACACAATATTGACGAGGAAGGGGACAAATATGATCCAATGGGCCATGAATGCATTGTTTCTTCGTTGTGAGTATGAACTAAAAACTAACTAACGTGAGATTCATGTTGGTTGTTTTCATGGTCCAGGTGACCTATATGTATATGTATGCCTCAAGGGGGGTTTTATGGGGGCATTTAAATGAGGGTTTCACATGCTCTAATAACGATATATTACTACAATCCACATGGTGTTTTGTTTTATTTGCCTCCCTTTCTTCAAAACACTTCTAAATTTGACTCATTGGGGTATTCAGGTCACAATAAAGATTGATATTGTCCATTTAATTTGGTTAACAATAATTACAAAATCTGAATGATGATAACAACAATTTGTTGAAAAATTATGTAGTGGACGGTTTTTAAATGTATGATTAGTCTTTGTCGGAAAATCTAAAGTACAAATGAATTTTTTCTTTCAATTGATTTTTTTTTCATACATATGAGTCATAAATCGAATTTGTGACTATATAGTTAAGAAAGTCAAAGACTCTTACCATATTTGGATCAATTGATTATATATTGATAGTGAGATAATGTTTGTTTTTGGTTTACAACTCTCGGGTTCCTAGGACAAGTGGACCTTAATACTCCATAGACCATAGTACAACTATGAGGTAAGTAAGATTTAACCAAAAGTTGTTCCATACAGGAATTAAACTTGAATTCTCTTGAAATTTATTCTTTAATGAAACAAATTAATCACTTAAGTGAAATGTTTTGATTCATAGATGTAAGTTTTGGAAAATGCTAAATAATGCACTTCATGCACTAGTTAAAGACACTCAATATAATAAAAATACATTGAAACTTGTGTAGTCAACACTTATAAAATATTGAAAGTGTTGTTTTCAATACAAAACTTAACTAAACTATTTCCGTGAGACGCCACTCTACTCCACCCCAACCCTACTTTTCTCTCTTTCTTTTTCATCCACCAAAGAGGGGTGGTTTAAGATCAATTATTGATCCAAAATCACCCTTCCAAATCATTCTAGCTTTTCTTTTTATCAAAATAAGTTATTTTCACACATTAAATTTTTCGTTTTAGTGTGATTTTGTTTTGTTTTCCCGTCTTGGTACGGTGTCTTCTGTTTCCGTCTTTGTGCAGTGTCTTTCCGTCTTTTGTGCGGTGTTCTTTTTTTTAGGTTGAAGGATTCATTTCGATCAAGTGCAGATCCAATCAATGATTTTGGCGTCATCAACGCTACAGATCTAGAGGCTTAGGTATTCCGAACCATTCAATATAATCATATTTGTAGACATATGCAATTTGCCGTTTTATGCTATTAACATGGATACTGTGAGTTTGTTTGTCGTTTCATCCTTTTTGTTTTTAGGTGTTCTGAATTTGTATTGTATCGATGTACTCTATCAATTTGAATGAATAGATATCTTTATTTTGGCCAAAACAAATACAAAACTTACTTATTTTTTATGTTTAACTAGTGCATGTGATGCAATAGTTAGCATGACCCGTAAGTTTTATAGTATCATACACAAATTAATTTTCACCATTACATTAGTAATTGTCGCCATTGAATAAAATGAGATATGACAGAGTTTTTTTTTACCACAAGAAAACTTAATTATGCAATTGGTTCTCAATATAAGGAGGAAATGATGTAAAGACCCAACATCTAGGCCAAGAATTGGCTGCCCTAACTAACAAATGAGCAACCCAATTCATTAGCGTTTAACAAACTTCACTTCAAAGTTAAGATGTAAAAGTAGAAAAATCTTTATTCTGCGCAAGTAAAATTCAAAATTTCCATCTTTTCCGACATGAATTGCATTTACTATAGTTTGAGGATCACTCTCAAAGATGATGTGCTCCATGTTCATGTGAATGACACAATTTATTATAATTTTATATTGGTCATGTTTGGTTGGGTGTTTTTGGAGGGGAGATGAGGGAATATTTTAAATTTTTATGTTTGATTCAACTTTTTAACGAGGGAAAGGGATGGAATAATTAATTTACTTTTTTATCCTAAACTTTATAAACTCAAAATAAGGATTAAATTATACTAATAGATATATATCTAATAAGTAGAAAATCTAAAAAAAATTTGTTGTCAAAAAAATAAAAACCTAAATTTTTAATATTCCAACAAAAATAATTTAAAATTTTAATTAAAAAATATGAATAATTTTATCAACGTAATAAATTATATTTTTATACCTCGTTAAAAATCTGTCCCATCATAATCATTATCAAGTAGTTAAGGATTTATGGCTTAACTCCCACCTTCTTAATTAGTGAGTGGGGATTTGATCCCTACCAACCAAAAATCAATTGTTGTTCCTAGAGGAGTATAATATTTCACCCGTTTCAAAATAATAGTTTTTAAAGATTTTTATACGAATTTTAAGAAAATGAATGATTATATTGATTTTAATGATAAAATTAGTATAATTTAATAAAATATATTTATTAGTTGTAGTTAGTAAAGTAATTAAGTTAGATGAAGTTTAATAAATAAGGATATAATAATGGAAAAAAGGTAATTATAAAAACTACATTGATATTTTAAAGTAACAATTATTTTGAGACAGAAAAAAAAAACTTTAAAGAGACAATTATTTTGAGACAGAAGTATTATTTATAGTATTGATAATAAACACTAAATATTAAATTCTTGAGTCAGCTATCCCACCCTTCGAGTGTCTCAAATCTAACGAGGGATTAGTCACTGTGTTCGGCGGTGGATACCCCGGTCTCGACAAAATAAAACACTAAATGTCACACTTTTTTTTTTTGATATTAAAATATCACACATTTCAATTGGGAGGAAATCTTCTTTATTTCAAAATAAGAAAAAGGTGGTTTTTTTTTTTGATATTTTAATTGAGGGGAGATCTTATTGAGCTTCGAGTCCCGACCCACTTCAAAACAAATTTGAATGTGACCATTAATATCTGGTTCATTAGGCCGATAAATTCACTTTTGATATTAAATAGTTCAAATCTTCTGTCAAATACAATTACAAAGATGAAATTGTAGTTTCCATATACTAAGTCCAACATCATTTATTCGTCTAATTGTAATAATCTAGTTAGCAATTTCGGTAGTATCATCTTTATTTTATGCTTTTGGCTGGAAGACAACATAGGATAGGATTTCTTCACGGTTGTTTTTCCCCACAGACGACCCACCTCAACTCAACCTTCAAACGCCATGTAACTAAATGCTTTATTAGCTGTCATTTCATAATTCTTCCCATCAAAACAACTAAAACATACAAAAGGAAAGGAAAAAAAGGCAATGCAAATCAGTGAGCTAGCGTGGGATAATATAACTAGCTCCTAAATCAAAGTCATATATAGTCACAGTCAACGATAACTTAAAATTGTCATTGATCAATATACACTTTTTATAGATCATTGTCATTATATTGTGTTTAACAGTGCTAATAGGGATGTCACTAGAATGATAGTATTACTAACTTTATTTTTGGCTATATGACCCTCTCACATGATATTAACGTCATTAATCGAATCAATTAGAATGCTAAACAAATCAGGTAGCTAAAAACTAAGGGCGGGTGATAGTTTGCAAGAATCTTATTTGGGTTTAAATTATATATCTTTTAGGCATAATTATAAGAGAAATGTTAAAATGTGTCCCAAAAGCACATGTTAAAGAGATAAATAATAGATAAATATTTTTTTAAATCTGTGCATTCAAATCTTTAAATAATATTTTATGTTATTAAATGTAAATTTTTATATTTAGATATCTTAACATGTATCTTGAAGACATATGTTAACAAGACTTTAATTATAAACATGAATTCTTTTGAGCAGTGTAGAATCACACATGGATGACAAATTTTTCTATCGAGAGTTTAAAATAATTACTTTACATAAATCTGAAAAACATTCTATAATCGTATTCAAATACTCTTAGTTAATTACTTCCTTCCATTTGTTAAAATTGATTTTTTTGTTAAGATCGAAATATTTATCCGAACGCGGTGACTAATCTCTCGCTGAACTAAAGACACATTAAAGGTTAAGACAACTGACTCATAGATTTAAAGTTTCTTCACATTCAAGGTAAAGATCAAACTTTCGACCTTTAATTAAGAGAAAATAAACCTCAATCGTTCAACTATACTCTAGATTCTTTTGTTAAAATTGATTAAGCACTTTTATTTTATTTGTATATATATTGAATGCTAAACAACTATTGTTGGTTAGAATGAAAATGAAATATGTCCCTAGACTAGACAACTTTATCACCTCTGATTCCAGAGAGATAATTTCACATAGTATCTATAACATTTTTTGTTAAAGACAAAAAATATAAATGTTTTAAAAGATACTATTAATATTCTCTTTTAGAATTAAACTATATATATATATATATATATATATATATATATATGTCCATTGAGCCAACAAAAACCTTGCGCCAAAACCACACTTAGAATTAGAAATTTCATCGTTTTATTTTTTATAACCAAACTTATATTTTTTTGATAATATAAGCAAAATTATATTAAAAATGAGAGCTAATTACTTATACATTCCTTTTAATAAATGAATAGTGAGATATGATGACTTAAAAATGATAACTGAAATATTAATGTTTCTCTCGCATAAAAATGTCTTATTTGAATTTTTCATCATAAAAAATTTACATTTTAAAATATTACGGTAAAATGAGTATATTAGTTCATTCCATTATTTTTGGGCAAAAAAAGTTCATTCAATTATTTAGTGTAGATTTTTTGACAAAATTATTCCTCTTTTAATTGTATTTGATAAATTCTTAGTACTCAACTTAATTATATTGTTGAATATATTACCCTTTAGACAAGGTTTATCTAAAATTTAAATTTATTTTAATATAAATTAATATGAAAATATAATACTCCTATAATATGAAATATACTTTGTTGAAATTGTGCTCATGTCTCATCATCATCCCATCCAACAATTACCAATCTTCTGATCGTAGCAAATCTAAATCTCACTTTCTTTTTTTGGTGAATGTGACAGAGTATATTTGAGATTTTAGGAGTATCTAAATAAAGAACAAGAAAAATAAAGGAATTTTTATCAAATAAAAAGAAAAAAGAATAGAAAGACACATAAGCCGGACATTAACACATGACAACCTTACTCTTATCATAATTTTATTTTTAATCTTGTTATATGGTTCAAAACATCGTAACGATTATTACAATCATATATAATCATAATATTAAATCAATAGCTAAGTAGTTGTCCAATCAATTCAATATTCCATAATCGATATGCTCACGTCATGCAATCTCTAGCTACAAAGATTATACAATCTCTAACATATGTAACAAAAATTATATCGATAATATTATCAATTTGTCATGATACCCAATAAAGAGATCCTAAAGTTTTGACTCCAAACCAACAAATTTGGTTATTTTAAGACAAGGATCAAGAAAGAATAGAGAAATAAACATTATATGGAACATGTTTTGAGAGATTAAAAGTTGATTGGAGAAAGTGGCAGACAAAAAATGAAATGGGTTAATAGAACAAGGGAGCATATGGACCATATATGCCATTGTTATATGAGCTATAAAGGTCCAAAATAAGTCATCTTATGGAATTTGTGGGTCACATTTTTATGGGATTTGCTGTCGGTATGGCGTTCTCGGCGCCCTCTAGTTAGTACGCATGCCATATGACCTTACTCCCAAGTTATACCTCTTATGTTTCTTCCTGTTTTTTCACTACATACATTATGTGCTTCCTTATAGAATTTATGTAATTTCAATGTGGTCATAATTAAATTTTTTTTCTTTTAGTCTAGTACCTAAAATTTTTACTATTAAAGTGAACAAGTTGAGTGTTTGATGTACCAACTTTAGTTATAAATATGTATTTAGATACTTGATTTAAATTTTTTATGTTATTTCATATCAATTCTTAACTCTCAAGTATGAAAGAGATATGATCTCTATTAAAAGATGTACATTTTATCACAAAAGACACATTCATCTGATACGGTGTAATTTGAATATATTCAAAATTTATATAGTAACACTACTATGTTACACTAAAAGTTGTCCAAAAAAAAAAAACTATGTTACTCTAAAATTTTAGGCTCATTTTATCTATACAATTTTAGACTTATTTTAACATTATTATCTTTAATTCGACTTTAATATTATATTAAATATGTTTAAATCTCAACTTCAAAAACTAACTCATAAAATAAAATTACTCTCACATATATATACACTCGACAGTCAGCCGAACAACTTAAACAATGTAAAACTTTAAACAAACTACGACAACACATTAACATATTCAATAACACCAAAACTCCTTGCAGTCAAATTCAATAACACGGGATGAAGAATATGCTTTGTTTCCTTGTTGCCCAAGAATCCACCTAAATTCCCACGCGAGATTAAACCCTGTGGGAGACACTTTCCACAAATTGATCTTCAAATTTATAAACTATATAGTAAAATTAAAAATAAACAATAAATATACTTCTCATTATTGAGTGATACTAGGGAGCGTGGACTTCTCGTGATATGGTTGGGACGGTGGACATATCACTTTTTTTCTTAAGCAACATACCACTATTTTATTTTCACATTTTTTTAATATCATAACAAAAAATATATGATTCTATTATATGGTTGGTTATGTCTCTTTCCCTTTCTTTTTTGCTCTCTCACTCTTCATCTCTAGAAGAAAAAATGTTACATACTTTTAGTCAAAAGAGTTTCTGCAAAACCACGTGGCCCTCTATCTCAATTTTCATTAGCAAATTATTTTGCCTCTATAAATATATTACACCCATCTCACTACTCCTCACACCAATTCCTCTAAAAAACTATAACCATCTTTCTCTCCCAAACATTCTTTCTTCTTTTTCATACACTTGCTCATATTCCTTCTTAATTACTATACAAAATACACAAAAATGAAACTATTATCTACAAAAGCAACTTGTAATAGTCATGGCCAAGATTCTTCATACTTCTTAGGATGGGAAGAGTATGAGAAAAATCCATATGATGATGTTCACAATCCCAAAGGAATTATTCAAATGGGTCTAGCAGAAAATCAAGTAATTAATTTACTCATTTCATTTTAATAAAAACAACAACCTTAAAACTTTTATGTTTTGTACTTAGCTTATGAAATTTTTGGTTAATTTGCAGCTATCTTTTGATCTCTTGGAATCATGGCTAGCTAAGAATCCAGATGCATCTGGATTCAAACAAGGTGGAAAATCCATCTTTAGAGAACTTGCTCTCTTTCAAGACTACCATGGACTCCCTTCATTCAAACAAGCATTGGTAGATTTTATGGCTGAGATTAGAGGAAACCGAGTTTCCTTTGATCCCAACCATATAGTTCTCACTGCAGGGTCTACTTCCGCGAACGAGACTCTTATGTTTTGTCTCGCCGAGAAAGGAGAAGCATTCCTCCTTCCTACTCCTTATTATCCAGGGTACGTATAATTTGTTACATAATTTTAAACTACATTCTATATTTATCTGTATTTTGCCGCAATATAAAAGTTCATAGCTGACGATTTTTTTTTTTGGAAATTTACAGATTTGATAGAGATCTTAAATGGAGAACTGGTGTTGAGATTGTTCCAATACAATGCAATAGCTCAAACAACTTTCAAATAACTGAAGAAGCATTACAACAAGCATACCAAGATGCACAAAAACGCAACCTTAAAGTCAAAGGAGTAATGGTTACAAACCCATCAAACCCGCTAGGCACCACAATGTCAAGGAGTGAATTAAACCTTCTCGTTGACTTCATCGAAGAAAACAAAGACATGCATTTGATAAGTGACGAGATTTACTCCGGGACTGTTTTTTCCTCTCCAAATTTTATCAGCGTTATGGAAATCCTTAAGGACAGAAACGACCTTCAGGATTCCAAACTCGCTGATAATATTTGCGAGAGAGTTAATGTTGTCTATAGTCTTTCCAAAGACTTGGGTTTGCCAGGTTTCCGCGTTGGCGCTCTTTACTCCGAAAACAATGAAGTTGTCGCAGCTGCAACCAAGATGTCAAGCTTCGGCTTGATTTCGTCGCAGACTCAATATCTTCTTTCTGCCATGCTTGGTGACAAAAAATTCACCAAAAACTACTTAGCTGAAAATTTAAAGAGACTTAAAAAACGACAAACAAAGCTCGTTTCAGGGTTACAAAAAGCCGGTATTAACTGCTTAGAAAGCAATGCAGGATTATTTTGTTGGGTTGATATGAGACATCTTCTCCATTCCAACACTTTTGAAGCTGAAATGGAGCTATGGAAGAAGATAGTGTACCAAGTTGGTTTGAATATTTCACCTGGTTCATCTTGTCATTGTAATGAACCGGGTTGGTTTCGAGTATGTTTCGCTAACATGTCGGAAGAGACTTTGAAACTAGCAATGAAAAGGTTGAAAGATTTCGTTGTTGAGTCCACTGGCAATGTTAATGGTGTTACTCCTAGGAGCACAATTCAAAAGACAAAATCAGTACTCACTAAGTGGGTTTTTCGGTTATCATCTCGTGATCATCGTGATCATCAACAAGAACGGTAACTTAGTCTGATCTGGTCTGATTCTATATCGTGTGTGAAGGTTGAAGAAGTTGGCCATGCACAATATTACACTTTTCTTTTCTTTTTTTCTTTTTTTGGGCTCCCCAATTATTTTTAATTTGGTGGAGTAGTTAAAAAATTGTTTATTTTAAATACTATATATTTTTTTTACGTGATAAAATTGTAGAGAGAGAGAAAAAGCACTCTGTCCACATGGATGTGAAGTGTGAGCATATTTTTAGTTAGTCTGGTCTGTATAAGTTTGATTTCAACACTTATTGTTGTTATACCATGAAAATGATGTCCCTATATATTAATGATTAATAAAAAAGTTTTATTTATTATTTATGATATATACTTGTGTGTTACTATTATTTGATGATGATTCCCCGACCATGAAAATCTTACTGGTATCAACATTGTAAAGTTTGATTATTGATGTCTTTATGGTTAAATAAATTTTTTATTAAGAAAATTAAAGTGGTCAATAAAACAATAATAATAATAGTAATAGTAATATCAATTATAACAATTAACATAAAATCACCGCTAAACGACCGCCGCTATATGCTTTTTTTTTTGTAGTGTAAGTTTGTTTATTTTTTTTTTGACAAAAAAGTCTGTTTGATTTTAAAATGTAATATGTCATTATCAACTAAATTAAACTCATGGGATTGGTTAATTATATGTAATTTAATTTTAACTCTTCACAACAAAGAAAAATTCTTACATCATGACAATGGATGCATGATTCAATAATTACTAGTACTACAATTTAAAGTAATTATTAATACAATGTGAATTAGATATGAATATGATCATGTCCTATCTTAATATGGTGATAGCTTTAATTTGCTTGTATTAATTAGTAAGAAGAGTACGAATGCCATGTGTTTTAGAAGCGGATTAATTGCTTTTGCGAGATAAGCGGTGTAGAAGAAGGATTAAGCTATGCGTCTTCCACAAACCGTCCTTCAAAATCAAAACCATATCACGTACTGTTTTCAACCATGGTACATCTTCAAAGGCGTATAACTAGGAGAATTTGCAGTGTGGTTCTTAGGTCAAAAAGTCAATAAAGTTAATTTTTACTCCCTCCGTCCTATTTTAAGTGTTGCAATTAATCAAATCACACACTTTAAGAAAAATGTGTAAATAAAAGAAAGAAAATATAAGTTTTACTAAAATACCCCACATTTTTATTGGTAGTTGACATTACAATACTAAAAAGTAGATGTTTGAGTGTACATTTTCTCTCACTCAATGATTACTTTAAGGGATAAAATATGAAAAATTAATGTTATAAATAGTATTTGACATTTATTTTAGGACAAACAATTTTGATAAGTATGACACTTATTTTGGGACGGAGGCATTAGTGAAATCAATGTTCATTCTATATTAATTAAGCCATATTAATTAGGTAGAGGGGGTCCACATTTTCCCCTTAGTTTGTAAGAAAGGTCTGTGGTAAACTAAGATAAATCTGTGGGGAGAGATGTTTAAGTTTGAACTAGTAAAATGAAAACCATTTTTTAATCATGTAACTGTAACCAACAACTTAATCAAAAAGTGCGCAAGTTACTTACAATAATCATTTTTTAAAGTATAGTCATCACTTATCAAAAAGTTGTTTTGTCTCAAACAAACTACGCGGTACTGTACGTGTTATGCACTGCACTTATGCTGACTGGCTGCCAACGAAGTGCATAACTCTTGAGCTTATTGTTTTGAGTTGTTTTTCAAAAATTTAATCCATTAATTATCGAAGCTTTTAGGATTCGATGTTGGTGCACTTTAGAGCATGTTTTTATTACAAGTAATTTTTTGTACAAATTGTACTCCAAATAATAAATACGTAAAGTATTTAGGGTTTAACATCTTCCCACTCTTACACATAAAATATACAGTAATATCAACTGAACTTTTTTTGACAAAAACTGAACTTAGTTCATGTAGTTTTACAAATTTTGATGAGTGAAAGCCTTTGAATAGACTACCGTAATTAAAACTTTTCAATTTAATTATATCAATTTTTAGTGTTCAAAATTCTATGCCATATGTATGTGAATTGAATTAAATCTTCACTCAATACATGATTATATATAAATTTTGAATAGCATGCTAACTCATGATTATATCATATAGATTATTTGTGTAAAATTTCAGACAAATTCTAAATCATTTGATATGTTATTGAGACACATCAAAATTAACGATTTGTGTGATTTTTATTAAATGTCGTTAATTGTTAGAAGTCTCACATTGGCTAGAGATATGACATAGATAGCTTTTATAAATGTGTGCAAACCTCAACTCTGAAGTTAGTTTTTGTGGTTGAATATAGGCCTATTAAATTCTAATATTAATCTTTGTGTTTCAATAACATATCAAATGATTTTAGATTTGTTTGAAATTTTACACGAATGATTTTTATGATATAAACTTTCAATATAAAAAGGTATTTTATAAAAATTTATATCGGTTAAACATTATTGAGCGGTTCAGAGATAAATACCTTAAATCATTAAGATAGATTAAAAAAACCAAAAAAATATACTCCCTCCTTCTCAAAATATAAGGCAAAAAACTCCTTTTTTTGTCGTAAAATATAAGAAAAAATATAAACATTTATCTTTTCCAAGTATTAATTTTACTTATTCTCATAAAATTAAATACAAATTGCATTTAATTATATTTTCCTTCTCTTTCATTATATCAATAAACAACTACCAATCAAAAATGTTTTTACATCTTTTTATGTAACTTATTTTAAGAAAAATCACACAATTATGTTTTTAATTTGTCAACAACAACAAAAACTCATAATAACGATTTGAGACGGAGGGAGTATATTTTTATATCCTCGAGCACTAGGGATGTCAATTTACATCCGCTAGTGCGGATCCCCGCAGATATTTCCCCGTTCGGAGCTCCGTGACCGAGGATTTTTCTCCCGTGGGGACGGGGATGGAGGAGAAAACTCCCCCGCGGGCACTTCGGGGCGGGGATCGGGGAAAAGGCATCCGTCCCCGCGGATTCCCCGAATCCGTCAATTATACTTAATTATATATTATATGTATAATTATATATGACAATATTATTAAATGTTGATTCTTTGTAAAAATAAAATAATAAATGCTGATTTTTTTAATTAATATTACACTTTTTTTTACGTAGATGCCTAGGTGTAGTCTTTTTGTAATTTGAATAAAAAAGTATAATTAATTTTTGTATGATTATTTTATCAGTAGTTTATTGCTTTTGTATTGGTTTTTGCTTATAAATGCATTATGTGTTGTCTTTATTTTTAAAAAAGAAATATGCAAAATATTTGTTTTTTTATTAATAAAAAAGAAAAAATAAAGCCATATTACCATCACAATTTTGATTGAAAAATATAAATTTTTTGCTAATATTCGATATCCGTGGATCTCCGAAAATACCGTGGAGATCTGTGAGGATGGGGACAAATATTCCCCCGCGGCGGAGTTTGGGGACGGGGACGGAGACGGGGAATTATTTGGGGGCCGGGGCGGGGGGCGGGGAAGATTCATCCGCACATTCCCCGCCCTGTTGACATCCCTATCGAGCACCGAAGATCCTGTGTAGGTTATAACTAATATAACGATTTGTCAACAACAACAAAAACTCATAATAACGATTTGGTCAGGCGTTCACACACACTTACATAATAGAATACTGATTACTTATTTTCTACGACTCGTACAATTGTTAAAGCACCATCCAATCACAAGCCTGCATGAGAGCTACATTATACACTTGAGAATAATATGCTTTGACCACAAAAATTCAGAATAATATGCTTATAAAATTCATCAAAATAATTAAGAAAATGCTAATGAGTACACTAGTTAAGAAAGTTCAATATACTACTTCCGATCTTTAATATAAAAAACATTTTATTTTTTAGATTCATTGAATTTTTAATGTATCTAACCTATAATATGGAGTAGATACATTGAAAACTCAATGAATTTAAAAAGCAAAATGTTTCTTATGTTAAGGATCGAAGGGAATAGTAAAAATGCATTGGAATTTATTTAGTCAAAATTTAAAAAATGTAACAAATGTTGTTTTTAATATCAAAGTTATTTATTTTGTATGTTTGACTAGTGCATAGGGTACATTACTTATTACTTAGTATGATCCAAATTATGGTTAGATGATTTCATATACCAAATCAAACATGTACTATTAATTTAATAACAAAAGTATATAAAGTAGATGATTTTGTTTTCATGATTCCGTCTCTAATAGGTCATGATTATTTTTTATAGTGAAGCACATGGATTTAACTAACCATGTGATTTTTATCGATCATGGCTCTATATGACTTACGCAAGTGGATGAGTTTTTATTTGCTACTCCTATAAGAATATTATTACAAAGTAAATTAGAAAGATTTGAATAATTGAATTAATGGGTCATGTTACCAAAATTATATAAAGTGATCGAGATAATTTGGTGCAAGTCAATGGTCATTCTCAGTTAATAAGATAAATTAATAATTATTGATATACTACGGTGGCTGAAGATTTGTAACAACACATATGTATGATAGATTGATAGTGATTCTGAATAACTGGTGTAAGTTAATTGATTTGATATAGCAGAAGTAAAATGATTGAACTGTATGAATTATGTTGCAAATCTTAAAAACTCGTTCTAATTCATAGTAGTATTATTTTTACTTTAATCAAACATTCTGATTTCAAATTCAACTTCACTTGTACAAATCATTTTTGGTGATTTAATCTTTTGTTGTGTTTGGGAATAGTCTTATAATCAGACGGTTTAAATTTTATTTATTTCCCTATTCCTTTTTATCTTTTGATGCAATCTAATATTTCTCTGTTGGTTTTTTCCGCGATCATTGTGCTAGGAATTCCAATTTTCGCAATAATATATTTCATTTCAACTTTTTTTAAAAACTATAAATATGTAGCGGTGTTAAATTGTATAACGGGTAATTTTATCATCTAGTACGATTTTAGCCAACTCGTTAAATTAACTTCTACAATTATATATACGTAGGGGATATATGAATCATACACATCAAAATTATGTTATTTGTTTGATCAAATATAGTGAAAACAAGTTGAATTGATACCTCTTATATAGTCTTTTTTTTCTTACTCAAGCAAATTTAAGGCATTTCATTCATGATAATAGTAGTAATACAATTTGAAATAATATCAAAAGTAATGCGAGAAGCATAGGATGTAGCTGTTCTTAGCTTACAAGTGCATGAGCGCTTCTGTTTGCTTGACACCTAGTGAAAGCAACTTTAAAATTGCTATAATTTAATTTGCGAATATAGTTCTACAATCATCAATAAAAAACTATACTCATGCACATTTTGTTTCTTAATGTGAACATCATTTTTGTTTCTTATATATAGTCTTAGCTTCTTTATATTAATTAAATTTAATTTGTTATTAAATCCTAGTTGAGAGAGGTTCTAATATTTAATGTTCTACACATATCTCAAATAAATGACCCCTATCTATTAAAATAAAAAAAAATTACCCCTAATTATTTTGAAATACTATATTTTTACAACCAAATACTCAAAATTTGGCTAAATAATTGGGATTGCTTGGAATAAAAAATTATACAAATTTCTCAACACTTATTTGCTAGCATCTTTAATGATTATTTGTAAGAATTCACTTTGAATTTCATACACTATTAACAAATAAACAAATAAGTCGACTCTACAATATAATGTCCTATTTATGTAATTCATATAAATTTTATTCCGATAATACAAAAATGATGATATGATAGCTTATACCTGTAACATTTTATATCAAAAATATTTAAACCAACACTAAAATAAGTCAACATTAAATGGTGACACTACTACCTCCGTCCCAATATATAAAACCCTTTTTGACTAAATGAAACTATTCATGTATCTTGCTTTGACCGTATTTTTCTCATAATTTATAGATATAACTATTAGCATATAAGATCTTGTTTGATTCGTCTTGAAGAGTATTTTCAAGATATCAAATTTTTATAATTTTTACTAATGCACAATTCAAAATATTAGTGATCAAAATTGTGCATTGGCAAACGTGCAGTGGTCAAAATGAGTCTTATAATTTGAGACGGAGGTAGTATGTTAAATAAAGTATGTACTTGAACTATTTTTTTGTTATATATATACAGTTCCTCCAATGCAAAGAAAAAAGTAATATAAAGAACGAATCGTCATTCTATAGTAGATATAGGATCGATTAGATTATTGCCGATTAAATAGATATTATATTATTATTAGTAAGATGTAGTATTATTATTGTTAGTTCGACTTTTATTATATTTGGTTGTTTAGTTGGTCCTTTTACATATTGTATTTGATATGTTATTAAAATCATCAAAATTAACGGTTTATTGATTTTTATTTAGTACCAATAATCTTAATGAATCTCAATAACATATATCAAATAGTTTTTCAATTTTTAAAAATATTTGTATAGATGATTTATATGATATAAACTTTCAAACCAATAGTAGATTTTATAAAATTTGTATTTGCATTTTATACCATTATCGACTACTTAATACTTATGCACGGTGGAAGAGTTGTCAATAGTAGATTTTAGATTTTGTACAACCAGTATTTGTTATATAATTATTGATGAGAAGACTTTGACAAATGACAACTAATCATCAATATGACATTTCTTAACAGCTTAAGCTTTTGGGAAAGACTATAATTTTATATTATTTTCTAACACGCCCTCGAACTCTAAACCACTTAGTCATAGAGCTCTGGTAAGATATCAAATGATCGATTATCTCAAAAATTTAAGCTGTTAAGAAATGTCATATTGATGGTTATATTATTTCTAATACTTCCACCTTAGACTTGGCCTTGAATATGAATAGAAAGGTAAACGGAAAACAAATTATGCCGATGCTTCTTTTAAATTGCAAAACTCATTATTTTAAATACTACATTCATAAACTTGGAAGAAACTTTGCGAAAAGATCATTGATTATTAGACTCAATAGAGTAATGTAATGCTACTTCTTTAAGAAAGAATTTTGGATCATTGAGTTTATTCAACGATTAGGTGTAGGAATTTCGGTCGATTTTCAAATTATTGTCAACAACATATGCATGTGACATGGAAACTAAAGACTCTAGAGTGCTACTAACTAACATATCATGAGCTTCGTTTTTGGTACGTAGTTTAAGCATGAATATTGTAATAAATTATAAAAAATATAATATATTTATCTTATTATAAAATAATAATTCCGTTCCCCTAGAACTCAAAACAGAAAACATGTCAACACGGTTTTCTGTTAGGATTTGTTGAAAGCGTCTCAGATTTTGGACGGCAACGTAACAAACTGAACACCTAATTGCATTTTGCAAATCCTAATCTCAATACTATACAATATATCATCTATAAGACAAAAAAATTCAATTAAAGTTTGTTAGACAATAATTTAGTTATCTGCACATCAAAGAGGGGGCCAATTTAATGATTTTTTTTCCATACTATATGTGGTTTCATGTGATCATATAATTTTAGCTACTTGTGATGATTGATCAACTGAAATTATTGTATTAATCATTAATGTAAACAATCTTAACCAAAAATCTAAAGATCTTTTGTTAGAAAGTAAAATTATAGTAACTACTAACCAATTGTTGATGATATTTGACTTTGTATCGAGGGATCAATTTCGCCGTCCACTAGCGAAGGGTTCAATGTTTTATTATTTATGAACTAGTTTAATGCAGGAAGTGGCATCAGGAGATTTTTTAGTCTGACATTCTGAAAGAAACATATTTCAAAAACTATAACTTGACATACTAGTATTAATTAACCGATATTAACTGGATATACAACGCCGATACATTAGTTTTTTTTTTTACTATCTAGATACATTAGTTATTTAATTAATTAAGGTCAAATGAAATATGCTAATTAAATTAAACCCAATTGATAATTTCTATTTACTCTTTAATTATATATAATTGGGTAGGATTATTGATTACATGGTATGGGTGACATGTGGGTTTCACATGATGTATAGAACAAGTAAGGGAACATAGAACACCTGCCCAAATTTTTGAAAATTAATGATACGGATTGCAGGTGACGAGGGAGGGAGAGACTTCTCTTGTTTCTTCCTCAGCTATGCAATAATCTTCAAGTAAAGACCTTCCTCTGTTAATAGCTATCGACATCAAGGGTCAAATGAACATGGTCTTTTACTTCTCATAATAATGAGTGCTCTTTTCATATTAGCCATATAACAATTTTAGTATTCTAATTTTTGGGTCCCATAGGGTCTTCTATTGATGATTCATGCCTAGAGATTTCTCAACTAAATGATTGATCAATTACAGAATTGTCTAACATGTGATACCATTTTGAGAAACCCATCGGCTTGTGATAATTACCTTGTCATGTTCCATGTTAGGAATATTAATGGAAATGTTAACTAGTTCACTACATATGTTAATGAAGTAGTAATAATATAGTAGAATAATTATATGTTTTTTTAATGGGTTTTGCTGACGAGTACTCGAAGTACGGTTTTAACATTTAATTTTATGAAATAATTTTTATTCAAGAAATTAAACACTACGATTTTAAATGTATTGATTTTACATAGGACACTCGTTATAACATTAAGGAAAATGCTTTTGTAATTTACCCCATAATAATTTGGATGTAGTTATCTCGTGTGACATTCAACCAATTAAATCAAGTCACATGGAATCAACTACTTGAGTCAAACATATAAATTAACCGCATACATCAAAGTAATTTTAACTATTTTTTTTTCTTCAATAAATTATATTTTAGATGTTTTATCTTATCAATGGAGAAAGTTAACATGTATCTTTAATTAGGGGCACATTTTTAGATACTCAATATGGAAAATTTGTTTTAAAAATTGTGCATTTTACTTTTTAAAGGTCAAAACTTTATATTTTTCTATGTAAAATTTCTATTTTTGAATTTCTTAACATATGTGTCCATAGAAAACTCGGTGACAAGACTCTTTTATATTCTAGTTCATGATTTCAAGTGTTCTATTCCAAGATCCTTCATCTTTTATATTCACGGCCCTTCTTTTTCTTCTTCGTTTTCTTTTGGTCCTATAGATTCAATTATGATAACTCTCTAACCGGAGAAAGTGTAAAAATTAGGATGGATTATGAAGAAAAAATATATATTTTATAGATATGTCTGTTATTCCAAACATTGGTTGTTTAGTCCTTTGGGCCCTTTTGTATTGTGTTTGTTGTTGAGCTTATGGCCTCTTAGGCCCAACTCTTGTATTGTGCTCATATGTCTATATAAGGCAATGAGGTGTAGATAATAAAATGTGAAGTACCATTCGCATGACAACATATGGTGAGAGAATGGAACAAGTGGTCGTTGTAGAGAAAATCTTGCGTCCTATGCCACCATGATTTAATTATGTGGTGTGTTCGATTGAACAATTGAATGATGTAACATCACTTTTGATTGATGAGTTACAAAACACTCTTTTGGTCCATGACCAATGTATGAAGAGTCAACAAGAATCATCTATGAGCAAGCATTCAAGGTGTCTAGCAATGGTAGAGGATCAGGAAGGGGTAAAGGAAGGAGTAGAAGTTCATCATCACGGGGTCGTGGTAGAGGCAGACAAAGCAAGATTTTATTAAATGCTTCAAATGCCACAAAGCTTGGTCATTACCAAAGTGAGTGCCATGAATGGAAAGGTAATGCTCATTATGCTGAGTTTGATGATGACGAAAAGATGCTTTCGTTGGCTAAAACCAACTAAGAAAACAGTAATGGAAGTATGATTTGATTTTTAGACTCTGGATGCAACAATCATATGGTGGGTCACAAAGAATGGCTCTATGAATTTGATGATGGGGTTAGATATTCTGTCAAGCTGGATGATGACTCAAGAATGTCAGTGATGAGAAGAGGGAAGGTGAAAATAGAAACTAATGGTACAGTACATGTTATTACTATAGTCTTCAAAGATGATACTTGCAAGGTTTACCATGATGATAAAGGCCTATTGTTTACTCTCAAATGTCTAAGAACAGGATGTGTATGCGTCCAAGCAAGTTGGTGGAAATAAACATTGTTGGTTATACAAGACAAGACCCATAAGAATTACCTTTGAACTAAAAGGAATCATTCATCAAAGCATGGTGAAGTAGTTGCATTGTTGATGTCTTTCAAAGGAGAAAGTGAAAAACTTATTTCCCACCTTGAGGCTTAAATGTACAAACTGTTGAATTAGTATCAACATAATATAAACGCATAGTATATGAGCCAGCAAAAACAATCAAACACTTGATTTCAATCACCATGTATTTGAAAACGTAAAATTATCATTGTCTACACAATGAAACTCAGAGCATTGTGTCAAAAACAAATCTGGATTTGAACGCGAAAATGTAAAAAGAACTCATCAAATCAGAAAACCAATATGTATCTTAACTATTTCTGCTCCTTCATTTTGAAATGAAAAATTACATCGGCACTCTACCCTCATCCTAATTGCGATTCGCAACTGCATCAATGAGGTGTATATACAAAGCAAACATCACCAATTATCTATACAAAAATAACCAGCTCCAACACACCAACAAATGACATCCTGCATTGCAAGAATAAATGAATCAAATCAACGCGCTATATTTTAAAGTGCAACATTATCCAAATAAAATTGAATGGGAGATAAAGTTCAGAGGAATTTACAGCTAGAAATGATTTAGTATAGACACACTTCACACACTCCTAATATATATTTAATGTCTTAACCAACTAATTTTGCAGTACTAATTCCCACATCCATATCCATAGTCCCTGTACAGAGCCAAACAAAACCAACATTAGGATCTGAAACAAGCTTAAGCCGAAAAAGAAACAAAAGAAAACAGTTCTGAGAATACCAAGGCTAGAAAATAAATTACAATACATAATAGAAGCCAAACTAATTGCAAATACCAAATAGTATTCAGAAAGAAACAGGTTCGTTGTTTTCTTTGCATATTCCTTCTGTGTGTTCCAATACACTAGAACCACAGGGTAAAATTTCTTCAGATCTAGTTTTAGAATTTGACTGATCAATTGTTTCTCTGTGAAGATTATCTCCTGATTCTTGATTGGGGATGATGAGAGCATCGACTTTCTCAGAAGTCACAGAAGTCACTTCTGAAACATGAATAACCTTGTCAACCATTACAACACGAGTTTCTTCGGTGTTCCCTTGTTTATGATTCAAAGGCATTGACACCTGCTGGATCTCTGATATATCTGACTGTGTTGAAACCACGCTGAAAACAAAATCAACAGATAACTGTGAGTATATACTGCACCTAGACTTCTTAAAAAACAATATATTACTAAGTAAAACCTACCTATATGCTAAAAAATAAATTTGCATGTCTTTGGGGTCAAATGTAGCAAGACTTGTGCTTTCACCGGCTTATATCAATCATCAATAAAGTTTTACTTTCAATAAATAAAAAAACAATAATGAATTTTGAAACCATCATCAGTATGACTATTTAATTAGATATGATGAAAGTCGAACTTGTTTAATGATCAAACAATTATGATGGACTGAGTGTAAAAATCTTTACACTGTCTGTGCATATGAATTATATCCATAAAAAATATGCTAAAAACTAATGTGTTTCGGTAGGGGAAATTTGTACCGGTAGGTAGTGGCCAGATCTAAAGGATTTTTTGTCATTCTTTCTTCTGCTCTTGGTTTCTTATTTTGGGCCGGATCTACAAGTGGATCACCAACTTCAGTAATCAAGTTCCCCCTGCCTCTTTTACCTCTACCTACTTGGCGTTCATCTGAAAAAGCAGTTTTCCCATTAACATCTTTAGTCACAGATTCGAACTCATTTGTTCTGCTAGCATTTCCGTCTCGAGAGGGTACTTCAACAATTTCTTTTGGTTCTCCAAAAGAAAATCCCATTTGCCGTCCATTACTAAAACTACCAAGTGGTTTGTCATTTTCCAAGTGCTTTTGCCCATTGCGAACGTTATTTGTATCAGAAACCAGAGGCAAATTTTCTTTTTCCATGAGTTGCGAATTAGGAGAATTTCGGAATATTAGTTCTTTGCATCGTTTTATCCATGAGAATCGCGCCGCACTAGGAGAAACACCCGATGACTTCTGCACAAATGGAGTATCAAACCCATTGCTGATGTTATCAACATCCACATCCTTGCAGGAACTCAGGCGACCACTTTGTGCAAGAGTCTGATGCTTCAAATTTTTCCTTGAAGATATTTTCTGCAGGTTATACTCCATATCAGATTTAAGCAATTCAACAATAGCAAGGTCATCAGAGACAACTTTCGAATCTTCTAACTTTTTTAATTGTTCAGTCTGAGAATAAATATCAATTCTATCGGCATGCAATAGTTCTCTCTGTTTTTGTAGTTTATCCCTTTGAACCTCAAGTTCCTTAATACAATCAGTAAGTTCAGCCCATTCTTTATTTCTTAGTTCACGATCCAAATTTATCTCAGTCCGCTCAGTTTGAAGCCTTTTCATCTCCAAGGAAACTTGTTCCAATTCTTTTGCTGCTTTCTCCTTGAGAGCATCAATACACTGCAGCTCCCTATTCTTCTCTTCCTCAAAAGCTTTTTCTCTTTCCTTCAAATAACTCTCCACTTCCTCCCGTCTCTTCTCAATAAGGTTATTCAGCTCTCTTTTTTGCATCTCAATATCCCGCTGAAAATCTGCTCGCTCCTGCTGCATCTTGCCAAACCACTCAGCATGTTCATGTGCCATCTTCTTCATGAAATTTTCACGTTCACTAGCAAGTGACCCCAAATCATGAGTATACTGTTTACGCAAATTTTCTTTTTCTTCTCTTAGCTTGTCGCGCTCATTCTTAATGAAAGTGGAAACTGCTTTCCTTTCATTTTCTATAAATTCTGCTTCTTTCCGCAACTCTTCTTTTTTTTCATCAAGAAGCTCCCACTCAGCTTCAAACTTGGCCTTCTCAACTTTCAACTTATCAGCCTCAGCCAAAAGCTCCAAATTTTGAGATCTTACAAGATCAATCTCTTCCTTTAGTTTCACTTCAAAAATTGACAAGTCGCCGGTTTCACTTTGGATGGCCTTCAATCTCTCCTTTGCGATATCAACTTGTCTTTTTTCTTTTTCCAAAGATACCAAAGACTCCTGCAGATCTTTCTTGGCTTGTTCAATATGATCTTTCTCCTTTTGCAAAAGAGTTTTGTTTAATTCAAACTCCTTCTCAGCCGCTCTAAGGCTTTGATCTTTATCTTTAAGAGCAGTTGTTAGTTCCACTAGGTCCTTCTCCTTCTCACTAAGTGATCTTGACAGAACTCCCAACTCATGTTCCCTTTCCAGGAGTTGGTCCTCCCGTTGCTTAAGATCAACCTCGTTCAATTCCCAAGCCCGTCTCTTTGTCTCAATTTCATTTTCAACCGATTTGCGCTGCATTTGTAGCTCAACTTCCAAATCATGTTTTCTTGTTCTCAATGCAGCTTCCTGATCTGCTATAACCTTCTGAGTTTCATCCTACATTTTCCATCCAACGAAATTAAAATAATGATAATGCAGAGAAAGTCTGAGAAATTAAAATGAACCATTGACCCATAGGAAGAAAACATACAGATTCTCTAGTAGAAAGTTTCACTTCAAATTCAAGCAACTCTTGCTCTTTCTTGTTAAGCTCGGTTTTCCATTTAGTGAGTGCCTGTTTGCAACACATATAGGTGAACAAGACAGAAATTAAATACTACTTAATATCAGTTTCATCTTGACCCAACCCAACTATAAATTTTCAAATACAAACCTCTTCTTGCTGTATAAGGGTGGCCTCCAGTAGTTTTAGGCTGGTTTTCTTGTCATTGAGGGCTTCATGTTCCTTTTCACTTTTAAACTTTGTGTCCTCCAACTCTTTTTGAAGACGATTTAGTTCCTGAGATCTATTAAAAAGATGATCCTCTCTCTGGTTGAGCAAGGATTGTGATTGAAGTAACCTTTCCTGTTCTTGCTGCAAAACCTTTTGCCTTTCAGAGAGAGATTGCCTCTCAAGATCCATCTCCTTATCTTTTTCATCACAACTGTGAGAGAAGGGAAAAAGAGAGAAATCAACATACTTTATGAAAAAATTAATCTATCAAAATTCTATACTATTACAGGTGGATTAAGATCACCTGCTTGCTCAAGATCGCATAAACTCACTTATTAATTATACTATAAGAATAATAATTTTATTTTTTTGGTACAAATAGTTAATTATATCATAAGCATAATAACATACTCTGATTTGAAAGATATAATTTGCCGCCTGAGGTTATCTTCACGCGCTTCAACATCACGAAGCTTTCTTTCTGCGACATTGTTATATCGATTAGCATCTGCTTGCAAAGATTCTGCAGCACAAACTTTGGCTTCAGCCTTTGTAAATTTTTGTTGTGCTTCATCTATCAATTGGTGTGCTTCGGCTAATTTACTCTCAGCTGCAACCTTTGCTTCAGCGCATTCCGTACGCATCTCATGCAAGGCTTTCTCAAGCTTCACAAATAAATAAAAATTGTTATCTCAAATTTTCGAGGGGAAAAAAATATTTGGAATGAACAAAATAGAACATAAAGTTTTTAAGAAACTTACACTTCCTATGCATGCATCTTTGACACTTATTGTCTTCTTCAAACATTCTTCTCGTTTTCTTAATTCAGCTAATGCAGATTTATTCCTGGATGAATCATGGTTATGAACTAACTCAAATGATTCAACCTTGGCTTTAACTTGTTCATACTTGGAGGCCAATTCCTTTCTCTCCATAATGAGAAGGCCCATGTGATGCTGATGATCGTATATCTACAAAAAAATGTACAGGTCAGATACAAAGTAAAATCAAGTAGCATCAATAACAGGGAATGGTCATCGCATATCTTATAAAATTGGAATACCTTACAAATATTTCAAAGTATTCCCTACAAAACACAATTTGCTTGTTGAAAGAAAATGATTAGTTTGATGATAACAAACTATTTTACAATTCTAACAAATTCAGTATCCACTCAATTGACTTTGCAAGTGAACTGACCACAAATACTAAAGCATGGTTATTTTTACAATGCATTTGAGTCATAATATCTCTCCATTCACAACATCATTAAGCTGAACCAACAAGAATCACGGGGTACATATCTACTTTAGAAAAACTTGTAGCATGACGAATGAATCTTAATTCATCACATTAATTGTAACTTAACTATAAAACAATATTAGTAGACAAACAAACTTAACTATGTATCTACATGAGCCCCAAAAATGCTATAGTGAGTCTAGAATGCTATAGTGGTATAGCATGATTGCGGCAATTGGCAGCCGCTACAACCACCACTACCGAAGGTGGCTGGCGAGAAGAGGGCATTGTGCCGAACCCTAGCACTGCTATGCTTTTCACTATAGCGCGCTGTTGACAACATAGCTAAACGTATAGTTGCCAATTTGAATTACTTAAATTTGTAAATACAAGTCACAATTAACATTAACATGTTAGTTTGTCTCATAAACATCTTTGTGATTATTGCCCAAATGACAAGGAAACTTGCAAAATTCTTACAACACAAAACACAACAAACATGAGAAATATTATATTTTGGTCTTTAATTAAATTTTGTAATAAGCATAACGACGGGACTGAATCCCCAAACTGGAAAGTGATGGTAAGTCCTGCTCAAAGTGCTGGTTTCATGACCCAAAAACCCTAACCCTATCAATAAAGTTCACTTACAGTTGCATTCCACTTCCACTACAATCAACCACCTAGCAGTTTAAAGTGTAAATTTGATCGATTGCACTTCCAATTTATCAAATGAAATTAAATCTTCAAACAAACAATTCAAAGCATTCTATAAAAGGACAAACGCCGTCAATACTCTAAATTTACAAACAAAGAATCTTCTTTTTATTCGATCATGACATCACTAGATTATATTAATCATTACCTATGAAGCATTGACACAGACACAAAATTTAAGCACGGCACTAACACCAATCAACACATCAACCCCATTAATAATTTTAGAAAATTGATTCATTGAAACATTGAATGCAATCACAGGTATCGGTATCATGTCATTGTCAGACACCGTGCGCTTTTGATCAAGCTTTTGATCAATCTATCGTCTATATAGTATACACCAAGTCATCTCATCCATCGTTAATAAATCTTCCAGAAAACACATTAATTTAAAAGACATATCAAAGTATTATTAAACAGTAACTACTACAATTATCAAACCACAAACAATTGACATAATGTCCCTCAATATAAAATCACCAAACATAAAAAATTACCCAACTAATTATAAAATTAAGAACCTGATAAAACCTATTCTATTAAAACCTAATTCCCAAATTCAATTAACTAAAAAACCCTCAAATCAGATAAATTAAAGAGAAAAGAAGAATTCTACAAACCTCAGCTTCAAGCTTAGCAATATAAGCTACAAGTGCAGCTTTATCTTTATGCTTAATCGATTCTTCATCAAATCCAGCATCTCTAAGACGCTTCCAGATCTGTTCATCGGAAAGAGGGCTTCTCAAAACCCTAGAACTAGGCGTAATGGAGAGATGCTTGGACGAGTTTGGAGTCGAAATCTCCATCTCGTACTACAAAAGCGATTCTCAAACGCGATTATCTTAACTTCTTAAAAACGCTTTTTTGAGTGTTTTTTGTTTTTGTTATTTGCTTTTGCTTTTTGGGAATGGGAATAAGTGCGGTGTGTGTGGTGAGTGGGTGTTTTTGACAGAATGGGAGAAAGAAACTAACTTTCACTCTCTCTCACAGTACTGCTTGCTTGCTAGTACTTTTCTTTCTGCCAACGTTCGTTTTGACTATAATTTTTTGGTCTATCAATTTATTTATGGAGAAAATCAATATTAGTAAATAGAGTAATAAATTCCCCTCAAAAATTGCAAAAATCATAGTAGTCATTTTTTAAGTTTTCTACTACAGTATATTTTTTGTGACAAATTATATTTTTGTGTTGTCAAAAAAAGAGCATTTATTTTTTACTAAAAAATCATATTTTTATGATGTCTCATAAGCAAAAAAAAAATCAATGTGTTATATTTTGATATTATCTTGGTCAAAATAATCATTTTTATATTATCTTGTTTTTGGTAAATTATTTTGATATTTACTTTGAAATGAATTACTCCGAAAGTAATTCTCCTCAGAAATATTAAGAACTTTACAAAATGTAAAACGTAAATTCTTTTGTTGGAGCTGGATATATAGGTTGAGGTCTGCGGGTCAACTCGTTTAACTTGTATCCCACGCGGACTTATGGTCAATCATACCCCGTTTACATTTGATGACGGACTTGTTCACCCCGTTTAATGTGTAGACTTATGCAGAGTGGGTTAATGGGGCGAACTAGCCCGCATACCCAGCTCTACTACCACGGTTGTTGTTCTTGTTTTTTTAGTTGAGTTTTTTTGTTTTATTAAATAATAATAATAATAATAAATGCCCATGGGTCTACCCGTTCCGTTTTTAAAGTGGGCTAAGCGGAGCGGATCAACTTAAGACAACGAGTCTGAAAACTTTAGTCCGACTCATCTGAAATGGCAGGTTAAACGAGTCGGCTTTCGACATGTTCATTCTGTTTTGCTGCCACACCTACAAATAGACATTTGTTATAGTCAATCACATGTTAAAAATCTTGTACATAAAATGAAAGATCATAGAGCTTTCTTTAGTCTCCCACCAATTATCACAAGAATTTTGGTGTCTCCTACTCATGTTGCTTGTCTTTACACTCATCATCAAACATTAATGTAGCACCCATAAATCTAGAAACTTACTTGTCCTACACCTTGGCACTGGTAAATCATCACCTTCTTTACTTACCTGGTATTCTGATTCTCCGGCTAAGCCCCTAACATGGGTTGTTTGTTTGTCTCATTATTTACCAATTTTCTCAATATTAGAATTAATCTCAGAATTATATCCTATAGGGGTTCTTAGTCAAAGTTAAAATAATATTAATTAAAATTTCACAGATATTATATATACACACAAAACATCAACGTTTGTTACTTGTTATATGCCCTGCAGGTTATGCACCAAACATTGAACAAACTAGATTGATTAGTGAGGGTGCGATACAAATTGGAACAGTTAATAAGAGAAACAACGGGTGCGATTTTAACTTCATAATAATTGTTCAGACTAAAAACGTTTATGTTACATATCGAAAACAGCTTTAGTTTGCTTGTTATAGTTACTTATCCACCCTTCTATTAACTTGATCTCGGTGGCTCTTTGCTCTACCAACCAATCAGGATCATTTTCAGTTGATGCACGTAAATCTATGTGATGTGCACCTGAGAATATAAGGGCGAAAATCAGCATAGAATCCATGCAGCAGACAAGTAACATATTCAAAATCATCAAATGCGCTTTACCTTCTTCAGTCACAAGAGAAACAATACTTTCAGAAATATTCTGCAAGACACTGCAACAGATCAAAACAATTTGAATATGAGAATTTGACATCAACTGTCAAAGGTTATGGCTTGTTGGAAAAATGAAGAAAAAAAAAAAACATAATAACCAAGATATTTGCAGAGTTAACAATATATCACCTTCCCCCACTCCATGGATCCAATAAGCCATTTGAGAAAATTACATTGCTTCCAAAGTTCTTCAATGTGAGATGGATATTCTTCAAAACAAGATTTCCAGACACATAAATAACACGTAAGAAAAGCATAATATGTATCACAATAATGGAAATGGAAGTAAATATTCAACTGTAAATATTATCTTACGTGGCCTCCAAATTCTGTGGTAATCCATTTCGGCCTTGGCTTCACTCCGAAATTCTTGATGCAATCCTCCTCGAAAGAAGAATAATTATATTCATATGGTGGAAACATGCTAGTCTCCTGGCTGCTAGACATTGGCATAACCATTTCAGTACATGCCTACACCATCACGGACAAGAAAAAATGGAAAGAACCAACGATTAATATAATAAGAACATATAGGTCAAGGCATTTAATGCTGTTGGACATAAATACTTATCCAGCAACAACTGTGGAAAAAACAACATTTAACAACTGTAAACCTGCCAGTTCCAGCCATCCAGACCATGAGGATCATCATCCAGTTCAAAACATTTAGCTTCTCCTGTATAATTGTAGTAGACATTTGCTCCTTCATATATGCGCTCCAGAATACTAGTCCCGGCAGGGCCGCCATCTATCCTTCTGCAAACCTGTAACAGAATAAGAAAACAACTTAAATTTGAAATAATGGAAGTCAAGATATTGGGATCGATTAAATAATTTATGTTTGGTCAACTAAAGAGCTAAAACTATAGTTTATAGTTAGATTAAACATTCTCCCGTTGATGTTAAAACAGGCAGGTGGGAAGAAGGTTATCTCAGTGAAAATGTTAATCTCTATGTAAAGCATCTTCAAGATCAAGATCAACCCTACGCTATTTTTCAAAACAGTACTAAAATGTAGATGTGTTTTGCAGTTGCACTGAAGCTCGATGAATCTCTCAACATCAAAACTATGTTTCTTACAAAGTTTCAACTTATTTTGGAAGTAATAGAGGCATGGATAAGTCATTCATTAAATCCTATACCATGCATATAAATCAAAACCTAAAGGTGTAATAAATCATCCACATAAAGCTATAATCAACGTTCAGGCAGATTAAAAAAATCATGTATCACCGCAAAACTATGGCTTTTCGAACATATCTTCCCAAAACAATCTAGTAATAGATCAATATGTTGACTGTTATGAATTTTCGTTGTTTCCTTTTATTCCAGAACATGTTCCTCAGATAGACTATGTAGTTTTTTATTTTAAATTTCAATCCCTGAACTGAAAGGATTGTTGATTCTGTTTTCTGTATATATTTATAGTATACATATTTTCATGTAAAATTAACACAGATAGTGTCCACTGGTAAATTTCAAGTTGGTACCACAGCTTCCTGGTTCAATCACAGTTTCCCTTGTTACCCTGTTTATTCCTTTCAGCTACTGTCAAGATTGATCTGCATGTATGATTGTTAGCTATTCAAGGAAACATCTATTCAGATTAGAAGTCATCAGATGGCCTGTCATCTGAGGACCAACACTGCATAGTTCATCGTACTCCCTTACATTCAATATTGCAGAGCAAAGTTTTTGCCTGTGTGAGTCATGGGCCACGTCCACATAACCACTGACCTTGACTGCACTAGTAATTTCCTAGCAGTAGCTTGTGCATTGCAGGTTTGTTCTGCCCTGGTGTTGTGTTTTGAGGCCATCAGTTCATTCAGTTGTTTACTCTATCTCTTGCTGGTCTGAGTTCGAGTTTTCATGGCCAAGTCTCTCAAGGGTAATTCTCAAAGCTAAGAGTTTAATATCCTTTTCTTTTACTAGGCTACCCACCACCACCCCCATGCAACTTGAAGAGAATTTAGGGGATTTGGGATATCTTTTATCTTATATCTACCATTGGTTAAGCTGATAGAGACTCAAATTATTTGATCCAAGCACCCTTGTAACTGTAAGGATTAGTTATCTCTTGTAATTGTAAATTTTGAATTTGAAGTTTCTTTATCTTTTGTCAAAAAAAGTTTCTTTATCTTGATACGGTTCTGCATTACAAAATCATTATCAGTACTAGTTTTGATTTTTATTTCTTTATCTTCTTTATTTCGTTATCTTGATAAAATTCTGCATAAAATAATCCTTATCACTCAAAGTTTTGATTTTAATTTCATTATCTTGATAAGATTCTGCACAACAAAATACTTATCATTAGTAGTTTGATTAGGATCACTTCATTATCTGTAGCCTCTAAAAGGAAAATCGGTGTTAGTCTTACAGGGGTTTGTCAAGGAAGAATCTACTCCTTGCTCTAACAAAATTTCGAAAGAAATATTCTACCAAACACAATTTTATTCCTTCAACCTAGCTATGATACCAAACATAATCCTATAAACATCCACTAGTCAAGTCAAGTCAATTTTCCAGCAGCACATAAAAATCAGTCAAGGAAATTGTGATGAAATCAAACTAACCTCCTTGATAGGGTGTCCAGGCAAAGGCATCAGAAACTCAGAAGGGTATGGGTAGTTAACCATTGCCAAATAACTATAAGCAGACTCCAACCAATCCCATAGATCTTCAAAGCTCTTTAATTTCCTTCAAGCAGTTTAACTAAATCAACACAATAGAAATAATACAAATATATAGATATTACCATTCCCAATCATGTAATGCGAAAAATACACACATTTCTTAGAAAAATGTCTTACTGACAAAATTTGAATGTTTTGGTCAGAAGTTCAAGGCCATCACTTGTTTGACCTTTAGATTCTATTTCATCCCATGACTGTTTTATATAGTTAAAGCAAGTGGAGCTTTCACGCTATTGATACAAACAAAGAGAGTAAAATCATTAGTGCACTAATTATATTTATAGTATGTACAAATACCAGAACAACGAAAGATGACAATCTTACTTGCTAACTAACCTTAAAACCATTGGAAACAATGTCATAGAAAGTTTCATGCGGCACAATGTCTTCAAACTGAAGAATTGGAGCTGAAGATGCCAATGCCCCAATAGCTATATGAGGATACTTGAGTCTCATCCATGCTGCTAACACTGTTTCAGATTTAGTTCAGAGATAAACCAACAAAACCACATCAGCATAAAAGAAACCAAATCCTCATCAAATTAAAGACATAACACCTTATGAGCTTTTATCTTAATGTTTTTCTCTCTTTGCACCAGCACCTCATATAGCCATGTTAAGTATTAACTACCCTTATGAAAAAAAGTCAGGTTCTTATGAACATTTCAAAACCATAATAGCATGTTAGGATATGCACTTTTTGTTTTATTACGTGAGGTTGTATTGTAGAAACATTTTGATCATAGATTCATAATATTTTCTAACAGAAAATAACTTAGGGGGGGTTATTGGATTAGGATTTTGAGTGATTTTAATGGATTTTAAGGGATTTTAATGGATTTTAAAAGTCTTGTGTTATTCAATCAAGATTTTTTATTTTATTTTTTCAATGCTACAAAATCCGTTGTTATTCAATCAAGATTTTTAATCAAGATTTTTTTTTTGTATTATAATTTTCAAAAAATCCTGTGTTAAAAATCTTGATTGTAAAATATCTTTTAAAAAAAGTCTCTCAAAATCAATATAATCCCACGAAGTCTTTTAAAATCTTCAAGACTTTTTTGTCAAAATAATCCCTTGAAATCCCTCGAAATTCTAATCCAATAACCCCCCCTTAATAGAGTAAACAGTCATAGACGCCATCACAGTAGTGAGTAGTCCCTAGATGCATCAGAATTATAAAAACATGTATAAATATGTCTTTTGCCAGTCAATTTTGTCATTGAACAGTCTTAGTTAATTCGGTCCATAAAGTTACTAATAAAAGACACCAACTTAAGGATGTTTTTGAGACACATTCATGAACTATAGCGACAACGTCTAACACATCTAAGTGCACGTTAGTACCACAGTGGATTTTCAAGAATCAGGCAAGTCACTATGATTTTGCAAAAGTTACATTCTGAATAAACGTAATTTTGGCGAATCCACTCCGATACCAAACACGCACTAAAAATCAAGACAAGTGATTACTCAAATAAAAATAAACAAGCCAAAGAGTGTCTCACTTCCACCATAAGATCCTCCAAACAAGACAACAGGACAATCAACAGCAGACAAATTTCGCTTCAGATCAGTAATAAGAACAGCAAAATCAGCAAGAGCTTGTTCAGCATTAAGATACGCTAACGTGGAAGCATTCTTATACGCTTCTTCTTTACTTCCAAAAGGAACAGATTCACCATAATATCGATGCTACAATATAAAACCCAAAACCATTAACACTTAACATAATCTTCACCTTGTAACAGAAAACGCAACAAACAGAAACTACTGTTACAAATACTCCCCCGTCTCAAAATAATTGTCTTTTTAGAATATCAATGCAACATATATTAATAAGGGTGTTTTAGTAAATGATATTAATTTTATCATTGAAATCAACACAATTAATCATTTTCTTAAAAATCGTATAAAAACCTGAAAAGACTATTATTTTGAGACGGAGGGAGTAAGTAATAACACTTACTTCAGGGAAAACAACCATGGCCCCGAATTTGGGGGCGATTTCCCAAACAAAACCGGTGTTTTGAGCAAACCAAACAATGTCTCCTTCATTACCGCAGTAGAAGAAAATGGGACCTGATCCTGCAACCCAGTTTTGGGTGTTGATAAGGTAGCGTTGAGGGAAGTTTGGGAGATTGGAAAAGCTGAAGTGATCGAGTTGTTGTTGGAAGAATTTGGTTTCGTAGTGGAAATCAAATTGTGGTTGTGAGTTGGAAGATGTGAATTTTGTTGGGAATCGTGGAGTGTGGTTGAATGCTAGTGGTTGATGTGAAGAAGAGATGATGATGATAATGGTCAGAGTGTGAGTGAGTGTTAAGGGGAAACTGTTTGTTGCCATTGTTGAATGCTGACAAGCTCAGTCAAGCAGGGTCGTATAGCTTTGTAGACTTTATCATCATTTGGCTTATTTCTAATTTTGATCATTCCATTAATAAAGTAATTAGTAGTTAATACTACTAAGTTGGGCTTGGAGGGTCAGGTTTTAACATTGATCCAGCTATGAAATTTGGTTTTTGTTTGGGCCAAGTTTTCAATTTTAGTCCAGTATCAAATATGAAAATTACTTCTGGTACCCTTCTGCATTTCTCACACGCCACACGAAATGACCAGAATATTCGATTGAGTTCACTACATAAATAACAAAACGGAATTTTTCATGACCCAACACACTTCCCCCCCCCCCCCCCCCCCCCCATGGAGGAAAATTTTATGAAAAATCACCGTTCGCGCTCTAGAGTGCGAACAAAACTGCAGTTCGCAGATTAAAGTAGTGAACAGTAGTGTCGTTCGCACTCTAGAGTGAGAACTAGACTGCAATTTGCACATAGGCAGGGTGGGCTGCATTCTTGGGCCTCAAAAAAGAAATTAGATAATTATATGGGTTGGAAAATATACAGCATGAAAATTTGATTGAAGAATTTGCTTCAAAAAATTTTAGGAGGGAGACATTTTTTAAGTAGCTAAAATGTATTTTGATGATATTGATTAAAGTATGACATTTTTTTTATGTTAGTTACACAAATAAATGACTAATTGTGAAGTAATTGATGCTATTTATAATATAGATAGATGATGTTCTTTTTTAAAAAAATTGTATATTTTTTTATACAATTTTTTTACTAGAAGTTCATTTTAATTATTAGAAACCTCATCGAGGATTTAGAATGAAATTTATGTGTGACGTATCAAATTAAAATTCTAAACTATAATTGCGTGTGACCTATCAATTTTGAAATTTACACATGGGATTTACTTCTGTTGGGCTAAATGTCGATTCCTCTTCACTTAAGTTCCTTTTTAATGTAGTTGCAAGGATTCGAACTGTGATTACTTATTTCTTCCTTTTGTTAAACAAATTATAGACTAAAGAGTTTCAAGATCCACCAATATTTTCCATAACGGAGGTCACATCTGCTCAAGAATAACTAGTTTTAAAGGTGTAGCATATCCATTTGATTCGATATTTTAAAGGAAAAATCAAAATAAATTTACGAAGAATAAATTCTTTTGGATTGATCCAATCGAGTTTCATTTGATTTAATGGTAAAATAAATTAATCTAATTGTAAAATTTAATTAGTGCATGATGCAAGACATATATATATGTGTGACTGTGATCTATAAAATTGAAATTAAACCATTGAATTAGTCTATGTCTTTGTTAAATTCAAATTGATTAAGTTTTTTGTTAATTTTTTCTTAATTTGATCTTTTGAATGACCAAATTGAAAAACAATTGACAAAAATAGAGATTAACATAAAATATTAATAAAGTCAGAGACTTATTTGTGACTTACGAAGAAGACAAGAAACAATATTTTGGTGGCTTAGCTTACTCATAAAATTTACCTATTACAACACATAATATCTTAGTTTTTTTTTGTTGATAAATACATAAAATATCTTTGTTATGATCTTTAGTAACTGATACTCAAATTAATAGAGGTGGATTTTTATCGATTTAGTTTTAACTTCAAACAAAAAGAAAAAAATTTGAACTATTTTATTAGGTGCTAAGATGTTCACATTCATCCACTAAATGTGCTATAATATTACTATAAGCTACAACACACTACCACCAAAAAGAATCTACTTGTGTCAAAAAGAGTATATTTCTCCATTTTATTAGTGCCTCCTATCATATGCATATGCATACACACACAAATGGGACCCCATTGCCTTAACTTTGTGCCACAATGCAAGAGGCAATGCCTTTCCAATTGTTTCTTTGCCCCTCACCACCATATCTAGCTAGAATATTATTATTAATTAATTAACCAAGTCAATATGCTTTTTGGGTTTATTTTCATTTGAGGATATCATATCATCTCATCTCATCTCATCCTCCATTACACATGTGGGACCCATCTACATTACATTTACACCGTCATTCCTTAATTCTAAGCTCTTGATGATACAAATTACACTGCTGCGTGGGAAAGTCACCACCAAGAAGAGTGGGGAATGACATTGGTACTTCACTCTGATTTCATTACTTTAAACGCAAGCATGATTGTTATGCGTGAAAAGAGAGTTCATGTGGGACAAGCTCAAAGCCTTTTGCTTTATTCATTCATAATCGAATGCGTTTTGTTGGATCAACAAGTATAATTCGTAAGAATAAGTTAGATTCTATATAAAATTTTAGTATAATATAAAGTTTTCTTATAATATCAAAGTTTTCAACTTTCAACTATAAACTAGGTCATCACCATTTATTTATGTAGGCATTTTTTTTATAAGCAAAATATTGGTTTATAAAAAAATATAAGAGATACTCAATTCTTACAAATCAAAATAGGATAAGATATTAGATGTCTTGAAGATAATCTAAAGGTTTGTTACACTGATCAAAAAAAGAAACATTAAGTTTGCTCGCACAACGACCTACAAATCAAAACTAAGAAATGAAAGTAATGTGTTCAACCAAAAATACAACATGAACATTCATCAATAAATTGAAATACTCCTATCAAACAAACAAAATACATGTGTATTGTGTATAATTCTGACTAGGCTTATTATTGTCCTTTCCATTGAATAGTTCTAATTGACACGCATGCCAGTTTTCTCACTAAATTTTTTCAATATGGCTTAGTTGATCATAAATTCATATTATTTAAAAGGCAACTTTTTTCTTTTCACTTTTTTTAATTACACGAGCTTTCTAATATATTCACTTTATGGCATCATAGTCGCGTACAAAAAGAGCAACCGATTCCCCTACTTTATACATGTAGTAAATATGTATTCTGATTATTAATTAGTATATTTGTGAAAAAATTTGTTAAAACAATTGGTCGTGTGAACTGTGAATAGAGGAAATATTCTTAGGCACCTTCCTTTTACAAAGAAAAAGTATTAGCTACTTCTACTTGACTCCAACAAAATAGTTACCTAATACTATTATTTAATATTTGTATTGTATATCATCATCATCATCATTTTCATATCATCAAGAGTTTAGAGAAATATTCATATCCAACAATTTATTTTCCTTAAAAAAAAAACTAGAGAGCTAGAGCAACATTTGAGACTGATATGTTATACAAAAAGGTTTAATAGTGTAGCTTGTAGTCTATCTAACTTTTGTTCATATATATATAATATATGAGAGATTACGTAAAAAGAAGAAGAAAAAAAAATTACACTTACACCAAGAATTAGAAAGGGCATTTTGAAAAGAATTCTCATGGATTGGTTTAATAGAGATGAATTTTCCAATAATGCAATTTTGGCATACATATTTAGATGACGAGTCTTCAATTTTGACATGCAATTTTCAATAATTTTGTCATGCAATTTCGACATACTATAAGATTAATTTGACCTTGTTCCGTTATCTAATGGTTATAAATCAAGATTAAGGATGATTTATATATAATACTCATACTCCTTAATCCAAAAAGGTATTTTTTACAAAGATTAAATTTGTGAGGACTCACTGCTGCTCAAAACACACAAACAATATTTTAGAATTTGACCTAAAACAGACAATATTTCAAAATGTAGTATGACTTATTTAAAGGTGAAAAAAAAAAACAAAATAGAAAAAGAAAAAAAAAGGAAAGAAGAGGACACATATAAAGAAGAAAAATGTTAACTAATGGTTTGTGACACTAATTAAAAAACACAAATATAAAGTCATTTTGCGTCTTCAAAATTTTAAACACATATAGAGTATAATTTTTAATATAAAATTATCTCTATCTTAATTGGTGCCATTTGACACAAGACACTAGTTAACAAGATCTATAAAGTCCTCTATGGTCCGTGCATCAATAATACTACCTCCGTTCTAATATATAAGACATATTTTGACTAAATGATATTATTCATTTATCTTGTTTTGACTGTATTTTTTTCATAATTTATAGATGTAAATATTAGTATATAAAATCTTGTTTGATTCGTCTTGAAGAGTATTTTCAATATATCAAATTTTTACTAATGCACAATTAAAAATATTAGCGATCAAATTGTGCATTGACGAACGTGCAACGATTAAAATGAGTCTTATAATTTGAAACGGTAGTAATCAATACAGTAATAGTAATGTATACCAATCATTGATGGGGCATATAGCCATATATGTATGTGGTGCACATTGACATCCATGGCGTCATACCCCACGTGTCTCCTTTTCACCCCATTGAAATACATTTTTTTCTGAGTTATTATAAAAAAAACACAATTAATAATAAATAAAGAAAATAAATATTTTAGTCAATTACTTATATTATTTGTTGATGTAATTTTATTATCACAAATGTAAAATAAAAAAATAATAATGTGATAGACTGATAGTGATGCATATACCATTATTTTGAGCATACAATTCAAAAATAAACAATTGAAGTTATACTGAAAATTAAAAATGATAATTATTTTGGGATAATTTTTATATTTTGTTTTGTAAATGTGACAAATAATGTGATGTGAAGGGAATATTATATTGTGAATGTATATTGTCTATGAGATGTAAGTTCAATTGAAGATTTTGATCTTAAAACCATATTCCAACGATTGTTTATGTAACTTCTAAATTGGGAAGAGGTAGTTATGTGACATGAACATTTTGATTAAAGCTAGGCCAATCAATTGGGAGAATAATATAAATTAACAACATATATCGACCTCATCAAATCATATTCGTTTCTGTTTCTTAGCCTTAATTTTAACTCCTTCAGGGTGTCGAAATCAAATTCCATCCACACTTTGGGTGGGTTTGGAGTTCCAAAACAAAACATAATTAAGTTGTCTATCTACTTTTATTTTTAGTATGCAGCCACTCAATGACAAAACATATATAATCCTCATTCTAAATTAAAGTATATAGTGGTTAATGACATATGATCTTTTAACACACAATTATTAAACAAGTTGCAATTTGATGACGTTGATAATAATTTATCAAATATGATATTAAATGGATTTTCTATATATGACCTTAAATATTTAGAATTTATTTTGTTTGTTTAGTTGTTTTTGGTTAAATTTGATGTTGTTTTAGTACTGCATAGTTGGTAGTTACAATGGATATTATTTTAGAGATTGTACACTTTTTTTTGTCGAGACTAAAATTTACATTGTTGAACGTAGTGCTTATTCTTTTCATTGGATTGGAAGCACCTTAAAGTATAGAGAGATTTTACACATTTGTCATAGCGTCTCATTGTTGTGAGACGAGTAGAATTTAATGTGTTCAAGGTTGTGGGAATTTAGAGATTCATGACAGCGAGATGTTGTGGCAGTGCCGTCCTTTGATCCAAGCAAACTGTACTTTAGCTTTGAGCTTCCAAAAAATAGGGGCTTAAAAAATGTTAGGAGGAAGACTTTTTTTATACAGCTAAAATGTATTTTGATTATATTTATTATAATATGATTTTTTGTTTATGTTAGTTACACTGATAAATGATTAATTTTAAAAATGTTGATACTATTTATAATAGATGATGTTTTTTATTTTAAAAAAATTATATATTTTTTTGAAAAATCTTTTAATTAAAAATTCATTTTATTTATTTTCTTGGGACCTCCAAAATGTAGGGATCAACACTGCATTGTGGCGGAGATAAATCATGACGGCGAGACAGTTTGCGGAGCTGAAAGATTAAGAATGCCGCAACTCTGGAAGTGTGACGGAGGAGGTGGCTATATCGAAGAAGAGAGGTGTCGATGAGTGATCAGAAGAAAGAACGTGAAATGCTTCTTTTTTTTACAACTAAAGAACGTGAAATGATGTTTTTAACTCTTTTTTAATTAAAATAAATTTAACTGTATTTTTTAATCAGATAAACTAGTGGATAAAAAGTCACTTTTTTAACTTAATAATCATTTTAAATCTCAGCTATTCTATTTTTACCCAATATATTAATATCACCTTTTTGTTTTTTGAACAATAATATCATCTATCTTAAAATGAACAGAAATAGATAATGGAAGTTTCCCAAATGAAATAAGATTGCACTCCACTTGTGAAAAATACCATCCTAAACACAATACGATTCAAATTTAGTTGAGGTGTACTCATGACTCATGAGTCACCACCACAATTACTTTTTAACACCTTATGAGAACACACATATTGCTTCTCAATTAAGACTAAATCTTAAAATTAAAAATACCTCTCTCTTTGTTTGAATCAGATAATAATTCCACAATTTTCTACTAAATAAATCATTAAGAGTTCGTTTGATTTGCAAAATAAAAATATTGAACGGAACAATAAATGATAATACAAGACAAAACATCACTGAACAAACATTTACGATATTAAACAAATTTTGTCTTGTATGACGCTTGATGGAGAAAATGTTATTTTTGTTATTTAAAAAAGTTGTGCTGAGGACAAAAAGTTGTCTCATTGTTCAGTGGGGGGACAAAAATATCTGATTTTGTCCAGTCCCTTGACCCTTATTTGTCCAGTTCCAGCAATAGTTTTCAAATCAAACACAATACAACAGAAATTGTCTTATCCAATCCCTTGTTTTTTAGCAGAACAAGCACACTCTTAATTAAAAGACACAATTAGGGATGACAACAGGTAGGGTCGGGTGTGGGTTTGGTACTACCCAAACTCGAACCCGAAATATCGGGTAAACCCGAACACAAACCCAAACCCGAACTTACATTAACAAAAGTAAAAAAAATACGGAAAAATTCAACAAAATTACGGTCTACAATATGTTAACATTGTTTTTAACATTAAAATAAGAATGAAAAATAGTCTACAACGTTAAAATAGTCTATAATATGCTAAGGTAAAAGAGATAATTATATAATTTAATATATAACGGTGTGGTTTCGGGTTTCGGGTGTGGGTTTGACACTACCCAAACCCGAATCCGAAATATCGAGTGTCACCCGAACCCAAACTCAGTCAACTCGGATTTTACCCGTTGACTCGGGTTAGGGTTCGGGCGGAGCCCACCATCTCTAGACACAATATTTATGAGTCTTACTAATATGTGACACATATTTATTCATTTTTGACCAATATGTGAAACATATTAAAAAAACCCAAAAATAATTTTATAAAAATATAATATTTTAGCTTTAAAACATTATATGCACTATTTTTAACTACATAATCCCTCCATTTTAAAATATAAAGGAAAAATGACATTTTTTTTGTCTAAAAATGTAAGGGATCAGAAAAAACTAACTTCAAGAATGTTTTTTTTACTTGTTCTTATAAAATTAAATGCAAATTACATTTAATTCAATAAACAACTAATAAAAATTATTTTGGAGGAGTGATATTCAATGTCTTCTATTACTCAAAAAGATAAATGTAGCCCCTCCCTTCTCAAACCTTAGTTTTCTTTTTCCTTTTCTTCATCTATCAAGGGGGTGGTTTTAGGTCTGTTTTTGATCTAAAACCACCTCTATTCATCTTTTTTCATTGTTTTTTCTTATCATCTATATAAATAAGTGTGATTTCACATATTTTTGAGTTGTTATTTTTTGTTTTTGTCGCCTAAGTGCAGCGTTGTTAGTTTGTTTCGTCGTCTTGTGCGACGTTTGTTGTCCCGTCTTATAGTACGGTGTTTTGTTTTGCGGAATGATAGATTAGTTTTGACTCATTTCAAATCCAATGATATATAGATTCAGAGGCGTGGATACTATAGCTCGTTTAAGGGGTTTATGGCGGTTATCACTAAAGTCAATTTTCTCTCAACCTCGCATATATCTTGTCGGTATGTGGCAGAATCAGTCATCTCAGAGACCACGCATAGTCGATTTTTTGTTCGAACACATGCAAATATCTTTTTTCCGGAGTTGGAAGCCATCAAAGACTGTGGATCTCAAATTATTATTGACTTTTGGTCATCTACGGAAGGTTTTGTCAAAGTTGTTAGGATTTAGATATTGGTTTGTTAACACTATTTTGTCATTTGAAAGTTTTATATGTATCCTTGGTGAGTATTTAACTATCTTCATCTCTTATACTATTGCTATTTTAGCATATGAATGAATGAATTTTATTTCTTTGTCAAAAAAAAAAACTAATAAAAATTATTTTTACAACATTTCATGCAACTTATTTCAAAAAATCCTACAAAATTATATTTCAAATTCTCATGATTATATTTTCATAATAAATAAGATTTTTTCCTTTATAATTTGAGAAAGAAGAATATAAAGTTTTATATAACATGTACTTTAAAAGAACATGTTAGCATCTTCCAATATTTATCACATACACATTAGGAAGACCACGTACATACCAAAAATTGAGTGACCTAAAAGGACAAAAATGGTCTCTATTGTATGTGTTTGGACTTAAGAACCACGTTTTAAGACTCAGACTAGTAATAAAGAAGATTAAATGAGATCATATTGAATAATAACCAATATTTTCACGCGCAAAGATATGGTACAAATTGTGTTTCACACCTAACACAAAAAGGGAAAAAAAAAACACGAGATCATGATTATAAAGGTTTTGTTTCACCTATTTTCTTCTTTGACCTTTATACATTCAACTTTTTTAAAATTAAATAATTTTTTATATTATTTAATATAAAATTTTATATTTAAATATCTTTATTAATTAACGCCAAAAAAGTTGCAACTGTATTTGGATTGATAGGTGTGATGTTATTGTATATTTTTTTTCATCAATTGTGGTGTAATTATATGAAATTATTAGTATAATTAATTCGAACCAAATAAAATAGTCAAGACATGCATGCTAAACCAAGCAAGCGTGCACTAACGCGTATGTTCATGACAAAAAATTAGGTGAATGATTAAATTTGTTTCATTTCGTCAAAAATTAAATTTGTTTAATAACATAAACGGAATATATAATAATTCTGTCAAAAGATTGAACGAGTTAATAAAACAAGTGATTCATCAACAAATATATACAAGAGCTGGTGGTATATCATACACTTTACTTATTCATTTTTAAAAATGAAATTCTAGTTATCAGACTACTCAATTAAAAAACTATAGTTATCAGACTACTCAACTAAAAGATGTTGGTTCAAAGTGGTATTCAATTTTTTAAAAAAGTTTAAAAATTATTAATTTTAATATAATTTTTTTATTTTTTATTTTTCTTAACTAATTCCAAGAATACTATAGTAACATTTAGGGTGTGTTTGATTTGCTAAAAAATAGGGGACTTGACATGACAACTTTTGTTGTACTGCGTTTGATTTGAAAACTGTCACTGAAACTGGACAAACTGAAGATCAAGGGACTTGATAAAATCAGATATTATTGTTTCCCACTGAACCATGGGACAACTTTTTGTCTTCAGCACAACTTTTTTAAATCACCAAAATAACATTTTTTCCATCAAACATCATAAAAGAAATTTTTTGTTTAATACCGTAAATATTTGTCTTGTGTTGTTCTGCCTTATATTGTCCTATACTTTTCTGTCAAGTATTTTTATTTTGCAGATTATACGACCCTTATAATTTATTTTAGTTTTAGGGTGATGATCAATTATGGGTGACCTAACTTCTGTCCCCATGGCCGACAATGCATTATTGGAAGTGCTTATTGTACTAATACAGAAAAGTAGGTCTTGAACACTCTACATCAACTTTCTATTTAAGCTAAAATCCTGATTCTTGTTCTTCATGAATCATATTCTGGCGCCATTATAACTCTTTGAAACTCCAATATTGTGTTTTGTACCTACTTTAATTTATTTTCTTTTCTTTTCTTCCAATTGGAGGAAAAAAATAAACTAATAGTGCACATCCTTTTCTAATCTACATATTCATAATTAGCAAGAGAAAACCGTCCAACCAATCTCTCACATTTTTCTATCATTAAAAAGTATGTAAGATTGGTAAACATGGTGACATGGTACCCATCTCTAACTAGTTAAGCTAAACATGGAGTGGGAGACAGTTCATGTGGGTCTGTTGTTATTATAGAAAACACACTCACATACACATGTACTATAGTCTAATTTCTAATCATGGTATTTTTTTATTTTTTTTTTCTTGATTACTTTGTGGTAGTATATTAATTTTCGGAAATTACTTATGAAGCAATCTTTTGACGATGAGTGGCTAACTCTAAACGTGTTATAGTATACACCATTCATTTGTGCATGTGTTTTTGCTTAATTTAGTGGAAAATCAAAAGGAGGTGAAATTAGAAAAAAATGGTTATTTATTACTATTAGTAATTTCATTTTATGGCAAAATAAAATACTATTTTTGTTCAATTTTAAAATAACTTAGTTTCATTTTAAAAATCGATCTCCTTCTACATATATTTTTTAATACACATTAAATAATTAATAAATCTAAATATTTCGATGAATATATCAAATATGAGTAAGAGTCGTATATTAGATGAAAAAATAATAGTTGCCGGAATAGGAGTAAAGTGGGACTAAAAGAGCCAATAATTGGGACAAAATTATGTAAAGTGAAGCTACTACTACACAAATGCATTACGCAAGGAAAGCATATACTATAGGAAGAAAAAGAAGAATTTAAGTGTTTTTCTTTTCAATTAATAATTAGTAATATTCTTAAGTGTTAGATTTAGTACGAATATGAATTGATTCTTGAATCACCAATGGTCTTGGTGTGTTATGCACTACAACACCATGTGAAATGCTAATTAACATTCTATAAAGCATCCGACCAAGAGAGAAAGATTATCCAAGTTTGTCTGTTATTATAATGGAAGTAACACTGTGGGCTCAATGGTCAACTTATATCTTTGAGTATTATTAGAGGGAAATTTCATAATTTCAACTGCTCTTTGACATAATTTCAAATACACCTATCCTCCATGGGCTACCTACTCACATAAACATCTTAATTAAGAGAGCTATTAAGGTTTGAATTGTTTTTCATTGTGTCTTGTGCTAGGGGCAACTTGAGTCAAACTTGGACTTATTTTTTTATGTGAAATTTCCTCACACATATTTATTAGGAGACCATTAGTTGGATCGAGATTGAATGATTCACATCGATGACTATTTTTCGAAGTATCTCTTTATATATACTCATCGTTAATTATATAATTAATTCTTTTGTTTAAAATAAAAATAAATAAAAATACACAATTTTTATCAAAAAAATAATATAAATATTAAAATACACTGATTCTTTGTTTTTGAGTTAACATATTATAAATACTAAATTTTTATTATCATTTATTAATAACTAGTCTCCATAGAAAGAATAGTTGTTATTCTCTTCCAATCGAATTTCCTACGTACATAAAAATTAATACGTAATCAAACCATCAATCATTTACTTATACGATAAAAATATTTTACCACTTAAACATATGGTCAGAGTTTCGATTCCTGATTCATACGTGTGTAAACAATTATCACTAACGGAAGTGAAAATTTCGTATCTATATCATAATAACGAGAAAAAAATCTTTTACCACTTAAATCGATATATTATTATAGTCATTTAGTCGTTATTTTTCTTTTATGTACTCATTCCACCCTTTGATTATTGATAATAGTACTCCTAATAATCATATCCACACCCACCCAACCACCCACCAAATGCCCCCACAAAAAAGTCTCATTCATTCTCTTTCCCCCAATTTACTCCCACAAAACTTTATATAACCACACCATCATCTAATCTTCCCACTCTTCCCCTCATCATATACGTACCTCTCTTCTCTTCCTTTCACAACTAACACAAAATCTCTCTCTTAATATTATGGGTCTTAATAATCAACAAGATGCTACTAACAATAATCCAAGCCTTCAACTTATTCTAGGCTTAGCTCTCACTCTTACCAAACAAGACACACCACCATCCAACAACGTTGTTATTACAAAACCTTATTCATCAAGTAATAACAATGAAACAGATTTACCATCTTTAACTTTGGGTTTATCCACTAAAAGTTACTATGATCAAGAAACAAATTCACCTCATCACAGTGTTGTTTCATCTTTCTCTAGTGGAAGAGTCAAGAGAGAAAGAGATGTTAGTAGTGAATTAGAAATAGAAACAACAACTGAGATAGAGAGAGTTTCTTCAAGAATCAGTGATGAAGAAGAAGATGGTTCCACTGCAGCTAGGAAGAAACTTAGACTTACCAAAGATCAATCTGCTATGCTTGAAGAAAGTTTCAAACAACACAGCACTCTTAATCCAGTAATCATAACTCATAATCACTCTTATTATAATTTTTTCTATGCATACACGTTCTATTTCTTAACTTTTGTGTTTAATTTACAGAAACAGAAGCAAGCTTTAGCCAGAGAGTTAAATCTAACACCTCGACAAGTCGAAGTTTGGTTCCAGAACCGGAGAGCCAGGTACGTACATACATACATATATACAAAATATATATAATTTTAAATTGCAGTCGCAGTTGTAACAATTCAGCAAATCTTCTTTATATAGCTGACTGACAACTGCGACTGCAATTGTAGTTGTGATTCTATTGTTGCAGAGATCTCAAAATATTTGCATAACCAAACAATATTATAGCCAATGAAATATTATCTTCAGATTAATTAACGGTACCACATAAATATCATATATCACCTTCTACATATAGTCTCATACGTAGTACAATTATAAATGGGTGGCCAAGATTAATTTTAATCATTCATTATGTGTAGAATTTTTTTTTATGAATTTGATAAATATATATATTAAAAATATATGTTATATTAATATATTTTTGGTTTGATTTTGTGTGTATAACAGAACAAAATTGAAGCAAACAGAGGTGGATTGTGAGTTCTTAAAAAAATGTTGTGAAACATTAACAGATGAAAATATGAGGCTACAAAAAGAGGTGCAAGAATTGAAGGCACTTAAATTAGCACAACCTTTGTACATGCCTATGTCTGCTGCAACTCTTACTATGTGTCCTTCTTGTGAGAGGTTAGGTGGTGGTGTTAATGGTGGTTCTTCAAATAACAACAATTTCTCAATGACTCCTAAGCCTCACTTTTACAACCCCTTTACCAATTCTTCTGCAGCATGTTGATTTGTTATTAATCAAAAAATTAAAAAGATTATGATAAAGATAAAAGAAGAAAATTACAAGTGTACTTTCCCACAACCTTTGTATTTTTTTGGTTGTAGGGGAAACGTATGTGAACTACAACAACTATAGCTTGTGAAAGGGTGTAATTAATATTAATACTGTAGAAATTAGTAGTTGATTATTATTATCAATATTACTTTCTTTTTTTTGTTATTTTATTTTTCTTTGTTGTATGTTTGTAAATTGTAATAGTAGACATGGATCTATATATATGAAGGTATAACTATTTTTTATCAATTGATTGTTCATTTTGTAGTTAGTATATTGTGAATATTATTGAGCTAACTAATTTAATTGTGTTGCATGAATAATATGGATTAAACTCGAGATATTGATCCCTCAAAAGAAAAGTTTGGAATTTATTTTTTTAATTAATCATATATCCTCTATTAAATTTAAATTTTTATTTTATTATTTCATTCGAATGTGCTTGAATAAACTCAAAATATTTAGTTATAAAGTTATATTAAACATATTTGTCTCTACATTTTTTATTATAGAATTTATGCATTTGTACTTTATTATAAAAAAACACAGTAAAAATTTTGAAAATCAATTTTTATTATTTTTAATACATGTGACATCTAATTAAAACTTTTATCTTTTCTCTATTGTTTTTATGGTATCTTTATCTATTACAACTTCATACATTAAATGAACATATAAACTCCTTTTTCTTTCTTCAAAAAGGTAAAAACAAACAAGATGTTAAATTTTCTTAAATATTTTTGACACATTATTTATTTATTATATTTTGAAGAATTATTTATTTTCATTCTAATAATAATATTGTGGCATCCTTAAAAGGATGCATAATTTATGAGTACTGTATTAAAAAAAGCACATAGTCAAACATATATAATTAGAGAGGCAATTATTAAGTTTGAGAAAGGTTCAAAGGTGTGAAGAAGGAGGTTAGGTCACGTGTTTGTGTCTACAAATCAGTTGCTAAAAGAGTAACCGAATTAGAGGGAGAGCAGTTAGAGAAAACGATGACTAAGCGCGCTTGTGTGGAAAGAAAGAATCAATGGAAAGTTGGAAGATTGGCAAACCTAGATGGTAATTCTCACATTTCTTTTTCCTCAAGTTATTATCATGTAAATATTCTATGCATTAAAGGTGTGTTAGCTCTGTTAAAAAATAAATAATTGAACATGATAACTTCAGTTATATATATTGTGTTTAATTTTAAAATTATTTTAAGATTGAATAAATTGGGATCAAGAGACTAGACAAAAACAAATATTTTTGTCTTTCACTGAACAATGAGACAAATTTTATCGTCAACATAAATTGTCTAAAATACAAAAATAAATTTTTTTCCATCAAATATCGCACATGACAAAATTGTTCAATACCTTAAACAATATGACTCATTATAATTTAAGAGTTTAACAAAAATATAATAATAATAATCATAATTTTGTCTATTTAAAAGTAAAGACAATAAAAAAATTTATTCTCACCCTCTCATTTTTAGGGTAAAGATGCCTTAGTTATCCAGAGTTCAAGCCTTCAAGACGAGTTCTGACATCAAGTAATTTCAATTCCATCTAAAACGTAGTTGGGAGAATAAAGACGGTAATTTGAAAGAAGTAAATGTAAATTTTTTATATATGTATTTTGCCTTATATCGAGATATCATTCTTTAAAAATGTTCTTAAATTTATTTTATTTATTATCATAACAAAAAAATTATTTTCTTGTAACCAAAAAATATAATTCTAAGTTGATTATGTGCATACACGTACATGGTATTGTGTCTCGTGATATGTTTTACCTTTAAGGCGATTGATGGTAGGTCACACCCCCACGTGAAGACCCAATGGCTATGGCTATGGGTCTCTCTCAAAATCTCAACATGGGATTTTCCTTCAAGGTCATCATCCCTTCCATCTTTCCTTTTCCCATTCTTTTTTGCCTGAATTAATTGCTCAAAATCTGTACGTACGGCAATACAAATAATTGATTTGTATGGTTGTTACGGATATTCGTATACATGATTATTAACAATGATTTAATTGTGTGCGAGAGTTAAACGTGTTTGGACGAGAGGAATACTAAGATGAGTGACTTTTTAGAAAGTCATTGTATTGCACATTTGCACCTCATTTAAAAAAATGATTTAATTGTGTCAGTGTGTATTCAGTTCAATCAACAGATACATGATCACATTTTATGTATATGTAGAAGTTATGAATCGGATTCCGAGCACCTACTTGGTAGAATTTCTAATTACTCCCGTGCCAAAATAAGTGTAGTAGTTGATCAGTTTACGTTTGTCAACGTACAACTTTGATCGTTAATATCTTTAATTATATATATTTAAAAATTATAAAAATTGTATATTTTAAAAATACTCATCGAGACAAATCAAACAACATCTTACATGCTAATATTTACATTTATATATTAGTAAAAAAAATACGGTCAAAGTAGATTATATGAATAGTGCAAAATGGTCAACTGCGACACTTATTTTGGGACGGAAAGAGTACTAGATTTTTGGCAAAAAACAATAATTTAATTGTATTCAATTAATGAAATATCACATTATTTGTATATCTAAGGATTGAAATTTAAATCAAGTTAAATCTATAAATCTACCATGCATACTAAATACTAATACTATGCAGCTTGTGCTTGGGATGCAAGTATATGGAGCAATATATTATATATAGATTATTATTTATTTGTATATTTTGCAGAAAACACGGGTTGTTGCTGGTTTGAAGAAATCATTTTCGTAATAATTAAAATTTTAATATATAGTCAATTTATTACTTTATTATCTAATCCAAAAAACCATCATATTTTTCCACCTCACACATCATTTGTGTTTCCCAACTGCTCAAAACGAATGGCAAAGATCTCGTGTCTCATGTTTCTGTATACATACGTTTTAGCCACGCTTCCATGATTGAAAAATGTAATATTAATGGGACCGTAACATCATTATCATCATCATCTTAATTCAATATACAATGTACAATAGTACAAATTGGAGTATATAATTATTTATAGATAATTAATTAATTAGGATTGAATTCCACTCATCAATCATAATGGGGTGGACCAATAAATATTATGAGAGTGACATTCTAATAAGGAGACAACTTCCTCGAAACTACTACTAAATTATCTGAGTCATTCTCATTACTTTCGTACACCATTTTGAACGTCCATCACAATCATAATCACTAAAAACACCCTCCTTAATACTCCAACTCTTCAAATATGTGATTGCTAATTGCTATAGGACCAAAATAGTGTGAAAGCTAAGTAACAAATATAGAAATATAACCAGTTGGGTATTTTTGCTTGTAGGTGTAACTTGTAAACCAAACATTCATGATAGATAGATAGAATTAGTCGTAAGTCAATGCATGTGTTTGTTTCATCAATCGTCAATCCGACCAAGACAATTTTTAAAAAAATTATTAATTTATTAAACGTACGTATGTCTTTTTTTAATCCAATTTAATTTTGCCTTATGATATCTAATTAAATTTGATGGAATAGTGTAGTTGAGCTTAAAAGTTTGCTAAAACCTCCTTATCCTTGGAAATTAACATGTGATAATCAATATAAACTAGTCAATATATATGTTTGCTAAACTATATACTCACTCGCCCCAAAATATAAAAGAGTTTTGACTAAATTTATCAATTTTGTTTGACTAATCTTCCTTATATTTTTGAATAGAGGGAGTAAGTAAATTTTAGTCTTAACCTATCGATTTGTGTGGGAGAATGAGATCTTAATTAAGAGTTTAGTCGGAATATATAAAATAAATGTTCTATTGTAGTTAGAATATAGATATAAGTTCTTTTGAACGATTTCGTCTTTAGCTAAAGCTAGAAGGAGTTGTTTTATGAAACTTAATTATGAAGAAAACGAAATTGAAAGTGAAGAATGAATCATGATTTTTTTTTATTGATTTGAGAGTTTGATGAATATATTAGGTTTAGATTTCACAAGAATGTGTGTTCTATTTTAATTTGTTTAAAAAGCAACTCACCTAATCTATTTGTTTATATAAAAAGTTTGCAAATAGTGATATCATAAATGAGGTATTGTCTTGTTGATGTATGTAGATGTAGGTAATGAATTATGAATCAAAACTTATTGGTGTCAACTTGTGTACCTCTACAAGATTTGGGGGTATTTACCTCCATCTATTACAAAAAGATTTGAGCGATACATTTTTTTTATAAAATACACCGTTGGATTGAAAGTTTATATCATATAGATCATTTGTGTAAAATTTCAGAAAAATCTAAAATCATTTGATATGTTATTGAAAAACATAAAGATTAACGGTGTTTAAGAAATCACAAAATTGTTAATTTTGATGGGTCTAAATAACATATCAAATGATTTTAGATTTGTCTGAAATTTTACAGAAATGATTCATATGATATAAACTTTTAATCCAACGGTTTAATTTACAAAAATTTATATCGGTTAAAAAAAATTAAGTCGTTGGAGATAAATACCTCCAAATTTTTGGGGATATACAAGAAAAAACCAAACTTATTTGTATTGGATGTTAATGTTAGTGTTAATTTCATCTCTTGTCATGAGATAGTTTTTTTTGTTGATTTTGGTAATATATGAAATATGATACGTGTGCGCACAAGTAATAGTCTTTGCTGACTCTAATTAAGGATAAGGGAAAGACATTTGTCTTGTGTTGGCTACTTTGTCGGACTCTAAATGTGATTAATTTGTGAAAACCATATATAATATACTAGTAATATTTTGTCTCAAAAGAGAATAATATATATTAAAATTGTTAATTTACTATGTTTATACAATTATACTAAAATAATAATATTTGTTGATTTTTGTTAAATTATTGTGTCATCGCATGATTTGGGCACTTGAGGCAATCAAGGCTAACAAATTAGTTACACCTCAATTACAAAATTTGAAAGCAATGGAAATAAAAGACAAAATCCATAAACCAACAGAAATTAATTAATAATGACGTAGGTGTATAACAGAAATGAAGAACCAACAGAAAGAAGCATCAACAAATGGATTACCTAACTTACAAATATTGTCCATTTATTATATCATAGACGTTTCCTCAAATTCAGCCACACACCATCAACTACCATTTTATGCTAGATGCAACAATATTCCGATTCAAAAAGAAGAAGAAAAAAACTATGAATGCAATAATAATTTTCATGTTTACCAAGTTTGTTGGAACATAGATCTCATTTTTGTGTGTGTGAGTTTTTAGAAGTCGTTACTCGTTAGTGACTGACTCAGTAACCGACAAAAAAATAATATTTTTATTTTGTTTTTATAGGACATTCCACCACTTAAATTAATCATATTCTTTGAAATACTACCAATACAAATTTGAGTCTTTTTCCGTGTTTGTATGTGTGATCCGATATGATAAAAATAAAAATGTGTTAAAAAATATTAATAGTTTGATGAAAATAAAAATGTGTTAAAAAATATTAATAGTTTGATAAAAATAAAAATTTATACAAATTATTAAGATAGAGGTTAAGAAAATAGAAGTTAAGAATAGTGTTAAAAAAATAATAGAAGTTAGAGTTTAAAAAAACCGTTAAAAGCATTTTGGAAATTATGAAAAAATGCTACACCAAAAAAATATTTTCCCTATATAGTATAGAATATAGATACTATATATAACGGAAAAAAAAGAGACATTTTATATTAAAAGGTGTTTCTTTTTTTTTTACAAAGAAAGTTCCGAAGATTTTTATAAAAAAGAGACATTTTATATTTGGAAAAAAGAAACTCCTGAATATTTTTAGGAAAAAATAAGTTTTGAAGTTTTTCTCGAATTTTGAAAATTTTTTAAAATATTTTTTAGAAAAAAACTCTGAATATTTAAGAAAATGTTTGAGAAAATATTCATAATGTTACTTGGCCAATAATGAGGTTTTAGAAGGGCCAAAAATAAAACAAAACGAGCTGGGCCAATATAATAGGAGGCCTACTCTTTTGGGTTTAATAAGGGCCCAACAAAGAAACCTTTCAATATAGAGATTTTTTTACCGCTCTATTCACAATATCTTCCTTTTCGGGGAAACAAAACTCCAACGGTAGCCACATGGAATCAACCAATTCCTACTCGAATTCATCTCACGACGACCAGTAAGTTGCTTCTCCTTTAATAACATATGATCTTTTCCCTACTCATAGCGTTTCATTGTTCGAATTCTTTTATTTTTTGTACATCAGAAATATAAATTGCTCATGTCAAGTGAACCTCCCCCTAACTGTTCCATATGTCCCCCAGATATTTCATTGTTCGAATTCTACTCTGTCAATGTCAAGTTGAGTTTAGAGAAGAAGTTTCATATCATAAAGAGCGTTGTGGAAGAGTGCATTGGAGAAGATGATCTTCTTAACCTTCTTGCCAGCAACCATGAACCCGTATGCTACGAAGGTTTCGAGCCTTTTGGACAAATGCATATTGCTCGGGTCACCTTTTTTATATATATTTTTTTTGAGTTTAATAGAAATGATTTGTCACTTATGTAAATCATTTTAGGATTAAGTTAACCGATATTGGTTAAGAAATCTAAAAGAAGAAAGTTTTAAAATAAAAATATTACTACCCCTGTTTCTTTTTACTTGTCGTTTTAGAAAAAAATATTTGTTTCTTTTTACTTGTCATTTTGGCAATTTAGGTTATATTTTGCCTATTATAAATTTATACCCTCTTTCTTATTTTATTTTATAGACTAAATTTTATATAATTTTTTTTGAAACATTATAATCTTTTTATTGTATACAAATTTTGTTTGTTTTTAAATAAAGTTTGTTACAATTTTTTAAGAATAGATAATGTTTGTGAAAAAGTAGAAAATTATTAGTGGATTAAAAATATGATATATATTTTAAAAAGGGCATAATAGAAATATAAGGTGCAAAAATACACACTCCTATTTTGATATTTTTTTCTAAAACGACAAATAAAAAGGAAAGAAATAAAGGTAGTATTTTTTAAATTTTTTAGAAGTTACCGCACAATTTCAAATGTCACACTTTTATATTTGGTTCCTTAACCAGTTCTCTGGGGCACCGGTTAACATTTTCCAATCATTTTAAACCATACTTTAGTTGATTTGATATTGATTGACGTTGGACTAAGTAGGGAGAACTACGGTTCAATTAAATGTATTCTAAAAATTAAAAATAAATCTATAGTAAGAGATAAGATAACTTTTTTTTATGTCTTAATCAGGTTAGTGTATGGCCCATCTTAAAAATTTCAATATTTCAATTTTAAACAAAAAGTTTCAATTTTTTCTCTAAACTACTACTTAAAAATCTCAGTTTATCGCAGTTTTGAACAAAATACTTATTTTATTTAAGAGGTAATGTTTTATGATTATACCTATGTATCTTATATTCTCCATATCACTCTATCCCTCTGTTAAAAAACACAATGTGTTGGTTATTATATTTTAAATTGTTTAGTCTATTGGCTTTTTTCTCAAGCTAAATGACTGTTTTTTTTGTATATGTAGCCTGTAAGGAAACTTCTTAGAAAAGATGGCATTGCTAAAGAGCTATCAGAGAGTGTTAAGGTGCGTATTGTAATACAAAACTAAATTTGTCTTTGGTTTGCAGGATGCATATTTGGAGTGTGTTGTATTGTATGCGCCAAAGTGACTTGAGATTATTGTTATATTTTAGTCTCTTAACTATGTTTTTGTCCGTCAAATATGTCCCTTCAGATAAAATTTGTCAAAAATTGTTAACATTCATCACTAATTTAATTTAGCCACTTTTTTAGACGATGCTGAATTTTTTTGTTAGAAAATTTACGAAACAGGCCAAGAACACTCAGAAGGCTATCGTATAGACCAACCATTTTTTTTGTCCTTTTCTTCAACTAAAAACAGAGGAAAACTTTTTCCACGTAAATTGACACTTGCTATATAACACCAATTAAATAAATAAATATATATTCATTGATTAATCACAATAATGCTTACAAACTTTTTCATACCACAAACAATCATCACAAAGATCATAACACCCTTTAACTTAGTCTATATTTAGTATTACGGTAAGTCCTCGTAATTCTAAAATACTTACCATAATACTAAACATACACTTGTACAATTTACATTTACCTTCTAATTTGTGGCTTAATTGAAATATATAAAATTTATAACATATACACAAATATAGTATAAGACAATAAAAACAATGTAAATGAATATCACATGTACGTAAAAGTGTGTGGCACAAATGTTGTAAACCACCAATTTTTGCCGACGATTTTAATTAATATTTGTATATATAGTTTAATTTGTTTTGGTTATTTAAATGCCTGAAAGACACTCTGGTGGGGTCATAGAGTACCTTGATTTATCTTGACAATAATCATATATCACATGGTTCATACGAACCCACCTATACCTTCTAGCTTCAATTGCATTAAGAGCTTGATAATTAATCCCTTCCCACCAATTTTTTGGGTTAGATGCACATGTAACTGGTCCTGGAATTGCACATCCTTCAATGTCAAAATCTTTGTAATAAGCATAGAATGGTGCTTTGCTCCAATTAATTTTCTCTAATCCACCTCTTGTTGCCCAATTATCAGCTTCCCATAATGTTGAAAATACTCCCATTGCTTGCATTTTTGGGTATGGGATTCCCTTTGCTTCATTGTTTTTGTATACTCTAATGGGAACTTCATCAACGTAGAATCTGCATGGGTATTCAAGGTTTCAAATTAATTCTCAGAATGCAATTTTGATCGCAATATTAAAGTTTTTGATCTTTCTACGAGTGTATTGTGAGTTGTGACTATATGTATATTGCAGCCGTTTCTTGTAAAAATAATACGTGGCTAATATTATAAAAAGAAAATTAAATTCCTCTTTGATTCTTATTAAGTGTAAATTATCATTTTTGCTTATGTAAAAAATTCCTAATATTAGTTGGCCATACCTAGCCATAGTTCTTTGCAATTTCAAGAGAAATAATTTTTGAACAACTAAATTCAGATAATTTTTGTAACAACTAACTCAATTTAAATATGTGGCTAACTATATTCAAATATCTCAAATGTTTAACGTAACTACGTGTAGATTTAAACATATCTAAAAAAATTTGTCGAAAAAAAATCATATATGAAAGTTATGGTTAATCACAAACAAATTAATTCTAGGTCAATGAAGTACGTTCATGATTATTGAGTTTTGACTATCAATATATCAATTAACCATCTATTAAACAAGATTAACAACTTATCACTAACCACTTAAAAAATTGTAGTAAAAGTTCTTTAAATTTTGTTCAAATAACACAAGTGCAATATCAAATTCAAAAATGAAAATGCAACTTGAGTGTGATTTAAACCACTATATGCTAATCTTTATTTACTTACACAATATGATGATGATTCCAAAGAATTGAATAAGTATGAAAATCAGCAGAAGGATCAAACCAAAGATTAACCCTTTGTTCTCTATCACCCTTTCCATGAGCATAAATGTTTGTTTGAACTGTATAAGGTTGTCCAGTACGGTTTCCCAAGAATTCAAAATCCAACTCATCACGAATAGAGTCAGTGTCAGAGTTCATCTACCACAAACAAACATTTAATCCATTATTGATATTAATTTTTTTGCCTCACTTAATTATCTTTCAAACAAAAAGTAGGGAAATTAATTAATTAATTGAACTTACATAAAATGCAGTTACAGTACCAGCTGAATCTCCAGGGACAAGTTTTATCTTCATGCTTACACGACCAAACATGTACTTCACTTTTGAAGCAAATCCACAACCTATAAAAAAAAAAAAGTATTTGTGATAGATAAATAGGTAACATGACTTATCCAAATTGGTTATTTAATTAAATATTATAGTATAAGTTTTGGACATTTGGCATGCAATAATATGTCATGTTATACTAAAGTTTTGCCAGTACCATTTTACGGTTTTAACTAAGTTGAGAAATTAATATATACAGTTGAGCGCAGAGAATATTTAAATCATACAAAAAAAATACTATGTTATGTTTCTTACCGGAGCCTCGGTCTAGGGTGAGTTGGATTGTCCTGCCTTGATCGATTTGCTTGATATGAGGCTCAGACCATGTGACATGAAAGTCTTGACCAAATGTTGCTGGCCGTGCCCAAACACACACACAAGATGCAAGAATCAACATAAAATATACTACACCATTGTTTTTAAAAAGGTTAAATATGGCCATGATTAAGTATGTGTTAGATGAAGAAAATATTTGAATGTGAAATGGAAATGAGGAAGGAGTGTTATATTTATACTTGAAGTTTTGGAGAGAAAATTAAAGGAAAAGGAATAATGAATGGAAGATGTTAAAACATAACAACATTGCTTTCTATCCAGCTAAGGGCTTGAAGTCATAGGACCTACTCTTTTTTTTTGAAAAAGTCATAGGACCTACCTTAACAGTTTGTCTTGTCCTGTTGTTTGGGTTGGGCCCTTTAATCCTTTGGTTTTGCCTAATCATTTTCTGAGCGTGTGCTTCAAATATAAAATAATTTTTGAATAAAAATGAAAAGCATTTAATATATGGATGGGACAAATATTGCTAAACACATTCAATTATATATTAGTACGTTTTCCTAATTTTATTTCATAGGTAAATTTGATAGTGAAATCTTAATAATTTGTTATATAGGGGATGCAAGTTTGTTAGTACTAGCAGAAATCATGAACCTTTTACATAGTTACATACATAATATCATATGTTTGAAATGATATATTCATATACATCCACTCATGCTTACTGAATGGATATTAGTTTATTAATAAATTCAGTAGTAGTTTAAATAATATAAGGTAAACGAATAATAAACTGCGTTATTATCCATTTTAGATTGTAAAATATATTTTTTTAAATATTACATTTATATATCTAAAAAATATACAAGATTGCTATGCATGATATTTTGAATTTTATTTAAAGACTTTGTCTAAAATGGAAGACTTCACCAAGTCTTCCATGGTGCACAAGTTGTGAATTATATTATAACAAAGATCTATTGTACAAATTCAACGTTGAATTGAAAATATATACCATATAGATTATTTATAACTTTTTTAAAAAAATAAAAAATTATTTGATATGTTATTGAGATTTATAAAAATAATATTCGCAAGTGGTGCATGGTGCAAGACATGACAAACTCTTGCACTGTAGAACTGGCCCTATTTAAAAGTGTCAAATGCAAATAATATAAAAACATGTTGATTAGTAAAAAAATTATTTTGATTGTAATTTAAGTTGAATAAATAAGAAAATTTATTTAAGCTTTCTCATTTCGTATTAAATAAATCGGTGTGTGTGTGTGTGTGTGTGTGTGTGTATAGGGAGTTGTGGGAGGAAGTTAGCAAGTCTACTCTCACGTGTTTTACTCGCGCACTCCCCATATATATGGAGGCGTGCAAAAAATAAGGGTGGGTGGGGGCACGCGAGAAAGGGGGGCAAGAAAATTCACCTTGTGTGACTTACATGTTTTCTAATAGATGGAGATTAACTTTAATTTTTGTAGAACACATATTCAATCTTGGCCAAATGCATATATATATATATATGTCTTTTAACTTTTTGGTTTATACCACATAGATTATTTAAGTTATTTTTGTAACACATAGATTCTTTAAGTTTTCGATTTGTACTACATAAATCCTTTAAGGTTTTTTTGCAACACATAGGTCCTTTAAGTTTTAAAAGTGTAACACATATGTCATTTCCTTTATCACTTAAATTCACATGATGAATATAACTTGAAAGGATCTATGCGTTACAATTTTAAAATTTAAAGGACTTATGTGTTACAAAAAACTTAAAGGACATATGTGTTACAAAAATAACTTAAAGGACCATTGTGGTAGAGGTGATCGCGGTGCGGTGCGGTTCGGTTTGATTTTGAGCATAAAAGCCAATCTAATCGCGAGATAAAAATGCATGCGGTTCGGTTTGCTTTGGTTTGTTTTTAAAAAGTCATCCAATTATCCAAACCAGTTTGGATTGGTTCGGTTTTGGGTTTATCGAGATATAAAATACATGATAATATTATCAACTTATTACAAAATAAATGTAGAAAATATTAGTATTTTATTGTTTACATTTACATGATATAATATGTATATACAGAAATTGCATATATTTATATCCTAAAAAAAATTATATCTTATAAAAAAACCTATTTTTAGTAGCAACATTATAGTTTTTAATCACGTAAAAAATGATATATTTTGACAACCCACTATTTTATAGACTCAATTTGGATTGAGTTTGTTAAGTTAGATTATGTAATAGGTTGATTGTTTCTAGTTAATAGAGTTAAGTTAAGTATTGCGGTTTGGATCGGTTTAGTTCGATTTTATGAAATGTAAACCGCGAACCTAACTAAACCGCACGATTTAGTAGAAAAACATTCCATACGGTTTTAACTAAATGCGGTTTTTTGTGATTTTCGGTTTGCGGTTTTACTTTTGAATTGATTCAGATACGATCACCCCTACTATGGTACAAACTAAAAACTTAAATAACTTGTAGATGCATTTTAGGCTCAATCTTAATATTTGTAACTTAGTTAACATTTTTGAACATTGATGTGGGAGCATTGGTTTGCAATGAACTTACTCCCTCTGGACACAAATATAAACAAAAAACTATTTAAAATTTTGGATATTATTATAAGCAAATTTAATTACCTTTGAAAATAATTAATACTACTATTCTAAATATACTTTTATTTAATTTTACCATTTTTAATGCATTTATTTTACTTTTACAAAAGTATGTGATTTCCAAGAAGAATCAAATGAGCAATATAATAAACTTAACTATATTTTACATTAAATTAAAAAAATTAATTACACTTACTGAATTTTTTAAAAATCACACAAGTAGTTTTTTTTTTACTTATAAATGTGACCGAAGGGAGTAATAAAAAATAATATTATAAATCGTACATTACAGCTGAGAGGCCTAACAATGTTACTTATGACTATGAGCTTTGCTGTTATCTTTAAATTCACTTGGTCTCTAATAACTTGAGGGGTCCTATAGTTTAAGGTGAGGCCATTAATTCATCTAATTATTTGACGAGCTATGTACTGTGGACAGCTGAGAGAAGTTGATTGATCACGAACGGGTTTGATTAGCAGCTGCATCCTACGTGGGACCAAATCATTGGTCCAAGTCATAATCTATTGAATAGTTTGATTTGATTCCCAATAATAATATTGCTAAAAAGTTTCCAAGTGGGATTTTGTATCGGTGGCTTTTTGGCACAAGACAAAATCACTAGTCTATAGATTCAACTTTATATTCTTTTATCGTCTCAAAATTATTATTCTTTTACTTTTTAAATTTTGTCTTAAAATTGTACGTTTTGGAAATTGATATAAAATTAATGTTATTAGTAGTTATCATTTGTACTTTTATAAATATTAAAATATTAATTAAATATATTTTATCTTTTTAAATATAATAAGAATAAAAAAGACTTAATTTATTAATCTTTGTTGTTTTTTAATCTACGTGCATAACTTTTAAAGGACAATAATTTTAAAATGAAGGAAATAGTTTAGAATCATTTTTAAATATTATATTTTAAATAATATATTTTAATATTTAAAATATTATAACAATATGAAAATATTTGGAATTTTTTTAAACTCTCCAAAATCATCCTCTTCTTATACAACTTTTGAATTACTCCAAGTTATAGAGATTTTGTGTTATATACTCCTAAGAGGGATCTATATATATACTCCTTACATTTTCCTTTCCTCATAAACTCCCGAATACATCTTAAGAGGATATTTATCTTTAAATACTTAAATTGAAATTCTTAATACTATAGGTTTCACTGTAACATATAAAATTAAGCAATTTTTAAAGAACTCAATCAATTTTGCTTCATCCAAAAATTTTTATATTAAGATATTGAATACTATTTATTAGATTCCACAATGCTTTACATTTTAGTTCTTTCTACGATGAATGAAAGAAAAAATATTTATTTTAATTTAATAATAATCAAAATGTAAAAAATCCTTGCGTAAGCAACTTTGTTAAGAATAAGAATTAAATATTTAATTCTTAACTTAAAAAGTAAACTAAAAATTTTGGGATAAAGTTGCTCTCATAAAACTCCAATTGAAATTGAGGAGAAGAAGGAAAAGGAGGGGGATTTAGGGGAGAAAATTTGATGAAATATTATAGAAACTTTTACTTTGAGAGTGACACTACAAGAAAAAATATATTTCATAGAAAAAAGAGATGCTTATGATTAACATATTTTCAATTTTTCGAAGACTAACTAACCTATTTCTATCCATCACAATTTAGTTATTATAAACATAAAACTAATCTTCTTTTTACATTAAAAGAAAATTTACGCAACATTTCTACCTAACATTTACTAATCAAGTTTGTATTATATGGCTGATGTGGAAGAATGGAACTAATTGGAATATGCTGGACTTCATTTGTGCCGACAAAAATTCGGTTTCTTTTTAAGTACATGAGTGTTGCAACTTCTAAGGGTAGGGTAAGGTAGCTAAAGGAGGGTTTTTCACAGTGATAAGTTCATTAGTTTATAATAGGAAATTATCTATTTTTAAAGGATTTTGAAATACATGATTCTTATATATTAAAGATTTTAAAGAATATGTTTACATCTATGATGATAGAATATAGAAAATAGAGTAAAAATAATAATCTTTCAATTCTCAATTTATCTCTTTCCTTTTTTTTTAACTCGTTCTTGATTGTAATATAGTAGAGAAACTTTATGGAAGAGACAAAACTCTTTTTGCCATTAGTTTGCAACGTCCATCAAATTACATATATTTATAGAAATTCATTTACACTCTTTCATGAATTATTACAGCTTTCATATGAATTTCACACCCTTTCAATTGAATATTCATATTCTTTCATAAATATTTGCAACTTTTCGCATTAAAATTTGTAATTATTTATCCTTCCACTTGAGTCACCATAAATTAATTATAATAATTAAATTATTTTTACAAAAGTTGGTCTAAAAAAAACATATCTAATTTTTTTTATAAAAGTAGACATATTCTTTTAACTCTTCACGAATTTAAACAACTATAATTTGGGAAACTTATTTGAAATCAACAATACCTCAAAAAATTAAATGTATTAACATTATTATTAATTAAAAATTAAAAATTAAATAAATTTATTATTTATTTTGGAAAAATTCTTTATTTTAATATCTACTTTAAACCTTGTTTAGTGTTGGTCGACCCTGCTTCAGACCATCGCTAATAATAACATAAAATAGTGCATAAATTCTAGCTAAATTGACAGGAAATATTATACCTCGTTCGGTCTATATTATAAGAAAATATCTACCTTTTAGATTCATAAAATGTTTGATGTATCTTGTTCATAATATAATTTAGATACATAAAACATTATATGAATTTAAAAAACAAATTTTATTCTTATACTACCTCTGTCCCTTTTTATAAGACTTTTTTTGACAAAATTACACTATTCACTTATCTTATTTTGATTGTATTTTTTAATAATACATAGATGTAAATATTAACATATAAGATCTTTTTTGATTTGTTTTAATGAGTACTTTCAAAATATCAAGTTTTTATAATTTTTACTATTAGATAATTCAAGATATTTGCGATCAAAATTATGCATTGGCGTACGTGCACTGATCAAAAAGGTCTTATATTTAGGGACAGAGAGAGTAATAAAGACCGTAGAGAGTAATTACTAGATTGGACATTTTTTCTTATAATAAAGACGGTAGAGAGTAATTTTATGTTCATTAATTTGAATGATAGTAGTACCAATGAAGTAGTAAGTGGTTTGTCTTATTCTTTCAACCTTTCTACTCCCTCTATCCCACAATAAAGAGTGAAGTTCCTTTAGAGTATGTTTGATAGTAAGAAGAAAGTGTAAAGAGAAAAATAGATGAAAAAATGTATAAGAAGAAATAAATAAAAGAGAAATAGAATAGATTTGTGGTATTATGTAGTAGATGAGAGAAAAGAGAGAAATAAAGAGAAGAGAAGTGTCTTTGATGGTGAAAAAGACAAAAATATATTTAGATTAAAGTGGGTTATGCTAGAAACAAAAGGGTAAGATTGGAAATATGATAAAGTGGTGTATCTCTTCTCTCTTTCTCCTCACTCGAGAGAAGAAATAAAGAGTGAATGTGACCCACACTTTTTAACTTCCTCTACTCAATTTCTCTGCAAATCAATCAAGAGAAATTACTTATCTCTCTTCTAAATCTCTCTTCTCTAACTCTTTCTTCGTAACTCTCTCAAACCAAACAGACCATTAAAACTGAGGTAGGCCATGCTTCAGACAAAGTTTCAAATTTTCCATTTTTTTTAATCAAAAAACTTTGTTAAATTCAAAATATCAAGTATATACAAAGTGATCGCAAACGATCCAACCCTCCAAAAAGACAAATTAATTAGAAAGAGAACGCTAAAGTATATAAGCAAATGACTACAATGATTGTTTCAATTTGACCATATTACAAGGGTTAAAGAAGGTGTAAAAATAAATTAAATGAGAGAGTGATCATTTTACTTTTTTTTTTTATAAAAGCCACAAGGGTACAAAGATGACATCTAAGGTATCTCAACTATGTTGGCACCCCGAAGAAATCACCTAAAAAATACCCTAGTGAAATATATTAAAATAAAATAAAATAAGAAAGATACAAAGGAACCTTGGGGGGACTAGACCAAAACCCAAGGTGTAAAAAATCTCTGCCTCATTAAAAACCTTACCAAGGAAAACCCAATGGGATAAAACCTTGATGAAGGGAAAAAGAGTGCAGAGATAAGAGAAATATTCAAACAAGAGCATCAACAATAACATCAACAAAATCTATATAAAGGTAAACCAAGTCTATTGTGGTTGAAATCATTCCAAATAGAACTAGGCAAGCTATTCCACCAGGTGAAGCTATTTGTTGATAAACCAATGTTTGCCAATTTATCAGCACAACAATTTCCTTCTCTAAAAATGTGAGTGACTTTGAAATTCATTTGTGAAAGGATATGCATGCAGTTCTGCCATCTGTTATGAAGATTCCATGGGATAATGTGAGGCTGTTTAAAAGCCAAAGTAACAAGCTGTGAATCAGTTTCAAGCCAAAGATGATGCCATCCTTTATCAAACGCAATTTCAATTGCCAAAATAGCTCCCATCAATTCAGCATGGAGCGCAAAAGAGACACCAATATTGGAAGCATAACAACCTAAAAAATTAGCTTGATAGTCTCTGAAAACACCACCACAAGCTGCATTGCCAGGGCTACCATGAGCAGCTCCATCAGAGTTGCATTTAATCCAAGATACTAAAGGAGGATGCCATAAGATCTCTTTGATTCTAGGAGCCTTAGGAGGATGAATCTTCACATTAAAAGCTTTAAGAATCACAAATTCTATCATGTTAGGAGCACCTGAAATGTTAGTACAATTACCACTAAGAGAAACATTAGAAATAATTAAATTGATAGCAGTTCTCCGATCTATTTTTTTATCCATAAATCTGCAACTGTTCCTGCAAAACCATATGATGTTAAAAATATTAATAATGGCACTTTGTATAACAAGTTTGCACTGACCAGACCAAGATTTATCCCAAGAGTTGAGGATATGTTGCACAGAGCTAGTGTCAATATGTATGCCAATGATACTTTGCAGCCAGCTCCAGATTTGATTGGCAAAAGGACAAAGACAGAAAAGATGCAAAGAGGATTCTAGGCTAGCCCCACAAAGATCACATTTGGAAACAATAGCACAACCTCTAGACTGCATATTATCATCAGTAGGCAACTTGTTATGAATGAGTCTCCAAACAGTGATGGATTTAGAGGGAGGAATATCTTTGTGCCAAACCATTTTTGTCCAAGGGAGCAACGGACCAGGGGGTCTTTGACACTTATAAGCCTCTTTAAAGTTAAGAGAACCATTCACACTATGAATCCAAATCAGCTTGTCTGGAAATTTAACCTTAGGAATAGTAATCTTGCTGAGCAAGTTACCTAGACTATGAATGTTTTGCATAATAGAAAGAGGGACGTGCCATTGATCATTGATAATGAAATCACTCACCTTGGCATTGAGAACAAGGCTAGGATCAGAAGAAAGCGCAGCCCCCAACCAATTATCAAACCAAAAGTTAATAGAATTCCCATTACCAACCAACCACCTAGAGTTATCCTTCACATAAGAAATTTTGCTTTTAATTCCTCCCCAAATAGAAGACTGAATGTGATAACGTATGAAACCTGTTTTCCTAAGGACTCTAGATCTAAGGAAGCAAGCCCATTGGTTTTGAGAGCTAAGAAGCTCCCATCCAAGCTTAATCATAGCTGCTTCATTAATGTCTCTAAGAGATCTAATGCCCAAACCGCCTTCAAGAGTAGGAGTACAAACCTTGTGCCAAGCAACTGTGACAATTTTCCTGCTATTAATGTCACCTGCCCAAATGAAATTTCTTATCCATTTGTCTATGGTATTGAGGAGACTGATAGGCCAAGAGTAAATATGAAAAGAGTAAATCAACATACTTTGAATGACACTTTTAACAAGTTGTACTCTTCCAGCAAGAGAAAGAAGGGAAGCTTTCCAGGCACTCAATTTGATTTTGATTCTGTCAGCAATAGGTTGAAGGTAGTTGACTTTAGGTTTGCCATGAAAAATGGGAACCCCGAGATAAGTGAAAGGATAAGTGCCTATGTTAAACCCTAGCATATTAGCAAGACGAGTGGATCTAATATGGGTTATGGAGCCTCCAAAGAAAGTGGATTTAGCAGGATTGATAAGCTGACCCGAGATCTCACCGTACTTAGTGAACAAGTCAATGAGATTTCTCACATTACTAATAGTGGCCTTGCAAAAGATCATGACATCATCAGCATATAACACATGGGAAGGCACCTGACTATCTCTAGTGCTATTAATCAAAGTCAACTTACCATCACTGACCAATTTTGTAATGCATCTACTTAACACATCTTCAGCAAGACAAAATAAAAGAGGGGATAAAGGATCACCTTGTCTAACACCTCTTTTACAAGGGAAAAACCCAGCATTCTTGCCATTAACACAAATAGAAAGCCTGGCAGATTGAAGAATAGTATGAATCCAAGAGCAAAAGGTCTGATTGAAACCAAACATTTTAAGAACTTTAAGAAGAAAACTCCAATCAATAGTGTCAAAGGCCTTCTTGATATCAATCTTGAGAGCCATGTTTCCGCCAAAGGTTTTGTGCTGCATAACATTTATAGCTTCAGAGGTGAGACAAATGCAATCAGAAATTTGCCTGCCATGAATAAAACCCCTTTGCTGACTAGAAATAATAGTGGGAGCTATATTTGATAACCTGTCAGCAATAATTTTGGTGATGATTTTAAACTTAAAATTAGCAAGGGCTATAGGTCTATAATGGTCAACAAGATGGGCCTCAGGACATTTAGGGATGAGCACCAAATTATTAGCATTCCAATTAGGGAGAATCCAACCATTTTCAAAGAAAGAAACCACAACTTTAATCACATCATCTTTAATAATCTCCCAATAAGTTTGAAAGAAATGAGCTCCAAAACCGTCAGGGCCAGGAGCACTATCACTACTCATGGAAAAGACAGCATCATGCACCTCAATGGGAGTGGGAATACTAATAAGCATAGTATTCATCTGGTCATCAACAAGATTAGGGATCACCTCCTCTATCAAACCATTGTCAAAACAATTATTATGAACATTAAAAATGGAATTGAAATGATTAACAAAATGGTTCTCAATCTCACCAGGCTCAGTAGTAACCTCATCACCAATAGTAATTGAAGATATGCTCTTAGTGGCATGCCTAATTTTAGCAGTTTGGTGAAAGAATTGGGTGTTCCTGTCACCTTCAGCATGCCACTTGATCCTAGCCTTCTCATGCCAAAAGCTCTCCTCAACCTTCAAAGCATTATCATGGGCAATCATGGCCTGTCTCTCTTGCTCCATAAGAACAGCATTGTAACCATGAGCATCAATTTGTTCTTGTATAGCATCAAGCATAGAAGCAGTTGTCTGAACATTAACATGAACATCGCCAAAAACCGTTTTGTTCCAGTCTTTGAGAATGAGTTTGAGGTTCTGTAATTTCTGAGATAGAATGAACATAGGATGACCATGACAGTTAGTATTCCAACTATCTCGAATAACCTGGGCACAATCAGAATGAGTGGACCACATTTTCATAAATCTAAACGGAGCAGCATGTCTGATGTTATTAGATTTATAATCAAGCATGAGAGGAAAATGATCAGAGTTATTTTTAGTAAGGGTGCAACAAGTGGTGGAAGTCCAATGATCGATCCAGTGGTGATTGCAAATGGCTCTATCTAGTCTTTTTTCAGTAAAAGCATTTCCTCTTCTTCTATTAGACCAGGTGAAGAAAGAACCTCTAGTTTGCAAATGAATAAGATGGTTGGCATCAGTCCAAGCTTGAAAATCATCAGAAGAAATTTGAGAGGGAGAACTATTTCCCCTATACTCATGAGAACCAAGAATAGTGTTGAAATCACCAATACAACACCATGGAATGTTTGTCATCTGCATTTCATCACTAAGATTGAGCCAAAGATCTCTCCTCTTAATGTAGTTAGTAGCAGCATAAACAGCACTAATTCTATAATCGGAGTTATTGTGAGTAACTTGAAAGGTCACATGCTGGTCAGAAGTTTGGATAACAACAGGATCAATAAGATCATCACAAAGACACCATAAATTAGGCTCTAAGGACAATCGATCATTGACCGCAAAAATCTTCAAGTGAAGACTTTTGAGTAACTTTTTGGAGAAGGAACAATAATTCATCCAAGGTTCAGAAATAATAAAAATATCAGGCTTATGCTGGTGACAAAGCCTTTTGAAAGCCAATTTGGAAGAGGGGTTGGCTATCCCCCTAATATTCCAAAAGATGCACCTCATTTGGCAGGGTTTTTATAACCTGCCCTAATGAGGGTTTGTTGTTTCTTCTCTTGAGCTTGCTTTCTCCTATCTTGCTTGGATAACACTGGAATGAAAGATTCTTCATTCTCCTCATCTATCATATCTGCCCAATTACCTTTTTTAGCAGTATCCATATCATTTTGGACCACTTTAGGTATATCAACATTATTGTCAGGCACCACAAGTATGTTTCCTTCAATAACAAATTCCTTGTCAATGTGTTCATCCACATGTTGAGTATTGTCCACAAATTCTGAGTCCATAGAGCTAGTATCATCTCTATCTTTGTTCCCAGGGATGCCATGAGCCTCACCTTCCTTAGAGCTAGAGCCAGGATCAGGTTGCTCACTCTCATGATGATCATTAGAAACAAAATCATTGTTGACAGGATGAGGGCTATTCTTATTGGAGTTGTTAATATCATTGGTATTATGAACAACTTGAGTATGATCTTTATTGGTGTCATTGACACCTTTCGTTTTCCGTGCACCATTGCCCTTGTGCTCATTGATGTCACGAGTATTTTTAGCCTTCTTACATTCTGTAATTGAATGGCCAACATTCTTACAAAAATTACAAAAGCTGGGGAGCTTTTCATATTCAACATCAACATAAAAGGAGTGACCGATCCTTTCCACCAAGATTTTGTCTCTCAATTGGCTAGAAAGATCAACATCCACCAAAATCCTAGCATAATAGCCAAAGTTTCTATCAAACAAGGACTTACTAGTGTTATTATCCAGACATATGGGAGTGCCCACACTACCAGCGATAGCATAGATGATCTTCGGCCTCCAATATTCTTGAGCCAATCCAAGAAGACGCACCCATACTTGAGTGCTAGTTTGGTGTTGCAAGTTAGGGTTGAAATCTCGGCTCCACGTGAAGAGCTTCAAATATCCAGGGTCAAGATTCCATGAGTGCACAGATTGCACACTTCGGAGATCCTCAACCGAGGAGAAAGAGAGTTCATAGTATCCTTTACCAAGGGAGATAATGCCCCATTTACCAATGGAAGACCATAAAGCTTGAAGTTTGGCTCGCAAGGCATCAACTTTTAGAGGTGTTGCACCTTTTGGCCATATCATGCGGCCATGGAGATTATTCTTGCAAGTCTCGAAGCCAGCAAGATATTCATCTTCAGGTATGGCAATAGCAATTTGGTTACCTTTAACACAAGGTTTGGGAAGTTGACTAACAGGTATATCACAAACGTTGTGATTGAGAGCTTGAGCAAAAGATTTGGTCATAGTTTTTTTCGGTTGGTGATTGATGTTAGCATGAGTAGAGGAAGAAGGTTTATCAAGGCAAGACCATGGCAAAAGGCGGTGACCCATAGAAGCCATCGTGGAAACCAACAACAGATTTTGCCTAAACAAAACCTAATGGTGGTTCCACGGACAAATACCCTTTATTAAGATGAAAAATAAATTGTATATATAATAATATAATGGAAGGTAAAAAAGAAAGGATTAGTATATAAAATCAATATATCAATTGAAGCCACTAACCTTTCATCCATAAACAATAAAGTCAAGCACTAACCTGTATTGTTGTTGTATCAAGAGAGAAAAGACAAACCTCTGAAAAGCAAACCGAACGGGATGACGGCACTACCGAACCCTAGCAGAGCATGGGTTTCAATCCACAAAGCCACACTTTGTGTTTTTGAAACTAATTAACTAGATTAACTAAATCGTGATCATTTTACTGTTTAGGCTGAATTTTAATAAACAAGCGCTAGTTTAAATTGCTTGAAAGATCAATTAATAAATCCTAAAATATGTTTGTGCATATTTTTGTCTAAAATTGAAAATTTTGATGTTCATTGACGCAATAAACACTTTTGGTTTTGAAAGATAAAATGTAAATAAATTAAGGAAAATGCAAAGAAAGTAAAGTTCTGATTGAAAAGTAAATTGCACAAACTTCAAGGAAAAGCAAATAAATTGCATGAAAATGTAAATTGCAATTTAAATAAATGTAATCACAAATTCATATATTTTGTCTTTTGTACTCTTTTCTCTCGAACGCATGTATACTTTGAGTTTGTAAAGATTTTTTGTATTAGTAAATTGTGATCATGATTACAATAAATGAACTAGTATATATAGGGAAGCAAAATAATTGCCTAACAATACCCATAAACCAGCCATTCGACACGTGTCCTACCGCATAATCTTCAGCCTTAATAACCATTGATAAGTGCTCCATTGAATGAATCGTTGCAATGAATCGAAATCGAAGTAAACCTTCAACAAAGACTGAAAATCTTTAAGTTAAAATCAATATTTCACTTCGAGTAATTGGAGACCTGACTCGAAGTCATCATGACTTGAAGGCAAAACACTTATGAATTAATGTATTCTCTCTAGCCTTCTTAACTATTAAATGAGACAACATCATTTCAAATCCAATGAATACTCTCCATAAGGTCAGTGTTGTTCTTGAAGACATTACTCTTAACCTTCATTAACAAAAAGCATTTTTTATATTTCTCTTGTTCTTGAAGACATCACTCTTCAAATTTAAGGGTCATAAATATATTCAAATGAACATTAGATCATATTTTGACTTAACCAAAATATGGACTAACATTTACAAAAATCACTATTACGATAAATACATGATGGAATATATTGACCAAAGAATGATAAAAAATACTACATCCGTCCCTAAATATAAGATCATGTTTGACGAAGTTATACTATTCATCTATCATATTTTGACCGTATTTTATTTGATAATATATAGATGTAAATATTAGCATATAAGATCTTTTTTAATTTTGTTTTGATGAGTATTTTCAACATATCAAATTTTTATAATTTTTACTATTTGATAAAGATATTAGTGATCAAAATTGTGCATTTGTGTATGTGCAGTGGTCAAATATTGTCTTATATTTAGAGACGTGGGTAGTAGTATTAATTAGATGATAGAATTAAAAAAAAAAAACACCAACAACACATTGGTTCAATTGGTAAGGACTTAGTCCTCTTAAGTATGTGGTCAATTAAGAGGTTCAATTCCTAGCTCATCTGTATACATAGAAAATTTAGTTGGGAGAGGAGAACGTACCTTGTGTGCCCTACATGTTCTCTGACGGAGATTAATAATTGCTTACGATGGTGGAAACTTCGTACCGATAGTAACTAAAAAAAACTTTTGTACCCAAAAAATAAAAGAATTGAAAAACAAATAATTAATATTGACTTTAAAATCAAAATAGAAATCTATCTGAAACTATTTTTTTCTCCTTCTTAATCTAAAATTGTGGTTACAAATAGTAAGGTATAGTACCTAATCCATGAATATCCAAATTAGAGATATTAGTTTGAGGCTGGTGCTATGTCAAAATCAAACAGATATAATAATACTCTTGAATACAGAATTATCTCCTTTCGGTTTCTCCTAATGCATATATAGAACTAACAAATTATAGACCCCGGCCCAATATATCATAAATAATTGAAAGGACGACTTGACTAATTTTCACATAGCTACATATTTTCTCTTGTAGAGGTGAACCCTACTCATTAAGATGTAGACGTACAAACAAAACCATGGATAAGATGGTTCTCAACCCTTTTGGTATACCCATAATCATAATTATAAAATAGCAGATTAATGTGGTTTAATTAAATGGTGTTGTTCTAATTAAGGTCATGAGTGGTTGTAAAAGCTTATCTATGACACATTTGTGATGAAAAGAATATGTTTTTTAGACACATTTATTAAAAGAGAAAGAAATAGAGTAAGTGATCTGATAATGTACCCAAAAAAAAGAGAGTAAGTGATCTGATAGGTTGAAGAATTTTTTTAAAGAAAATAAGGTTTTGAATAAATGCTAAGAAGGAGAGTTAGGGGAAAAAGATTGAAGCATATTATCATAATGTATGCATAACAATGTTGTGTTTTTTAAATATGTAAATGTGGTTTTTAAATGAATTGGTTTTATAATTTAAAAAGAGCAGCGATGTAATTTGTTGTCCGTTTATCTTTAATATATACTGATACATTAGTTATTCAATGTATTTAAAGAATAATTTTTGTTTATTATAACGGCCGGAGAGAGTATGTAATTATTTTATATATATATATATATATATATATATATATATATATATATATATATATAATTGTTCATTAAAAAAAAATTATTGGACAAATTTCTCACAACATTGGTACTATTTCATTCATTCATACAAAAGAAAGAGGAAGAGGTGCCGTGATAAGGTGGGACTGCAAGAATCGCGTACTACAAGAAACACAAAAGGGATACAGCCAATTGAAAAAGTAATTTTAAAATTAAATTATATCATTAAACAAAAACAATATTGTATAGTGTATACCGTGGAAAAAAATATTATAACTTACTATGTGTTTACATACATTATTTATATATCTAAGAACATATATGCTAAATTATCAAAATATAAAAATATTACATTTAATATTATAAAAAATTTCTTTTCAAAAAAATATTATAAAAAATTTAGTATTTAAAAAATTAAATGCACAAATTTTAAAAATACAGAGTAATATTTTCACATCAACTTCCTTATTATGATATGTTAACATTTTCCAAAAAAATAAAATAAAGAAGTGAAAAAATCCTCCAGCTGTAAAAATATATCTCCACCAATACTGAGAAGTAGTCCCTCTCAATGATCTGATAAAATTTGTGGCGTTTTGCTGTTTATAGTTCTGTTTGTCTTTCATTTTATCTACTTGCTTCTACTCAAGGTTCTTATTCTTCTTTCAAACAATTATTAGTATTTTATATAAATAAGTTAATAAATCTCTGTTTAATGGCTCAGTAACCAAAGTACTTGTGTTTTCCTTTTCAGTGCTCCTCATTTTTCTCATTTGTCTTTCTATGTTCCATCACTTCAACATTATTCACACATCTCAATTCTCATCAACATTATATTTACTTCATTTTGGAACCAAAAAATCTCATTTTCTTTCTATCATCACTAGTATTATAAATTTCTCCTCAAAATATGAGGTTTGATCATCATGTCATTTGCATTTCTCTTTTCTTTTTGGTCATTTCTAGCTTGATATTGCAAGGGTCAGTTATTGAAGGTAGAAAGATTCACAAACAAAGTGGTTTTCACCAGGTAAATTTTTTTGCCTTCCATCTAAATTTTTACTCTGTATTTCCGATTAGTTTATTTTTGGATTAACGGTGAAATTGTCAAAATCACGGTGATTTAGATAAATTACAAAATTTCAACTGATTTTATCAAATTTACTGTCAAATTTAACAAACTCTTAACATGGGTTAAGAAGGATCGTAACATTAAATTTATCGTCAATTCAAACATAAATTTTTACACATGTTAAAGAGTTAAAAGTACTAATTTGAACATGAATGGTGACTATTTTTTGTTGTAGATAGTGAATGAAGATAAGATGTTTTTAAGGGCACAAATAGGGTCAAGGCCACCAAAATGTGATAGAAGGTGTAGGACATGTGGAAACTGTGAGGCTATTCAGGTGCCTACAAATCCTCAAGTGCATAAAGGAAAGATAAGCTCTTCAAAGTTCTCTTCAATTGCTTATTCTATAGGAAATGATAATACCAATTACAAGCCTATGAGTTGGAAATGCAAATGTGGAAATCTTATTTTCAACCCATGAAGAATCCAATTAATTGTTTAACAATTTAGTTCTTCTATTTCTATATAATCAATGATACCAATTTGTCAATTTTGTACATGATTATTGATTATACACCTTTTTAGAAATTAATTTTTTGGGATATAGCCTAATTTTTATTTTAACTATATGCCTTTATCAATTGTATGATGTAATCAATTTATTGTCCCTATATGCTATCTTTCATAGCTTTTATTTTATGCTAGTACATCACTATAATTTGATGCAATATTTACATGGTTGTTAATTTTTTGTTATATGTTGAAAATGGTTTCACTTTCACCTATTACCTTTTATAAATATTGATAAAAATAATTTGTAGCCAGTACTTTATGGCCTGCAATATGCAATGAGAGGAAGGAAAAGATAATAATTGTCACGCTAACTTTTGATTGTCCTATATTTTCTTCTTTTGTATACTTCCCTCCAAAACATGAAAGAGATTGATTACAACTTGTTCTGACCGAATATATATTCAGTTGTTTTCACTTAGATTTTTTAGTGCACTATACTTGAATTAGTTATAAGTTTAACAAAATTATGGTTTTGTTACATTCAATAGTATTTTTTTTTAATTAGTAAAAAAAAAAAGTATATTTTTTAAATATAAATATGCGTCCAATCAAAATTTGCATTAAATATAGATGATTTGATCTTGATTCAACAACTATTTAAAATGTAGGCTTAAATACATTTTTGATCCTCTAAGTATTTTCAAGGTTTCACTTTGGTCCTTTAACTATTTTTTGTTCCGTTTTGGTTCTCTAACTTTCATTCTGTTAACCTACTTGGTCCTAATCGTTAGAAAAATGTCAAAAACGAGAGGTAGAAGCCTCTAATGAGAAAACAGACATTAGATTTGGATTTAGCGTAAATAATGAAAGGTTTTAGAGTATTGTTTCGTAAGTTTTCGTGACTGGAAAGATCATCGGTGATGTGGACGGAGACAGTGATGGAGGAAGCTTCGTACGCGATGAAGAAGAAGTTTCTGGCCACGTGGCGTTTTCCTATTGGATCTCACACTAAAACCATCAAGTCCCTAAGTGTCATGTACGCAAAATTAACGTTTTTGGCATTTTTCTAACGATAATTAGGACCAAATAAATTAACATAATGAAAATTAGAGGATCGAAACGGAATGAAAAAATAGTTAAAGGATCAAAACAGAACAAAAAATAGTTAAAAAACCAAAGTGAAACTTTAAAAATATTTAGATTGATGATGTAAATCCCAAAATAGATTTCATCATACACTCTCAAGTCTCAGTCTAATTAATACTATTATGCCTTAAGCAATTCAATGCTATCATTTCAATTTGACACTACATGGAGCTGCATAACATGTCAATCGCCATCTAAGACTTGGTTACATAAAAATTTTGCAATGTAGGTTTACAGGCACCAAAATATAATCACTAGTCAGTAGTCACTTAGGTGAATCAGAGGATATAAACCAACTGATATTTTTGGCTACCTTTTTAAGTCACGTTGAAAATTTGCCAGCAATCTTTTCCAATTTTGTTATAGTGATCTTGTATTTGCGCTTTAATTTTTTTAGTTAAATAATCTAGTAGTTAGAATTATTTTTTTGATTACATCTAGTAGCTAGAATTTAACTTTTCAAATTTCAATGGATTACCACTTCATCTAAATATTTAATGGTTTGTTATTTTGTTTACATTTTGAAAATATGACAAGAAAAAGTCACACATGATGTACAATTGTTATATTTTGTTATTTTCATCTTGCATGCCGTTGATCAATTGTGCATCAATCAATCATGAGATCAACTGATCCTATTTTTGAGTGTAAGGTTAAAAATCCAAAGGTTTTTTTGGGTTGAAATCATGGAAGAGAACGGGATAGTTTATTAAAATAATTATTTTTAGTTTATAAAGTGGATGGATGTGATACAACATTGTCCCGTATTCCTAGTTCTTACACTCATATCATTATACCAAATCAAAAATTCATTATTTTTTCTTTTCTTAGCTGCAGACATGACTCAACACCATAATTTACAATGCTACTCATGCACGAAATCTTATTTTCATTATTTTATTATCCAAAAATATAAATATAGTTCGGTCTTGTCTAGTCCGTTTGGCTGGTATAATCGGACTAACTATTGTTTACATGAATTTTAAAAATTCTTAGTGTATAAACTACAACTACTTCATTTAATTTCAATTTAATCATAATAAACTATTGTTGACTAATTATCAAAATTGTATATTATTTCCTCCAGTTCTTAATATAAGAGAAATTTCACTTTTCAAATTCATTGAGAATTTATTGTATTTAGTCCATATTATTGACTAAATAGTAAATATATTAGATTTTTAACAAATGTAAAAAGTAGTTAAATTTCTCTTATAATATTAAAGACCAGAAGGAGTACTTCTGTCAATAATTATAAGACATCATTGATTAAATTATTTGATAGTAATAATATGTTTATTGATAGTGATTGGGTGGTGTTTTTACAAGTTTATTCTTTAAGAGAGATATTGTTTATGTTTTATCGTAAGAGATATAAAAAGAGGTAAAATAAATATGGAATAATTAAATTAGTTTAAAATTGAAATAAAGTCTTATAAAAATGGTCAAATTAATTTTTTTTTCAAAAGAGTCTTATAAATGTGGAGTTAATTTAACAAAAAATTTTAATTGGTGAAATATAATATTTAGAATGAGTTATTAAGTGCATGTTTATTATAACGGTAAATGTGATTGGATCACATAACTCATTGTGATATTAATGTTTAGTTTGAGAAAAATAGTTTATAGGTGATGATTGATAGTTTATAGTCGATGACTAATAGCTTATAATTAATGGTTTATGACTGATAGTTGATAAACTTATAGTTATCGATCTATAGGCGTGAGTAAGTCGTTTTATGCAATTAATTTAATTTGAGTATTGTGAGTTTGTTCGCAGATTCATCATTTATATTTTTAGCAGTATTGAATTTACTTGTATCTGATATACTTTATCTATTTGAATGAATGAACATCTTTTTATTTTTGTCAAAAAAAAATGCAAAAACATTTTCTAATATTTATTTTTGTCAAATAAATAAATATTCAATTGACGCATAATCATAATCATTCGAACATATTAATTAGATATTTTTTATAAAATAACACATAAATTTATATAATTATATATATAATTTAAATAATATTGTCGGAGTCAGAGAATCTGCGGTGGTAGAGAGACCTTCTCTGATCCCTGTCCCAAATTAACTACGGAAGAATTTCTCCCTCCATCTCTGTATCCGCGAGAATAAAAATCTCTGATTTCAAAGATCCAAACAAATAATTTCCACGAATAATTAATCTATGGAAAATGGTAAACATTTACAGTACCATATACAAATGTATATCGCTAGTTGACATTGGAAAATCCATTTGGCATGACTCATGGTTGAGTAGATCCCATGTGCATAGATTATTCACATTTTTGCCTTTGTATTAGAAAGAAAGAATAGCATATTTACATTTTTGAGTTATATCAAAGATATGAGACATCGACACAGGTCAATGCTATCGACACAGGTCAATGCTATATTTATGTAATTATAAATAGGCCTGGTGGTATGATTTAGAGACTCTAGCCACATGAAAGAGGCTTCATATATTTTGAGTTGAAAGCTTAAAGCATTGTGCTCACAAACAAAGTTTGGATGAAGCCAAGGAGAAGAAGAATATAAGAGTACACAGTACTAGGTGGGTGGGTGACAGAATCAGTCACATGAGAAAAACAAATGGGAGCCCCAATAAATGATTATGATCATATGTTATTAATACTAATCTTTTCTATAGACACACACACAACACAAAGAGATAAAAGAGAATGTTGGATGAAGATTCAAAAGGGTTGACAGACTCAACTCATGAAAAGCTAGCTGTTTGAGATTAGAAGGGACCACACCAGCAAAAAAGGGATTCTGATTCCTTTTTCTCGTAGCCTTTTATACTTGGAGTTTTTTGTGCTGTAAGTAAGGGCCCATCCCTTTGACGTGGGAAATTTGCACAGCGTAGAAAAGTGCTCATAATCACATATAACAAGTCATAGTGATGGTACTACTACTCTAGTTCCAATCTGATGGTGATGGGCCTTAACAGTTTCCGAATGATTTTGGATACGAAGTTTTCACTATTGTTCTATCATAGAATTTGTCAGACGCACAAAGTGTATAGATTTAAGTAGATTTATATCACTCAACGTAATTTTCAAAGTATGTAAAGTCTAAGGTTGAACTCCGATAACATGATTTAGGGGTCATAGTTTCTTTATCATTTTGATAAATTCATCGTTAATAAAATCAAATGATTATATAACACTTTAATTTGTCGGCGAGAAGAACAAAACAAATGTTGTGGTGTATTTTCAAGTTCAAGTGGGAGTAATAGATCTGCAAATTGTGGTGCAAAGAAGACAAAGGGTGTTGGTGGTGGTGAGAAAAACTATTGCTTGATGATTCAAATTTTTTTGTTATGAAAAAGTTTTAAATTCAAACTTCTAATTGGTCTTGTTTTTGAATTTGTAGCACCATAGTTGGATGAAGAAAACCTTTCAAGTGCCATGTGTTTGTATCTCTGTCAAATAATTGTAATGTATTGAAATTGAAATAAAAGATTGTTGAAAACTATGAATTATTATTATAACCAAAGTTTTTGTTGGTTGATTTTATGTTGGTTTCTTCTTGAAACCGATCTGAACCACTTGGCAAATGATATATTTGCTTGAATGTGAAACACTAACGCAATAGGATAAGTTCGGGGCGTACCTACAAAACAGTCGTAGCTAACCCTATATTTGAAGCAAACAAACGATAGCTACTAATTAGCTACGAATTACCCACCATATAGCTACAAACTTCAGATTCTATAATCCGAACTTGCTAAACTCCCACAAAGTTTGGATCGTAGAATTCGAACTATATTCTCACATGAAATTGAAGGGCAATTTTAAATTTAGGGGGGTAATTGAGAACTGAGGGGGGTGAGAAGAGAAAATTTCAAGAATATATCTATACAAAGTATTGACTATTTAACTCAGGCCCACATATATAAATCAAGCTAAATTCAATAATGGGCCGGACTTCTTGAAGCCCAGCTAATAAAGTAGTATGTTCTTATTTTTATATTTTATAATAAAGTAATATCTCCTTAGCATAAATAACAATTATTTGACAACTGTATTTGAGATGAGACTGAAACCATTTAATATTATAACTCGTCCTGAACTCTAGATTACTAATTCTCCTTTCACCTAAGAATCAGAGGGTGAAAAAAAATAAAAAATAACAACCATTTATTTTACATACTATCACATGTAGTCTCCGGGAGTGGTTATGGTGCATAAGCGTTTTCCTTATGCACCGTGCATACGTCATGAAAATTGCTTAATACACCCCTAAATTTCTAACGCACCCCCAAAATTTGGGGGTGCACTAAGCAATTTTGGGGATGTGCTAGAAATTTGGAGGTGCACTAAGTAATCTAGTTGGAGGTGCACTAAAAATTTAGGGGGTACGCTAAGTAATATGGGATATTTATGCACGGTGCATAAGTATGGCTTATGCACCATAACTTGTGCCGTAGTCTCCTATCACTCACCCCCATAGTTTACAAAATATAATTTTTATTTTTCATTGCATTTATAAAAAAATATTGAAAAATATTTATTTTTTAATTTAAACATATCTATAAAATTCATTAGACTATCTCATAAAAAAAAAGTATTTGTAAGTTAATTAAGTTCATTGTTCATTGATAGTCCCAGAGGCATTAAATTTCTCCAATTTGTATTGCTATAATGTTTTCAGCATTATTTGATCAAAAAAATATTTTTAGCATTCAAAATATATTAATTACAAATATTTATTTATCACCATTTATAAAAATGATCACACAAAATATTTTTGAATTATATCTCAAAAAGAGTTTTATTGAATATAATAAACTTGCTTCATTAAGGTCTAAAGCAAAATAAAAAGCCCAAATCCCAATCCACCATTTTTTTTTCAATCGTACCTATTTCACACATCAAATGGAGGCTCAGGCAGCTTAATGCATGCGTTGAGTTGAACACTAGCAGCTATATTATCGGTTTGGCAAAGAGACAAATGAATTCTATATTTTATATTTTTTTTTTGAAAGTTCGGTATCCGACTTAAAAGTAGATCGATATATTTTATATATTAGCGTTTGTTTAGTTCAATTCAATAGAAAAGAGAGGAGAAGAACACATGGATATGTCACAATATGCGCAACATTGTTTAGTCAAAAAGAGAGAAAACATTTTATACACAACCATCCATTAATTGTGACCCTTTGTATGGAATAAAAAAAATAAACAACATTGTTTTTTATGTGCAAACATGTAATAGTGACCCTTTGGGTTAACATATTTCTATAATTTTTGGACCAACTTAAAGGTATACTATAATAGTTCAGACATTAACTTCTTTTTATTATTTGGCAACTTATTCATTTCTCATTCTTTAAAAAAAAAACTTATTTATTTGTCATCACAATTTCTCTCCGCTCAAAAAATGAAATAAACAACATAAATTAAAAATCATCTATAATAAAAAAAACAAAATATATCCATCATCTAGACTTCCTATCCATTTCCTTCTATTTTATTTTGCGCTTGCAACCAAAATTCTCTTACAATAATTATATTTGACACATTATTTTGTCGAGATCATAATATTTACCGTTGAATGCAGTGATAATTTCACGCGTTGGATTGTAAAGATAAAATATGACAATTGATTCAAAAATTTAAAGTTGATCTTTATTCAAAACGATGATCAAACTCTCATAAATTTAACTGCTCAACCACACATTTAACACATCTATTAATCCTAATATTTTAGTTTCTCTCCAAAATTCTAATTAACATATCATATTTATGGTACTACTCTTTCTATCGATTCTCTCTCTCAAGATGTTAGATATAAAGTCTACAAGTGTCTAAATATAATTTTTCAAACACTTATAATAGAATTTTTAGTGGGGTCTTATTAACATGTTACATGTTCTTCTTCAATTGTTAAAAAATAAAAAAAATGAAATAAAAGGAATTTTTTGTATTAAAACAAAAATAATTAAAAATTATTTTATACTTACATTTTTAATTTTTTTGAAATAAATTATATTAACACTAACAAAAATCCTTTCGAGTACAAGATATGCTAAAATGAAGTCCCTAATAAATAATAATTTTTATCAAATAATTTAATATCTACAACTCTACATTTTTAAAGTGAATAAATAAATTTACAAAAATTCGAATGTAAAATTTCAGTTTTATTTTTTATAAAAAAATCTCGTACATATATGGATGTTAAAAATTATACTGACATATAAGATGTTATTCAGTTTGTCTCGATGAATCTTTTTTAAGTATAACTTTTTCATAGTTTTTTTTATAATATCTAACTAAAAATATTAATCTTCAAAAATGTGTATTGACATATATATAGGGTTTAGGATCAATTCTGACAGTTAAAAATGAATAGAGTGACTATCTTGTACTTTGATTTATAAGAGATGTGAGATATTTTATTTTTCACCATCTAATTTATAAGAAAAAGATCTTTAATAGTCTAAAGTTCAAGATAAATTATATTATTATCAAATAATTTCATTCCTCTTTCAAACATCAAACATAATTGTAAAGATGATCACTGAATTAACTAACGTTAACGTCAGTCAGATGATCTATGATATTTTTAGATGTAGCAAAATAAATAGTGTCATTAGTCACATATGGGATCGTATCAATGGAGGTAGAGTGTAACCGACATATTCAATGGTTAAGATTTATAGAACACGACGTGTCAAGTTCAAATAATCAAATCCAGCAAGGCACACACTAATCTTGCAATTGACGGTGCTCTCTTATTTTCCCTCATCAAAGACAACGTCGTTATACACTAACTCGATTATTTTTAACTTTGAGTGAGAAAACATTAAATTAACTTAAGTACACAACACATAATAATAATAATATAATAATACAATAATTACTTAGATTATTAGTACTATACTACTATTAATTAATTACGAAATCTCTTCTGCTTGAGATCTATCATTAACTACTATAGTTGCTATAAATAAATACATAAATAAATAAAAGAAAGAGAGACACATTACTAGCCATTCGCATTTGCGAGTTTCAGTGATTAATTATTCTTACATTACAATTCTGTTTCAGATCCAAACAAATTCCAAAAACCACTTTCTCCAATTCTTCTAATTCTTAGTGCAGAGGAAGAAGAACAAGCACAAGGTCTTTGTCTTAAGCGCGTTCGCCACGTATGTAACAATCTTCTTCAATTTTGGTGTAGTTTCAAAATTGATTAGATCTATGTAGTTGATTTTTCAATGCCTTTGTGCATTTTCTTGATCTGAATTTGGTTCTTATGAGATTTGCATGATTGATTTGAAATTTGGATATATGAATGTATAATCTTATGACATTTATCATGCATATATGGAATTGTAATGGCCTTATGTTTATTGTAATTTTAAACCTTAATATCTTTAGTTTAACTCATAAAAATATTACTTTATGCATTTTTCATAATAACATAAAAGTAATATGTAGATCAAGGTGTCTTTGAAGTACAATTCATATAATAATAGTCTGCATAGACATTTGATATGTTCGAGCGCAGGTTTGAATCCGTAAGTTCTCACTTGTTCGTACTTAGGACATGTTTGGTTTCAATTCTAGACGAGCTAGAATTGATTCTACAGGTGTATAATTGATTCTGACTTGTTTGGTTTCTTAAAAGTAGAATAGAATTGATTCTGCCTCTAGAATTTGATTCTACTTGAAGTTAGAAATTGTAGTTTCTGATTCTAGAATTGATATTTATACTCAATGTTTTTGTTAAACTCACTTTCACGTGAATATATTCAAATATAAATCATTTTATCTTCAAATGAATTTTATCATAATCAATTCTGCCAAATCAAATTTTCTCACCGCAGAACCAAACATTACACTTAGTGTGTGTGAATTTTGCTGATATGCTCTTTGACATGAAAAAATATATGTAGGTCAACCTTAGTATCATATATGAATCTTGAATTTGTAGTTTGTTTTTTGCCTCTATTGCCATGTTCTTTTCTATCAGTTACTATGTTGGTTAACTATTTGAGATTTTGCGAGTTTCTGGTGGAAATAAATAACATTCAACATATGTGCAGGTAATTTTTGGGAAAGAAGCAAAGTTTGTGGCTGAGGAATATTAGGCATGTTTAAGTTATCTCCTAGGAGGAGTCAAAGACACAAAGGCTTCAAGGTGAAGCATGCTTTACAAATATGTGTTCTAGTTGGTGTTTGTGTCTGGTTGGTTTACCAAATTGGACACTCCCGCCAGAAAAAAGCCGCCTATGGAGAAACCACGAAATCCGGAAATGAGGTTATTAAGTTAGGGAGGAAGAGCCTTAATCCTCTTGTGGAGGAAACTTCTGTTATAGATGCAAGACACAAAGAAGACGAGGATGAAGCAGATGAGCAAGACAACAAGCATGAAGATCAAACCAAATTGGATGATGTTAATGGCGTGGACGATAATTCTGAGCATAAAGAGGATTTGGTGGATCACGAGAGTGAGGAGAGTTCTCAAAATGCTAAGACTGACATTGAAGGTGAACAGCATGTGGAGAAACTTGATGAAGAGAATGACAATGTAGACAACAAGGAGAGTGAGAGTGTAGCGAAAGAGAATGAGGAAATCAAAAAGGAAGTAGAGGACACAGAAACTGGCGAAACTAGTGAGGAAAAGAGTCAGTTAGAGAATGAAGAGAAGAAAGATGAAGAAAAGACTCAGCAAGAGAATGAAGAGAGCAAAGATGAAGAAAAGAGTCAGTCTGAGAATGAAGAAAACAAAGATGAAGAAAAGAGCCAGCAAACGAATGAAGAGACAAAAGATGAAAAGAGTCAGCTAGAGAATGAAGAGAACAAAGATGGAGAAAAGAGTCAGCTAGAGAATGAAGAGAACAAAGATGGAGAAAAGAGTCAACAAGAGAATGAAGAGAACAAAAATGAAGGGGAGGAGAAAGAAACCGGAGAAGTTAAAGAGGAAAAGAGTCAGCAAGAGAATGAAGAGACAAGTGAAACAGACACTAAAAATAAGGACAATGAAGAAAACAACCAGAACGAAAGCAATGTGAAGGATCAAGTGGAGGAAAATCATGAGCAAGATAGCAAAGAAGGGACAGAGGAGAGTAATGGAACAGAAAGGGGAGAGAAAGATAAGATTCAGGAAGAGACTTCATCTGAAAATCAAGTTCAAGATGGTGAAAAGAGCAAGGAGGCTAGGGAGGAAAATTATGCCGGAGATAACGCCTCCAGTGCTGTAGTAGATCATAAATCCCAAGACGTCTCACAAGAAAGTTCTAACAAGACAGAAGAACAGTCAAACAACAAAGAAAAGAATGAGTCCGAGTCTCAGAAAAATAGCGACGAAACTACTGAAGCCACTGATTCTACTGTTAAAGAAAACAGCCAAGGAAATGAGAATGATCAGGCACAGACCGAGAATGATTCACAGAAGAGTTCTGTGTCAGAGTCAGAGGAGCAGAAGCAAGAGCAGAACAACACCGCCAAGGATGATGTACAAACATCAGATTCATCATCACAAAATCAAAACGACAATACTGAAAAACAGAACGAAACATCACAAGATGCAAACTCTAAGGAAGAGGACTCCAGCACGCAAAATACAACACCAAAAACCGAAGATTCTAAATCAGACGCTGCTGGCGATCAGACTGATTCCACCACTACATCTTCCTCAGAAACTCAAGATAGCAATTCAAATAACGGTGAATACAAGGACACCACTAATGAAAACCAGGACAAGAATTCCAGCCAAGAAGGAACACAAGAGAGCGGTTCATCATCCAACACATCTGATAACAAAGATGCTACTAGCAATGAGGTTCAACTCACTACCTCTGATACTTCGTCAGAACAAAAGAAAGATGAATCCTCGAGTGCAGAAAGTAATTCCGAATCTTCACAGAATGACAATGCAAACTCGGTTCAAAGCAACACAAACAGTGATGAAAGTGCTAGTGAAAACAAAGATTCTAGCCAAGTCAATTCATCTGAACAAAGTGGAGACGGAAACTCAAACTCAGAAAACAACAGTAATGCTAACCAGAATGACTCAAACAACAATGAAAATGCTAATGACAGCGGAAACACATCACATGACACCAATGAGAATCAGAATGAGAACACTGCTCAGAGCAAATCTAATGAAAATGAAGGTGATACTCAAAATGAATCAGCGGAGTCAAAAAAGGAGAATGAGGAATCTGCTCATACCGATGGAGATAGCAATTCTAACACGAATGATCAAGGAAGTTCCGATACTTCAATCACTCATGACGATAAAGAAACTCAGGATGATAAAGAATCCAGAGTAGATTTGGGAACTTTGCCAGAAAGCAATGGAGAAAGCAATAAAAAAGATGTTTCTTCTGCAGAATGATAATTCAAATGAATCAGTTGTATTCTGCTGCTGCTTCTGATCCTACGTTCTTATTTGTTTCATTTTTAGTTGAGCCTTGTATTGTTCTTTACTTAGCAAATATTCTTATCATATTTTTGTTTTCACAGGATCAGAATAAGAACTTAGAAAAATATAGAGTTATATTGGTAAAAAAAATTCTGTCTTATATGTAACCTGCACCGTTTCCTAGAAGAATAATGATCAATTAAATTGTCATCAAAAATAAGTTATTCTCTTTAATTTTGACATCTTTCTAGTTATAGACTTTGAGGTAATCATTCCTTAAAATATCAACTCAATGTTTGAAGTTTATAGTAGTTGCGGAGAAGATATCAGAATAAGTTAACAGAAAGTGTTAATTTGAACTTTGCTGAAAGATTATAGCATAATGACTTCAACTTGTTTTATTTTCTTCTGTAAGTGTTTGTTGAAAAATTTATTTTAACTAGACATAAAATTACTTGCTGAGATTTCAACATTTTTTTCCTTTCCATTTCTATCATATTTGTAAAATTAGTCTTGACTCTGGCATGGTTGAGCTAAGCCAATTTGAGAGTTGAGTATTATTCGATAGGAGGAAGAATGTTAGGAACACTGTTTTCAACACGTTTTTTAACATTCACGCTCTAATTGATTGAAATTAATGTGAGTCTCTCACTTTATATACTGGTCTAACATAAAATTGAGACTCATAATTTTCACTAAATTAAAGAGTGAATGTTAGAGAAAATGTTGCTAGGACTCATCTCGAAGTTGAGTCACATATTATGAAAAGTTCAATGGAAAAGAACATTAGACAAAAGGACAAGCAAGGTAGTTTGTCTTTCACTAAGGAAGATAGTGCCTATGCAGCTAACATGATAGATAAAAAGTCACTTACATTTGAAAATATGCATCAAGACGTCAACTTTGATTTTAAAAATTGAGCTAACCGTTGAATTGACCAGCTAAATTTTGAATGAAACTGTAATTAATAGAAGTGTCGTACATCATCTAAATTAGTTTCCTTTTGAGAATAGGATAAAATTATCTTATCTTATGTTATATAGTTTGGAACAGTCTCCACTACATTGATCGTCCAATTAGGCTGCAAATTAACCTCAATGGCAGTATTGTTAAATTCATTTCCATCGAGTTTGTAACAATCATTTCACACTGTGGTAAGTCAATTGTCTCATGTGTACAGACACTTCTGGGGGTCCAGATTAGCTGACTTTAGAGCGGAAAAGGCATCATACTTTTGGCTTATCTCGTCCGTTGAATCAATCGCGCCGTCCAGAGCTTGAAATGTGTATTATTTCTTTGTTTTAAAAACACATGAGATACAGATACTAACCCGCTCCCGTCCACCGTGCACCTCCAACCTGCATCCCGCTGTCACCAACTGTTGGGTTGCCACCAACCTTTAGATTCCCCAATTTAAAGAATTTCTCTTCTTCTAGATATGGAAAAGAGAAAGAGATCCTCGCCAAGTTGTACCATGTTCAACAAATACTAGTGAGCTAGTTGTATTATACTTGCTACTAATGAAAGAATTATGCAGTTACAAGACATCACACAATTGCACAATTCTCTCTTTCACCGTGTCTGAGCTGCTGCTTCTTTCGTCGGTCACAACATAGAACATGTTGAGAAGAGAAGTGTGGCCGTGTGGATGTGGTAACTACAGGGCGATGGCGATTGCAAAAGCAGTCGAGGCAATATTATCTCATGTGCTTTTGAAAGAAATAAATAAAAAAGCACATGGCAAGATTTAGACCCTATAATTGATACCAAATGCATGGTATTTTTCCCGCTCTAAAGTCACCTAATCCGGTTAGGCTGGTTAATATGAGTAACACCAAATATGTTTTTGTAAGTTAATCAAAGAAAAATAAGTTATTATATATAAAAAAAAAGACATTGGCAAGATTTAGACCCTATAATTGATCTAACAAACAAAATTAGACCAAATGCATTGTATTTTTTCCGCTCTAAAGTCACTTAATCCGGATCCCACTTCCAGTTAGGCTGGTTAATATGAGTAACACCAAATAAGTTTTTATAAGTTAATCATAGAAAAATAAGTTTTTATAAAATAAAATAAAAAAGTCAAGTTCAAAATAGAACATAACCACTAATTTGTCACATTTGCTTATGAAAAAAACAAAATAGAGTGGCACCAAGCTCACAAGTGAATTAGATGGAAACAATTGTTTGAGAGCCATGATAGACTAGAGCCTATTAGCTCTGTTTAACTCACTTTATCGACCAAGCCGTGATGAATCGAACCCAAGTTATATATGTTTTGCTAACTTACGAAAAGTATGGGCCATTATAAAGGATAATAAGTTGTTCTTGTCATATTCTATCATTTCTGTCAAAATTGAAACAACTAAACATGACCTGAAGTAAAAGTATGTATCATAATGTTGGGCAATTTTATTTTGCTTCAACCATGTGAAAGAAAACAACATGAATAATATCATGCCAAGTGCAAATTCTAGATCACAATTCAATAAACAATATGAAACTGCAATAATCACTGTTTCTGAGGCTACAGCCAAAGGAAGACATCAGTGCCCACAAATCAAACCACCTTAATGGAACCATTAATATTCCTAGTGGTGCTCGTCCTTCACTTCAAATAACCCATCAGGACCTGTTTATCATTAAAGAGAAATGTCATGCAAACTGGAATTCAGATCAACGAGATTATTTATTTGAATACAGAGGCGGACATGGTATTAATGGATAACTAGCAGCAGTCATGGCAATGCAAAATAGACACAAAAAAAACGTATAGCATTAGTCTACAAACTAAAAATAGCATGTACAAAAGCATACACGAAAACCAAATGGCAGTTAAGCTCAGAGAACGATAGAATCAATACACACACGGACAGAACCATACAAAATGCGTGGAAAATTATGGGCTGGCTATAAAGCATTGCATTACATTAGTAAACTCATTGATTGTGTTGAGGTTTGTCTCTAAGAAAGACTTGTCTGTCAAAATTTGCATGGTTATTCAGTTAGAAGCAGGAAGGCCTCGGAAAGTATCATGTGAACGGAAAAAAGCATAAACTTAAAGCAATAACAGTTCCTTAAATTGTGGCTAAGGAAATGGAACAAATACAAGATCCACCTTGTAACTCTGAAAAATGGAGCTCGCAATATACCAATGCATGCCACGATATAAAGCTTGTCACAAAATACAACTAACTGTGTAAGCAGACTTATTCGACCAAACTATTAGAAATGTATAATATGTGGTGCATGTCAACTCCATCACACTAATAAGCTAAATATTGTTGTTCTTTACATAACAAATGCCAAAGAATGCTGCAATATTATTAATGCACCATAATACTAGAATTAAGAAACTTTCCAGCTATGAAGGAACTGAAAAAATCTAATCAATCAACTTAATTTAGTGAAATGGTTATGGGGCAAATTTCAGCTGGTGAAGACAAAAATAAAATCACAAGGCATAAGATGAAAGACACATACCCCATGGGAACTCCTTGTTGCGGATATGCAAATATGGGTATGCCTGCAAGAGAAACCAAAGAATTAGAATTTTTCAAAAATCAAATCAAGTGGATATCATAAAAGATGAATCATATGAATGCAAAGGAATTGCAAAATGTCACACCAATTTTGGCCTGAAGGGTGTATTATAGGAAGAAAAAATATGACTATATCTATACATCAGGAACTTCAAGCATACAAAAACTTCTGAGCTAGAATCTATTATATTTATTTTTTCGGGTGCATACTACCCTTGCTTCGTAAATGTTCTCGAAATAGAGGGATGCTAAATTCTTGAGTAGTTATTTATTATATAGATCCAAAACATCTCATAAAGTCAAGTCATTCAATTAGGGCAAGAGTACTCAATAAGATTAATATTAATGATTTGTTACAGTTCTGTGTAGCTAACAAAGCTTTGATTTCTGATAGGTGTTATAAGCTATAGATCAAATTATTTTGATTGTCCCTAATGGTGGTTGGTGTTGGCATTATGAGCAGAGGGACCAATAAGTCATTTGAAATTTTATTTATAAACTAAGTACGCTCAAACAATCATATGGAATGGGGCAAAGAGAAAATGAATACATATCAAAGTAACAATCGTAAATAACAGAAAACAAGTAGAAAAATTTGTGTCTATCTCTCATCTCAAATGCTCTTCAAAATTCAAGAATGTTCATGAAAAAAGAGAAAAACAAAGTGTTCACAGAAATTTTTTAACATATATCAAATTCCATATATTAAAGAAAAGCTTACAGGAGGTTCTTCATAGTGGTGGTGGCCCTTTGATAGAATATAAGTGGCTAAAAGAGTGCATGAAACAATGCCTAGATATGTGATCTTCTCCCATTTCTTCGTTTCATCTAATACAAAGGATAAGATGAAAAAATTCAATACAAAAATCAAAATATTCAAATAGAAGCACGTAAAGAACAACAATACCACACGAAATCCAGCAAGAGAAAATCTACTAATCTCAACCTGGAACAGCTACATGATATTTTAACCAGAAATTCACTATTTAGAAAAGTGTATCAAAATTGAATTCTTCATTTATAAGATCTTAAAATCATATTGTTTTCGCTTAATCCGAGTAAAATATTAAAATTCATATATGTACCCCAAAATAACTTCATACATAGCAATGCAAACACAAATACAACAACAACAACAACAACAACAACAACCAAACCTTATCCCACTAAGTGCGGTCGACAATGAAGATACAAATACACTGAGGTAAAATGCAAACTTAATTGATACAATAATAAGATTTGAAATACAATTTATCATTTTTTCATCAGAAACATCGTGCATAAACATTTAAACACGCTACTTAAGCTAAAAAGCCAAATCAAAGCACAAATTCATTTCAACAGAAAAAGATTACAAACGCAAATAATTTAATTTAATCAAAGAAAACCGGATCAATCTAAAAATTCTACATTATCATTTCCCACATTCATAAATAAAATAAAAAATGAAAATTCATCTAAAAAATGAGACGCATCAATGAAAATCATATGAACACGCGAATCATATCTAATTAAGAACTGTAATTCATCGAAACCCTAAAACAATTGAAAAGGATCAGAGAGAGAGAGAGGATTAGGGTAATTACAAGCATCATCGTGACCAGCAGAGGCAGAAAATTTTCTCTTGGGAGCGGCGGCAGTGGCACCGGAGCTACCTCGTCGGAGGACGTTGCGAAGAAAACCAGATCGAACCAGCGTCGTCGCCATTTTACTATCTTCTCTCAATTTGTTTAGCTTTTTGTGTTTTGAAATGAAATGAACGCTGAAAAGGAAAACTTATACTAGGGGCACAGTGACACGTGTGAATCAACCATTTTTTTGTTTTTTTTGTTTTTACAAACAGCCGAACCGGGTATCTCAAACTAGAGCAGGCAAAGCAAACTACCCGGACAATATTGGACCGGCCCAACTGGACCAGAAATTCCATTTTTATCATTTCGTTGTTTATTGTGTAGTCTACGAACTTAAAAAGAGTTTGTTATTTTAGGATGCGAACATTATTACATTATTTTCTTTGCAACTATGTTTTGCTTTCATAAATTCATGGTATTGAAATGCATGAATTTTACTTCCATGAATTCAATTCAGGATGAAGAAATAACTGTGCACTTTCTCTATTCCTCATCAACATTGCCTTCATCTTCTCATCTTCGTCTTCAATACCGTCAAAACAAAACCAGATTGAGATTGAGCTTGTTGTTGTTGTTTCTCAATTTTCATCGAACACGATCATGATGCATTTTAGAGTTTTAGTCTTGGCACTTTCATGGCTGGTTTCTTTCTTCTTCTTCTTCTTCTTCAGATCACATCCTTTAAAATATAATTTTTGTTAACATTGTTTGAGTTTGTTCTGTAGTATGCGAACAAAGTTTGAGTTCGCTACTTACATAGCGAACTGTGTTTTTTCATAATATTTTCATTTATGGGGGACGTAAAAGGTGTAGACGCTGGTGATTGATTGTAGAAAAAATTGTTCGCTATTTAGAGTGCGAACTCAAAGGATATTCTTGTCATTTCTTGGGGCGCAAAAAAATTATCCTAGGGTGCGAAAAGTAGTTATCAAAAAGTTTATTTCTTTCACTTTTTCTAAGTTCCTTAAAAACTCGCTTAAAATTAACCCTTCGTCGTTCTTTTTTAAGTGTCTTTTAGCATAAACTTTTGATTCTATTTAAGTGTCATGTTGATGGATTAAGACTATGATTTGTCATTTATATCATTCTTTAATAATATGAGAGAGTTTGTTGCGCAAAAAAATAGGGAACTAATTATGGAGAGTGAAAGAGTGTGACTTAATTTTACTATTTGGAAAGAAAATGTAAGTGAATATTAAAGGCTAAATGCATTATGGTTCTTTAAGTTTTAAGTTTGTATCAGACAAGCCGAAGCAAGTTGTGTTTAAGAGCAGAAGAAGATGAAACAAGTTGTCTACTCCAGAACCTTGAATCCTTTCCTTACATGACTTAAGTTAAAACTTAATAAAAAGTTATTAAACTGTTATAACTTGTTGACATTATATATACATAGATATATAGAAATAGATACATATAAAGGTGTATTTTTGTCTTTCATTTGATCTCCCCTCTATAGCAACATATTCTAGCTCTGAATTCTTGAAGATTTTTCATACAAATTGAAGCTAATAAATAATTCATATTCTCTAATCTCTACCCGCCCTCTTACAAGTAGTATTAATTGGAATAATATGAATTGATATCAAGCTTAATGGCCTAAAAACTGGACAGAGTGTATGAAAAGGACTCACATATGTAAGATCTTCATCGGTTGAGTAACCCAACTTAAGCATAGTTGCTGCCACATACACTTCTAAACGGACCTTATTTGCATACTTATTATTAATAGAAACTTGTTCCAAAATAATTAATTGTCTTTCTAGCTTGTAGAAAAAATGTTCCAAAATACTAAATAAAGAGATTCTAGACTCTTAGAGAGTTCCAACCGAGAAATAGTAGATATTCTTACACCAAAATACACCTCCATCCAACCAATCAAAAATCATTTCAAGCAAC